>CM050163.1:14554585-14897621 GCA_027410445.1 Discoglossus pictus | reverse complement strand
TAAACTAACATTGAAATACAGTAAACTCCCTCTTAAGCGGCACTCACAGGGACTCCCAATTGCCGAATAACTGTAGTTGCTGGTTAATCGGGAGTCCGCTAATTTAAGGCTCTAAACGACCATTAAACCCCCCAAAACCCCTCAAAATGCCTTTAAAAAGGCATTAGCACTTAAACTGGGACAAAAAAAAAAAATTAAATTAGAAAAAAAGTTAGCATTTTTTTTCCAGTCTCGAACTGCAGGATAGTGCCGGTTATGCCAGAGTTTTTTTTAAATGGGGAATTGATGCCGTTGCCGGTTGCTTAGGTGCCGGATAACCGGGAGTTTAATGTATATATGTATATATATATATTTATATTTTTTTTTTTATGTTCATGGAATAAGATACATTTTTAAAAACCTAAAAACAGTTCAAATTATACTGACTTCCATAATCCATTAACCCTCAAATAAAGTTATCAGAAACATGGCTTCCTCTATATGCCATGGATAATAAGCTGTATAGTAAGTACGTATACATTTTTTATGTTTTAATTTCTTTTATTGCCTTATTTTTAACATATATATTGTGATCTAAATATACTGGGCCTCATTCTATTATCGTCCGTAAACCGGCCGTAAGGCTGCGATTCCTTGCGGGGGTCCCGTTACCTCGCAATTCTATTATACGGCCCCGCAAGGATCTCCTCTTACGGCCGGCCGCATATCTTGCAACCGGCCGTAAGCGCAGAAATCTAAAAACGCAAAAATAAATTCAAGCCTGCACTGTACAGCTCTGTAAATGCTAGGGATCATATTGGGGGACATGAGGATTAATAGTAACCCCCTCTCAAGCTTGCACATCTGCCCAAACCAGAGTTCAAATTAACTGTTTATTTTCCGGCCGCAGCGTGGGCGGGTCTGAGGTGCTCCAAGCACTCTGGACTTTTTACATGGATATTTTACGTATATTAAAAAATATATATTTTACGGATTTGAGTATAGTATAATTATGTGCTATTTTTTCTAACACCTAAAATCACTTTATAGTCTTCTCAAAGTGCAGGATGGCTTTATTTGAGCTATTTTATGTGCTTAATTGGTGCTAGCGGGACCTCTTTCCTGCAAGTAACTGCGGCTCGTTTTTAGCCTTGCAGAGAGGTTTCCCGGAGCAATTGAATTGCAAATAGGAATTTCTTACGTCCGATTTCCTTGCGGCCGTTTTAGATCAAAGGATTTCCGCAAGAGATAGCAAGGCGCCGGCCGTAAGCCTGCCGGAGCCCCCGGCCGGATGGGAATAGAATAGCAGAATAGCTTGCGGCCGGTCCTTGCGGCCCCGCAACGGCTGCGGCCGCTAATAGAATGAGGCCCACTGTATATACAGAGTAATTTTTATTTTCCTTCATTCCTTAGGGATAAAGTGTGTTTAACAGAAAAATCCATCTGGTTTTCTTCTGCAGGAAGATTTAATATATACTTTTTAGATGTTTTAATTCCCAGAAAATATATTTCTAAGAATGTAGTGCAACAGATGTAATATGTTTTATTTTTCTTTCAGGTCTTTTTCTGCCAAACAAATATTACTTATGTATATGTTCCAACATTGTCAGCATCGAGGCTTTAGAAGTTATACCTACCCATAATTCCAGACATTAGCAGGATAGACAATAAACAACATTAGCTGTTTTACAGTTGCTATTGCTCTATATTTCTCTTATCTGTCCAAACCTGTCTATTTTCTTCCATTTTTTATTTGTGAACATTAAGTGCAAGATCTATAAGGATATGATTCTATGCAGATATCTTTATTTTCACTTTTTCTCATAAAAATGCTAGATGTCAGTATATGCTTTATATTTCTCCCACATCTAAACTCCAACTGGCTTTATCTGATATTATTTGTTATTAACATCACCTATTTTTATAATATGCCAGTGTTTATTAAAATGTTTCTGTATTTTGTAAGTTTGGCTAATGTAGGTGGTTATAATCTTGGAACCTTTCATTTATGTTTTGATTTATAATAAATTAAAGTGATTGTCATTAAAACTTTCACCTTATCTTATACAAAAACAGTTGTTTGAATTAATATGATGTGCTGATACTTTATAACCCTGGCACTGAATGCAACTATCTCATCCTCTCTGTCCTTCATCCCCTTTTTTCTTCCCCTTAACCCTCTCTCCCTCTAACCTCCATTCTCCTTATTCTCGCTCACTTTGTTCTTCTACTCACTTTTCAACACTTCCTTATACCTCCTATTTCCCATCACTCTCCCCTTACCCTCTCCTTTCATCTCATTCCATCTCTACCTCTCCATTATTCCATCTTCTTCTATTCTCATTAGTCCCTCTTCTTCTTCTCATCTCTCTAACTTTCTACCCTCCCAGGAATCAACCTCCTATTTTTATCTTCTTACTTACCTTCTATCATATCCCCTTTTAAATCCCCTATGTTTCCCATCATCTCTCCCGTTCACCTTCTGCCCCACTCACAGTGCCTGGGTCACCTAGGCCACCTCTCGCAATGGAGAGCGGACAGATGGGGAATGCCAGGATCCTCCGTGACACCTCAAATTTGCCACTGGGGTACGCCAGTATACTACATGCCACCTCCCATGAAATCCCACTGCGGCTTGAGAGTGTCTGACTCACAAAATTACCTCCTATTTGCTTCTGGGGAGCACTAGTGCAAAGAGCACTTCCTCCCTTAAGCTTCACCTGGCCTCCTCCAAAGAAACTCTGCTGCAGCTGGGCAGTGATAGCGTCAACTACATCTGCCACATATCTAGGCTTTACAGGAACAACTAGACGTAATCTGACATCAAGGCAGCTTCTTTGGAGATAATCTGTTCCATTTCCCTGAAAGCATGAGATACCTCTTGGTGCCACTAATGTTCTAAAGCATTTGGCTGTGTTGGTCCCAAAGCTAGGATGACAACAACAGAATGTCTATAGTAAACTACCACAATAACATAGGTACCTCTGAGATTCATCTGGGGACAGCAGATCAGCATACCTCCGTTTTATTTCTTGCTTCACCACCATCCCTAGTATTTCCTGCATACATTCCTCTGGATCGTATCCCAGAATGTCTTCCCATGGTACTATGAGTTCCTGCTTCTTTCTCCTTGGGGACCTCCATAACCTCCCCAAACTCTTTAATGGGCATTCTCTCCATTTTGGCTAAGCTCCTTGTGCTAGTTTAACTTGTCTCAGTCATAAATTCAGAAGGTGTAGATTCCACCTCTTCCACAAAGTCTATCATAACACAGGATCAAGTCTCTGTCCATGCAAAGGGTTGCTTTCTACACCTGACCAGCTGGAGCAGAGAGCTGAATTTTGGTAGCCTTTTCTCAGATCAGACAGCCACACAAAGTATAAGCAGTAACACAACGTATATAAACACATTCATAAAAAGTAACAGTGGTAACATTGGAAAATATTACTTATTAATATAATTAAGATCACTAGATTAGAAGACCAAATTAACCTAAATACATAGAATTGTGACTATTTGTTTGAATCACTCAACAAGAGGCTTTCAATGACAAACTGTTTCATACAGTCAGCTCCACAAAGAACCTATCAGATCTGGGTTAGCAAACAATAATTTGATTACAACTCAGACAGTTTAGATTGAATCACTAAAAAGTATATATATATATATATATATATATATATATATATATATATATATATATATATATATATATATATATATATATATATATATATATATAGTAATTTAATAATTATCAATCTATATATATACAGATTAATAATGAGTATTGCAATATAATTGTATACCTTTTGTATTGGATAAACATCTTATTTATAATGACGAGCTTTCGAGAGGTTAAACCTCTCTTTATCAAGTCTCAAGCAATACTACATGAGATGGAACCCTCAGTTTGAATAATAACAGCAGATGCAGATAGAGTGGAAACAGCATCTGACCTCATCAGGTAAATACATATATGGGGAATAAACACAACATAGCAAAGGAAACATATATACACTGTAACAGGTTGCCCTCTAGAGGATGGTGCCAAGTAAAAAGTAAAGAGTTCTTGACAGGAGTGACGGAGTTAACTCCTGATAAACTACTAATTGGTGCAGGTGCAGTTTCTCTTTAAAAGCCTGGGAAGCAGAATGGAAAGGGGTGGCTGATTAGGCTCTGGCCTAAGTTGTGTACTGCTGCTGCTGCTAGCAGCCAGAGCAAGCCACAAGAGTGGAGCTTGCTGGCTAGTCCTGTGTGGATCTACCGTTTAAACTTTGGAAAACAAACCTGGAGGAAATCTAGTTTTTCTGTGGCTGCCAGTTTTGGATTACAGAAGGAAGTGTGTGCTGTCTTGAAGTCGTTGGACTAACAGAGCGGTCAGAGCAACTACACAGTCAGGAGGTGAAGATACAAAAGCACCAAGTAAGGGAATGACAGACTGAGGAGGATTCCCAGGCAGAGTGGTTATTATTTTACTTTTGATATTGTATATATGTAAATATTACATTTGTACCTTGTCTGTATAGCTTGCCTGAATTACACTACATTCTTGTATATTATACTTTCCCTACTTCTTTGGATTCTGTTTGAGTCAACTTTCAACATGATCAGTGTGTTGTTTATCTTTTGCACAGCCTTTTAGTATAAGCAGCTCCGTTTTCACTTCTCTGACCCACGTGTCATTATACTAGGTCTCCATGGTTACGTAAACCAGTTAAATAGACGGGCGCCTTAGCAACCCGTGTTTGCCTTTGAGTAAGACGTCCAGTGACGTCGAAACGCGGCAGGCGTGCGACGCTGCGTGCGTCCATCCGTTGGAGCGCGCAGTGGTCGCGTATTAGCAGTGTATGAGAGTGTCTGTGTGCCCTTACCTGTCCTAACCCAATATTTATGCATGTGATTGGCGATTGTTGATCTGTAGGACTTATTACCTTAGACATATTCTGTTATTGATACACCAGCCTACAGTCTCCTATTTGCATCCTTACTTATATCCTAGACTTAAAGTCCATCAGCTCTATTAGCTTATCAGCTTTTGTTAGCTGGTAGTGAATAATTTTTACTTAACCCCAACTTGAAATCCTATAGTGACTCTCTACATACCTGAGAGGGGGATTTACTATGAAATAAATATATCTGCTTTTCTGGTTGGATATATAAATCTCTCCATGAGCAATAAAGCTCAATCTTTATTGCTCATAAACAAGTAAAGTAATTGAGACTTGTTTTAGGACTATAATAAGGTTTGGGGCACACGTGCAATGGAGTAATTTTACCCACATACCAAAAAGACACAACACTGCAAAGTGGGATAAAGATTACCCCCTTATTAAAGGGTTTATTATAATAACATTAGTTTCACTGATAAGTGAAAGGTTTTCATTTTTCCCATATTATCCTGTCCTCTTTTAACTTGTGTGTTCAATCCTGGATTTTTTAACCAGTTTTTATTTTCGCCGTTGTGATACATTTATATTAAAGATTTGTGATATAATTTTCCCAGTTTGTATTTAGTAAATGTTCCCAGGCAGAGTAGCCTAAAAGAGACAAGGTCTATGCTAGTGAGGAGTCTGGGAGTTGCAGCTAACAAGAGAACATTGTCAGCTGGATGGACTACTATAAGAGAAGCTTGTGTGAAAATTTGCTCACACAGATAACAAGGTAAAGCTGCTGTTGGAACAAAGCCAGCCCTGCAGGCGAACTGTGGAAATCCTGGATGTAAAGGTACCATTGCAGAGTCTGATAACACCAGGGAGAAGTCTGTGTCGTTAAACAGATGTGTAGCCTTCATCAAGAGAGGGTGTTAAGGGTCCCTGGGGTGAAGCAAAAGGGAGAGAAGGGTGGGCCCTATGCTTCACCCGCTATTGACAGAGAGAGAGGAGGAAAAAGGTCCTCAAGAGAACCAAGAAAGAAGCAGAGAGCTTACACTATGGACTGTATAATTTTACCTGCAGGCCGAGAAGCGGTCTCAGGGTGAGTCAGGGTGTTCCAGGTTATAGTAAGCCCGTTTATGTAGAGTTTTATTTCATTGCTGAGGATAAGCACTATTTTTCTTTCTATTTGCACTGACAAAATAAAACAGCAGTAAAACAAAGCTTCTGACAAACCTGCTGTGTTTTCTCCATAAATAAGTTAAAGAGAGAGGAGGACCGGACGCAACCCCCCCCCCCCCCCCCCCCTCAGAAGGGGGCGCTCTGGTACAACACATATACATCAATATATACATGAAAAAGCAGAGCACTGTAGTCCACAGTGATATCTTTCCTGTTGGAGAAACACCTCACTAAGAGATCTAAGTCTGTTATAGTAGGAAACAAATTAACATGAAATTCTGATAATGTGTTAGAAAACCCAAGTCTATATTAAGTCCTGTGTTTTTAGTGTTGAAGAATGTGATCATTTTTATTTCAAATGCTTTTCTCTCTTTAGATTCATTTGCTTGAAATAATTGTACCAGGAGTAAATGATTTCAAAATCTGAGAGTTTTAAAATAAATTAATATCATTATAATGGATTATTAGAGCTTTCTGAGAATATTTTGCAGTTAATAAACTATAAATGTGTTGAAACATTATTTAGCTTAAATAGTCTATTAATTGAGTGAAAGTTATTTCACTCAATTAGAGAGAAACAGACAGATTTTGAAAAAATCAAATGGATAAATTAACTAACTTACAATGTATAGCAAGAAATGTAAGAAGAGTTTCTATGTGCGGCCATTCTATTTAGTGACTAAAGGGACACGGCCCAGGTCTAGTAATTCATTGTTCAAACTAGTTTCTGGAGACTCTCCTTAGCAAACAGTCACGCACCTTGGCGGCTCGACGGTAGTAAGAGCCGTAAGGAAATATTCCACGGTGCTATTAAATTCCACAGCAGCAAAACCTTACAAGTAAACCCTTATGAGTGATCACTATGTAATGTATTGTGCTGCTGCTATGGCATCTTTGTTCTTAAGTGCGATTGCATGGCTCTAATAAGAGTGGATAGAGATCTTAAATGTTTGAAGCCTCTGCTGCCACAGGAGATTTGTTCTAAAGTGAGATTACATGGCTCTAATAAGAGTGAATGGAGATCTTACATAATGTCTGAAGGCTCTGCTGTTAAGGAAGATTTTATGGAAAGTGAACTTATCCAACTGGGAGCCATGTTATAGCTACTTATATTATCCTCTATAAATTATTTTAGCTTCTTCCTTATGGCTCTTTCTATTGGAGCCATGTAATTATTTTAAACACATGTACTTTCAGTTGTCCTTTAATCTATTGCTGTCCTCTTTGGATTTGAGCCATAACCATCCAGTGACCTCCATCTGTTTTGTCCTTGCAGATTGGTTTTGTAACACACATGAACAGATCACAGGGGCTTTACATTACCTGCCCATTTTCACTAAATATACTTTCTGTTGGTTCAGTCAATATCATATCAGCCATCTTCATCATCCTCGTCTACATCGTTAGTAAGTTAGATTCTCCAAGACGTGTGCTCTGTGTGGAACTTGATCCAGATTCTGCTCCACAAGGAGAGAGAAATGTGACTGAGATATATGACAAAAAGAAATGCAATTATTTAAAGGAACAGGGACCAAAGCCCAGTAAATACACGAAATCAGAGTAAGGCAGGACACACAACTCAGGAGATAAAGGGAATCATAGCAAAACAAGACATTCAGCCCAGAAGAAATAGGGGATCACAGGAAGGCAGGACACACAGCCAGTAGAGACAGGGAATCATAGCATGGCAGGACACCCAGCCAAAGAGATAAAGAAATGAGTAAGACAGGACACACAGGAGAGACAGAGAATCAGAATAAGGCAGGACACACAGTCCAGGAGAGAGAGGGAATCAGAGCAAGGCAGGACACACAGCCCAGGAGAGACAGGGAATCAGAGCAAGGCAGGACACACAGCCCAGGAGAGACAGGGAATCAGAGCATGGCTGGACACACAGCCCAGGAGAGACAGGGAATCAGAGCATGGCTGGACACACAGCCCAGGAGAGACAGGGAATCAGAGCAAGGCAGGACACACAGCCCAGGAGAGACAGGGAATCAGAGCAAGGCAGGACAAACAGCCCAGGAGAGACAGGGAATCAGAGCAAGGCAGGACAAACAGCCCAGGAGAGACAGGGAATCAGAGCAAGGCAGGACAAACAGCCCAGGAGAGACAGGGAATCAGAGCAAGGCAGGACACACAGCCCAGGAGACACAGGGAATCAGAGCAAGGAAGGACACACAGCCAGGAGAGATGGGGAATCAAAGTAAGGCAGAACACACAGCCCAGGAGAGACGGGGAATCAGAGTAAGGCATGACACACAGCCCAGGAGAGACGGGGAATCAGAGTAAGGCATGACACACAGCCCAGGAGACACGGGGAATCAGAGTAAGGCAGGACACAGAGCCCAGGAGAGACAGGGAATCAGAGCAAGGCAGGACACAGAGCCCAGGAGAGACGGGGAATCAGAGCAAGGCAGGACACACAGTCCAGGAGAGACAGGGAATCAGAGCAAGGCAGGACACACAGTCCAGGAGAGACAGGGAATCAGAGCAAGGCAGGACACACAGCCCAGGAGAGACAGGGAATCAGAGCAAGGCAGGACACACAGCCCAAGAGAGACAGGGAATCAGAGCAAGGCAGGACACACAGCCCAAGAGAGACAGGGAATCAGAGCAAGGCAGGACACACAGCCCAAGAGAGACAGGGAATCAGAGCGAGGCAGGACACACAGCCCAGGAGAGACAGGGAATCAGAGCAAGGCAGGACACACAGTCCAGGAGAGACAGGGAATCAGAGCAAGGCAGGACACACAGCCCAGGAGAGACAGGGAATCAGAGTAAGGCAGGACACACAGCCCAGGAGAGACAGGGAATCAGAGCAAGGCAGGACACACAGTCCAGGAGAGACAGGGAATCAGAGCAAGGCAGGACACACAGCCCAGGAGAGACAGAAAATCAGAGCAAGGCAGGACACACCGTCCAGGAGAGACAGGGAATCAGAGCAAGGCAGGACACACAGCCCAGGAGAGACAGGGAATCAGAGCAAGGCAGGACACACAGTCCAGGAGAGACGGGGAATCAGAGTAAGGCAGGACACACAGCACAGGAGAGACAAGGAATAAGAGTAAGGCAGGACACACAGCCCAGGAGAGACAGGGAATCAGAGCAAGGAGAGACAGGGAATCAGAGTAAGGTAGGACACACAGCCCAGGAGAGACAGGGAATCAGAGCAATACAGGACACACAGCCCAGTAGAGACAGGTAATCAGAGCAATACAGGACACAGAGCCCAGGAGAGACGGGGAATCAGAGCAAGGCAGGACACAGAGCCCAGGAGAGACAGGGAATCAGAGCAAGGCAGGACACAGAGCCCAGGAGAGACAGGGAATCAGAGCAAGGCAGGACACACAGCCCAGGAGAGACAGGGAATCAGAGCAAGGGAGGACACACAGCCCAGGAGAGACAGGGAATCAGAGCAAGGGAGGACACACAGCCCAGGAGAGACAGGGAATCACAGCAAGGCAGGACACAGAGCCCAGGAGAGACAGGGAATAAGAGTAAGGCAGGACACACAGCACATCAGAGCAATACAGGACACACAGCACAGGACAGACAGGGAATCAGAGTAAGGCAGGACACACAGCCCAGGAGAGACGGGGAATCAGAGTAAGGCAGGACACACAGCCCAGGAGAGACGGGGAATCAGAGTAAGACAGGACACACAGCCAGGAGAGACAGGGAATCAGAGCAATACAGGACACACAGCACAGGACAGACAGGGAATCAGAGCAATACAGGACTCACAGCACAGGACAGACAGGGAATCAGAGTAAGGCAGGAAACGCAGCCCAGGAGAGACAGGGAATCAGAGCAATACAGGACACACAGCCCAGGAGAGACAGGGAATCAAAGCAAGGCAGGACACACAGCCCAGGAGAGACAGGTTATTGCCATAATTTTTTGACGGGCAAGTCGCTAGTAGATAGATAGATAGATAGACACACCTATACATATACCCACACACCCATCTTTTTTTTATCTACCAAATTGATTTTTCCTAAAAAAAATACTGTGTGTATAAAGGCATTATACAGAGTACAATGTGACCCGTTATGTACCATAGATAGACAGAGATATATAGACAGATAGACAGATAGGGTAAAACTCCAATTTAGGTGCGTAAATTATTTCGAGGGTTTACACACTGTGAGGAGAGGACAGGAGTGTGTGCACAGGACAGGATGTGAGAGAGCTGGGGTATACACAGGACAGGGTGAGGAGAGGACAGGAGTGTGTGCACAGGATAGGACGTGAGATAGCTGGGGTATACACACGGTGAGGAGAGGACGGGAGTGTGTGCACAGGACAGGATGTGAGATAGCTGGGGGTATACACAGGACAGGGTGAGGAGAGGACAGGAGTGTGTGCACAGGACAGGATGTGAGAGAGCTGGGGTATACACACGGTGAGGAGAGGACAGGGGTGTGTGCACAGGACAGGATGTGAGAGAGCTGGGGTATACACAGGACAGGGTGAGGAGAGGACAGGAGTGTGTGCAAAGGACAGGATGTGAGAGAGCTGGGGTATACACAGGACAGGGTGAGGAGAGGACAGGAGTGTGTGCACAGGACAGGATGTGAGAGAGCTGGGGGTACACACAGGACAGGGTGAGGAGAGGACAGGAGTGTGTGCACAGGACAGGATGTGAGAGAGCTGGGGGTATACACAGGGCGAGGAGAGGACAGGAGTGTGTGCACAGGACAGGATGTGAGAGAGCTGGGGTATACACAGGGCGAGGAGAGGACAGGAGTGTGTGCACAGGACAGGATGTGAGAGAACTGGGGGTATACACAGGGCGAGGAGAGGACAGGAGTGTGTGCACAGGACAGGATGTGAGAGAGCTGGGGTATACACACAGTGAGGAGAGGACAGGGGTGTGTGCACAGGACAGGATGTGAGAGAACTGGGGGTATACACAGGACAGGGCGAGGACAGGAGTGTGTGCACAGGACAGGATGTGAGAGAGCTGGGGGTATACACAGGACAGGGTGAGGAGAGGACAGGAGTGTGTGCACAGGACAGGATGTGAGAGAACTAGGGGTATACACAGGACAGGGCGAGGAGAGGACAGGACTGTGTGCACAGGACAGGATGTGAGAGAGCTGGGGTATACACAGGACAGGGCGAGGAAAGGACAGGAGTGTGTGCACAGGACAGGATGTTAGAGAGCTGGGGGTATACACACGGTGAGGAGAGGACGGGAGTGTGTGCACAGGACAGGATGTGAGAGAGCTGGGGGTATACACACGGTGAGGAGAGGACGGGAGTGTGTGCACAGGACAGGATGTAAGAGAGAGGGGGTATACACAGGACAGGGTGAGGAGAGGACAGGAGTGTGTGCACAGGACAGGATGTGAGAGAGCTGGGGGATACACAGGACAGGGTGAGGAGAGGACAGGAGTGTGTGCACAGGACAGGATGTGAGAGAACTAGGGTATACACAGGACACGGTGAGGAGAGGACAGGAGTGTGTGCACAGGACAGGCTGTGAGAGAGAGGGGGTATACACACAGTGAGGAGAGGACAGGAGTGTGTGCACAGGACAGGATAAGGAAAGGACAGGAGTGTGTGCACAGGACAGGATGTGAGAGAGCTGGGGTATACACAGGACAGGGCGAGGAGAGGACAGGAGTGTGTGCACAGGATAGGATGTGAGAGAGAGGGGGTATACACACAGTGAGGAGAGGACAGGAGTGTGTGCACAGGACAGGATGTGAGAGAGCTGGGGAATACACAGGACAGGGCGAGGAGAGGACAGGAGTGTGTGCACAGGATAGGATGTGAGAGAGCTGGGGTATACACAGGACAGGGCGAGGAGAGGACATGTGTGTGTGCACAGAACAGGATGTGAAAGAGCTGGGGTATACACAGGACTGGGTGAGGACAGGACAGGAGTGTGTGCACAGGACAGGATGTGAAAGAGCTGGGGTATACACAGGACTGGGTGAGGAGAGGACAGGAGTGTGTGCACAGGACAGGATGTGAGAGAGCTGGGGTATACACAGGACTGGGTGAGGACAGGACAGGAGTGTGTGCACAGGACAGGATGTGAGAGAGCTGGGGTATACACAGGACTGGGTGAGGACAGGACAGGAGTGTGTGCACAGGACAGGATGTTAGAGAGCTGGGGGTATACACAGGACAGGATAAGGAAAGGACAGGAGTGTGTGCACAGGACAGGATGTGAGAGAGCTGGGGTATACACAGGACAGGGTGAGGAGAGGACAGGAGTGTGTGCACAGGACAGGATGTGAGAGAGCTGGGGTATACACAGGACAGGGTAAGGAGAGGACATGAGTGTGTGCACAGGACAGGATGTGAGAGAGCTGGGGGTATACACACGGTGAGGAGAGGACGGGAGTGTGTGCACAGGACAGGATGTAAGAGAGAGGGGGTATACACAGGACAGGGTGAGGACAGGACAGGAGTGTGTGCACAGGACAGGATGTGAGAGAGCTGGGGTATACACAGGACTGGGTGAGGACAGGACAGGAGTGTGTGCACAGGACAGGATGTTAGAGAGCTGGGGGTATACACAGGACAGGATAAGGAAAGGACAGGAGTGTGTGCACAGGACAGGATGTGAGAGAGCTGGGGTATACACAGGACAGGGTGAGGAGAGGACAGGAGTGTGTGCACAGGACAGGATGTGAGAGAGCTGGGGTATACACAGGACAGGGTAAGGAGAGGACATGAGTGTGTGCACAGGACAGGATGTGAGAGAGCTGGGGGTATACACACGGTGAGGAGAGGACGGGAGTGTGTGCACAGGACAGGATGTAAGAGAGAGGGGGTATACACAGGACAGGGTGAGGAGAGGACAGGAGTGTGTGCACAGGACAGGATGTGAGAGAGCTGGGGGATACACAGGACAGGGTGAGGAGAGGACAGGAGTGTGTGCACAGGACAGGATGTGAGAGCTGGGGTATACACAGGACAGGGTGAGGAGAGGACAGGAGTGTGTGCACAGGACAGGATGTGAGAGAACTGGGGTATACACAGGACAGGGCGAGGAGAGGACAGGAGTGTGTGCACAGGACAGGATGTGAGAGAGCTGGGGTATACACAGGACAGGGTGAGGAGAGGACAGGAGTGTGTGCACAGGACAGGATGTGAGAGAGCTGGGGTATACACAGGACAGGGCGAGGAGAGGACAGGAGTGTGTGCACAGGACAGGATGTGAGAGAGCTGGGGTATACACAGGAAAGGGTGAGGAGAGGACAGGGGTGTGTGCACAGGACAGGATATGAGAGAGCTGGGGTATACACAGGACAGGGTGAGGAGAGAACAGGGGTGTGTGCACAGGACAGGATGTGAAAGAGCTGGGGTATACACAGGACAGGGCGAGGACAGGAGTGTGTGCACAGGACAGGATGTGAGAGAGCTGGGGTATACACAGGACAGGGCGAGGAGAGGACAGGAGTGTGTGTACAGGACAGGATGTGAGAGAGCTGGGGTATACACATGGTGAGGAGAGGACAGGAGTGTGTGCATAGGACAGGATGTGAGAGAGCTGGGGTATACACAGGACAGGGCGAGGAGAGGACAGGATGTGAGAGAGCTGGGGTATACACAGGACAGGGCGAGGAGAGGACAGGAGTGTGTGCACAGGACAGGATGTGAGAGAGCTGGGGTATACACACGGTGAGGAGAGGACAGGAGTGTGTGCACAGGACAGGATGTGAGAGAGCTGGGGTATACACAGGACAGGGCGAGGAGAGGACAGGAGTGTGAGAGAGCTGGGGTATACACAGGACAGGGTGAGGAGAGGACAGGAGTGTGTGCACAGGACAGGATGTGAGAGAGCTGGGGTATACACAGGACAGGGCAAGGAGAGGACAGGAGTGTGTGCACAGGATAGGATGTGAGAGAGCTGGGGTATACACAGGACAGGGCGAGGAGAGGACAGGAGTGTGTGCACAGGACAGGATGTGAGAGAGCTGGGGTATACACAGGACAGGGTGAGGAGAGGACAGGAGTGTGTGCACAGGACAGGATGTGAGAGAACTGGGGTATACACACGGTGAGGAGAGGACATGAGTGTGTGCACAGGACAGGATGTGAGAGAGCTGGGGGTATACACACGGTGAGGAGAGGACGGGAGTGTGTGCACAGGACAGGATGTACGAGAGAGGGGGTATACACACAGTGAGGAGAGGACAGGAGTGTGTGCACAGGACAGGATGTGAGAGAGCTGGGGTATACACAGGACAGGGCGAGGAGAGGACAGGAGTGTGTGCACAGGATAGGATGTGAGAGAGCTGGGGTATACACAGGACAGGGCGAGGAGAGGACAGGAGTGTGTGCACAGGACAGGATGTGAGAGAGCTGGGGTATACACAGGAAAGGGTGAGGAGAGGACAGGGTGTGTGCACAGGACAGGATGTGAGAGAGCTGGGGGTATACACAGGACAGGGTGAGGAGAGGACAGGAGTGTGTGCACAGGACAGGATGTGAGAGAGCTGGGGTATACACAGGACAGGGTGAGGAGAGAACAGGGGTGTGTGCACAGGACAGGATGTGAAAGAGCTGGGGTATACACAGGACTGGGTGAGGAGAGGACAGGAGTGTGTGCACAGTACAGGATGTGAGAGAGCTGGGGTATACACAGGACAGGGCGAGGAGAGGACAGGAGTGTGTGCACAGGACAGGATGTGAGAGCTGGGGGTATACACAGGACAGGATAAGGAAAGGACAGGAGTGTGTGCACAGGACAGGATGTTAGAGAGCTGGGGTATACACAGGACAGGGTGAGGAGAGGACAGGAGTGTGTGCACAGGACAGGATGTGAGAGAGCTGGGGGATACACAGGACAGGGTGAGGAGAGGACAGGAGTGTGTGCACAGGACAGGATGTGAGAGAGCTGGGGTATACACAGGACAGGGCGAGGAGAGGACAGGAGTGTGAGAGAGCTGGGGTATACACAGGACAGGGTGAGGAGAGGACAGGAGTGTGTGCACAGGACAGGATGTGAGAGAACTGGGGTATACACAGGACAGGGCGAGGAGAGGACAGGAGTGTGTGCACAGGACAGGATGTGAGAGAGCTGGGGTATACACAGGACAGGGTGAGGAGAGGACAGGAGTGTGTGCACAGGGCAGGATGTGAGAGAGCTGGGGTATACACAGGACAGGGCGAGGAGAGGACAGGAGTGTGTGCAAAGGATAGGATGTGAGAGAGCTGGGGTATACACAGGACAGGGCGAGGAGAGGACAGGAGTGTGTGCACAGGACAGGATGTGAGAGAGCTGGGGTATACACAGGAAAGGGTGAGGAGAGGACAGGGGTGTGTGCACAGGACAGGATGTGAGAGAGCTGGGGGTATACACAGGACAGGGTGAGGAGAGGACAGGAGTGTGTGCACAGGACAGGATGTGAGAGAGCTGGTGTATACACAGGACAGAGTGAGGCGAGAACAGGGGTGTGTGCACAGGACAGGATGTGAAAGAGCTGGGGTATACACAGGACAGGGCGAGGACAGGAGTGTGTGCACAGGACAGGATGTGAGAGAGCTGGGGTATACACAGGACTGGGTGAGTACAGGACAGGAGTGTGTGCACAGGACAGGATGTGAAAGAGCTGGGGTATACACAGGACAGGGCGAGGACAGGAGTGTGTGCACAGGACAGGATGTGAGAGAGCTGGGGTATACACAGGACTGGGTGAGGACAGGACAGGAGTGTGTGCACAGGACAGGATGTGAAAGAGCTGGGGTATACACAGGACAGGGCGAGGACAGGAGTGTGTGCACAGGACAGGATGTGAGAGAGCTGGGGTATACACAGGACTGGGTGAGGACAGGACAGGAGTGTGTGCACAGGACAGGATGTGAAAGAGCTGGGGTATACACAGGACAGGGCGAGGACAGGAGTGTGTGCACAGGACAGGATGTGAGAGAGCTGGAGTATACACAGGACTGGGTGAGGACAGGACAGGAGTGTGTGCACAGGACAGGATGTGAAAGAGCTGGGGTATACACAGGACAAGGTGAGGAGAGGACAGGAGTGTGTGCACAGGACAGGATGTGAGAGAGCTGGGGTATACACAGGACAGGGTGAGGAGAGAACAGGAGTGTGTGCACAGGACAGGATGTGAGAGAGCTGGGGTATACACAGGACAGGGCGAGGAGAGGACAGGGCGAGGAGAGGACAGGAGTGTGTGCACAGGACAGGATGTGAGAGAGCTGGGGTATACACAGGACAGGGCGAGGAGAGGACAGGAGTGTGTGCACAGGACAGGATGTGAGAGAGCTGGGGTATACACAGGACAGGGCGAGGAGAGGACAGGAGTGTGTGCACAGGACAGGATGTGAGAGAGCTGGGGTATACACACGGTGAGGAGAGGACAGGAGTGTGTGCACAGGACAGGATGTGAGAGAGCTGGGGTATACACAGGACAGGGCGAGGAGAGGACAGGAGTGTGAGAGAGCTGGGGTATACACAGGACAGGGTGAGGAGAGGACAGGAGTGTGTGCACAGGACAGGATGTGAGAGAGCTGGGGTATACACAGGACAGGGCGAGGAGAGGACAGGAGTGTGTGCACAGGACAGGATGTGAGAGAGCTGGGGTATACACACGGTGAGGAGAGGACAGGAGTGTGTGCACAGGACAGGATGTGAGAGAGCTGGGGTATACACAGGACAGGGCGAGGAGAGGACAGGAGTGTGTGCACAGGACAGGATGTGAGAGAGCTGGGGTATACACAGGACAGGGCGAGGAGAGGACAGGAGTGTGTGCACAGGACAGGATGTGAGAGAGCTGGGGTATACACAGGACAGGGCGAGGAGAGGACAGGAGTGTGTGCACAGGACAGGATGTGAGAGAGCTGGGGTATACACACGGTGAGGAGAGGACAGGAGTGTGTGCACAGGACAGGATGTGAGAGAGCTGGGGTATACACAGGACAGGGTGAGGAGAGGACAGGAGTGTGAGAGAGCTGGGGTATACACAGGACAGGGTGAGGAGAGGACAGGAGTGTGTGCACAGGACAGGATGTGAGAGAGCTGGGGTATACACAGGACAGGGCGAGGAGAGGACAGGAGTGTGTGCACAGGACAGGATGTGAGAGAGCTGGGGTATACACACGGTGAGGAGAGGACAGGAGTGTGTGCACAGGACAGGATGTGAGAGAGCTGGGGTATACACAGGACAGGGCGAGGAGAGGACAGGAGTGTGTGCACAGGACAGGATGTGAGAGAGCTGGGGTATACACAGGACAGGGCGAGGAGAGGACAGGAGTGTGTGCACAGGACAGGATGTGAGAGAGCTGGGGTATACACAGGACAGGGTGAGGAGAGGACAGGAGTGTGTGCACAGGACAGGATGTGAGAGAGCTGGGGTATACACACGGTGAGGAGAGGACAGGAGTGTGTGCACAGGACAGGATGTGAGAGAGCTGGGGTATACACAGGACAGGGCGAGGAGAGGACAGGAGTGTGTGCACAGGACAGGATGTGAGAGAGCTGGGGGTATACACAGGACAGGGTGAGGAGAGGACAGGAGTGTGTGCACAGGACAGGATGTGAGAGAGCTGGGGTATACACACGGTGAGGAGAGGACAGGAGTGTGTGCACAGGACAGGATGTGAGAGAACTGGGGGTATACACAGGACAGGGTGAGGAGAGGACAGGAGTGTGTGCACAGTTTAGTTTTGTTACAATACAGAGCTGTCAATGCTTAAAATATGTTGAAAATAACAACAAATAATGTACGCACCTAAACTGGAGTTTTACCGACAGATAGACAGAGAGATATGATACATAGATAGATAGACAGACAGTGCTGTCTCATTTTGTATTTCACCTTCCGTCTGCTCCATACTCAGATGTCACTTCCTACATCTGCGGCCCAGTTGCTAGGCATCTTTATTACGTCACTGCCAATAGTTATAGCACAAGGGTTGAGTACGGCTCCATGTTTGTTATGGGCAATAGAAAGAAACGGCTGTCAACTGCTAATAATTAATATCATTTACTTTATATGAAAGAATGCATCAGAATGATTGGTTATGTTATTAAACACAAATAAAATTAATTATATATGAAGTATGAAGTGATAAAAAACAGCAAGCGATATTGGGAGTTGTAGTCCTCTCCATACACTTCCGGTAAGTGACATAACTTCCGGTCTTCCGTTGGCTGCGCAGCTGTAAGTGTCTGTAAATCTGTCTTTATTTGATTGTGACTAAGATATGATCAGTGTCTGTAAGAGAGGAGGCTGGGAGAGAAATGATTGTGTGTGAGGAGAAATGTGTATAGAGTGGGGGGAGAGAGACAGGGAGAGGAGATAGGGTGTGGGAAGGGGGAAAGAGGGAGGAAGAGACAGAGAGAGGGGAGTGAGAGGGAAGGGAGATGTCCTAAATACCCCTCCCTTCATTGATAACTACAAACAAACCCTTACTCATCCTCCTATACCTACCGGCAGGGTCTTTTGTCTCTTTCTTGCAGAATCCCATTAACTCTGATTATAAACAAGATGAATAAGGACAAAAAGAAAATGGTGAAGGTCGCTGAGAGATTCCTAAATCAGGCCCTGGAGATGATCTACCTGCTGACTGGAGAGGTGAGAGCTGCTGTATGATGTCATAATGACATCACTGGTATTGTCTATATCCAATCTATATGTCCAGTAATGGCGGTCACAAAGGAAACCAATGGTGGATATTATGTTATAAAGAGATGAGAATGAGCAGAAGTAGAGACCAGTCACAGACCGGCAAACATGGAGGAGATAGTGATACATTATAATGTGACCTCGGCCATTTGGCTGCACATAAGTCATGCTCCAGTTATACTATCTATATGGGACAATGTAATAAGCTGCCTGAGGAGATGGTGAGATGCGTGTGCGAATGTGTGCGTGCGTGCGAGCGAGTGTATGCATTACCTGTACTGAAGTCTGTCCCCCTCTCTCTGTAGGAATACACCATTGTGAAGAAGACTTCCCCCCACATTCACCATCTGACCAGAGAGGTGAGCACTGCTGGGCAATGTAACAACCAGGACACAGTGACCCCATTACTGACCAAGCTCTATCTGGACCTGGGTGTGTTTTCTTATCTCCTGGGTGTGTTTTCTTATCTCCTGGGTGTGTTTTCCTAACTTCTGGGTGTGTTTCTCTGCTTGTTCTCAGTGACATTATCCTCCTCTCCTGTCTCTCTGACAGAACCAGTCTCTGGGTCAGCTCTGAATGGGACTGTGTGTGTTTCAGGTCCCTATAAAGTGTGATGATGTCGCCATCTATTTCTCTCTGGAGGAGTGGGAGTATATAGAAGGACACAAGGAGCTTTACAAGGACGTGATAATGGAGAACCACCAGACACTCAGGACGTTGGGAGTCTCTACACACAGGAGCTCAGGTAACATTAGGATTTTGGAAGTTGATATAAATGATCCCGTGATGTTTCTATGAGAAGTCGGACACTATCCAGGAATGTCCAGCAGTATCTAAATCCCAGAGCGCGGCCTCACATGGACAGCAGAAGTCACACAACTGACAACTATTAGAGAGATGTGAATTTCCTATTTGTTTTGTTAAATAAGACTTATATGTATTGAATGTAATAATAACACAAACTCACTTTATCTCTTGGTTGTGTTAATAGGGCTCCCTGATGATAATCTAGACATGAGGTCAGTTATAGAGGAACAAGAGGACGAGAGAAATGGAAATGATGATCAGCACCAGGAGATCCAATCTGAGCCCGGTGCCGGTGGGTGATATGTATAATAAGAATAGACAACTTGGACCCCTAACATGTAGTCATTTTCTCTAAATATATCATTGTATACTTAGTGATTACATGCTAGTGTCTTTAACAATAATATAGCATATCGTAATATATTTTTCGGCACCCTGTGTTTTGCGCACAGGACAATTGCGCGCTGTTGAAAATGGCCGTTAAAGGCACGCAAGGTTACAATGTGGGAGTATTCGAACGCCCTGAACACCATAATCCTAAAACCCCTAAGCCTAACCCTTAGACCCGTAAGACCCCTAACCCTAAAACCCCTAAGTCCACCTTACCAGAGCCAAGTTGTCAGGCATTCAATTGTCGGGGCGCACATTTGTCACCGCGTTCTTGATGGCGCGCTTTTCTCCTGCGCTCAAATGGCAGGTCACAACTTTTTTTTTTTCGGACTGATATTTAGAGTGATGAGCTGCTTTTGCGCGGTTTGACCTCCCTTTATCAAGTCTGAAGCAAAACTGCTATATTGTTATTACATGTAATGACTCCTAACATCGTGTAATTCTCTATTGGATAAACAGGGCGACCTGATGAAGATTTAGAGACTTTATCCATTTGTGAGGAAGCAGCGGGTGAGAGAGAGGAGCCGGATATTCATCAGGAGGAAATCTGTCCAGAACCTGTGACAGGTGAGTGATGCACCCATCGCTGGTGTAATAGATCACCCAGAGTGCATTGCAAGACCTGCTCCTCAGTCCAGTCCCAACATCTCCTGATCACCCCACATTAGTAGAGGAGTCACAGGGGGTAAATGTGACTAATAACCTGAGAGCTGCTGATATTCACTGGTGCTTCTGCTCCATGTTAGCTTATTAAGCTCTCACCAACTTGTTCATTAAACACTTAAAATACAATGGGTTTATACAGGCATTTGGCATTATTTGGTAATATTTGATGAGAAAAAAACTTTACTCTTACTGTGCATTTAAGCAATTAAATAATATACAAGGCTATCATATTGTGGTGCCAGTGACAAACATTGCTGAACAGAAGATTGTCCGTGAACAGCATAATAGAGAAAATAGCAGCAAAACTTGCAATATAATTTGCTGCAAAATATGTCAATATATCTGTAGAGAGGACACAGCCACACATGACAAGAGCTATAACATCAGAGGGTCATATACATGTACATCATCCAATGTAGTCGATGTAATACAATGTACTGTATGTGAAAGGGGATGTTACATTGAGGAAACCAGTAAAAAAGGAGGATGAATCTGCACAACCTTTCCATCAAAAAACACAATGAGGCTAGTTACTGTATCCCAGTTTGGCATCATTTCACCCAGGGGAATTACTCCATCCAAAACCTGAAAATCAAAATATTCAGAGGACATTACAAAACTATACAAGAGCGGAAAACTTTCAAATAGAAAAAGATCATTTTTTCAATGCTAAGGATACTGTGCTTAATAATAATTTAGAGTTTCTGTCTCACTATCAACATGTCTCATGATTCAGACATATTCCACACGCATCTCCCATTCAAGTGTTGTTTTTCTAATCCACAAATTGTCGGGACATTTATGGCTCTGACATAGTGACTTATCAGGACATTATTTACAGTGCTGGTCTGTGTCCCTCTAATCTCTGCCCAGTCAATTTTGTTTTCTTTTTTTTTCTCCTCACTTTTTTACTTCTCAGTATATTCAGACTATGAAAAGAGAGGTTTATCTCTCAAACCTCATTGCTATATTATGAATGAGTTTGTCCAGTAAAAAACGTATCACTACCTACTGCAATACTCTGATTATTCATCTAGATTACCGGACTCTCATGGCTACCTGAATATTCATATGTATTTCTAATAGTGAAATTAGTTTATCTTTTAGACGTATTTTTTTAAAGCATTTTGTGTTGGTGTAGTGGGTTGTGTGTTGTTTCATAAAATGTTTTATTAGTAAGACATTGGCGCTAAAGCAGTCTCTCCCCTTTTTTTTTTTTTTAATTGACAGAAGTATTTATTAACACACACATGGTTTTGTATATCACATATATAGTTGTGGATTTTGCGAATGTTGGTCACACAATGTTAAATAATTGCTGCCCTCGCGAAGCGATGTCTGCAGTTGCGGGGCTGCAATGAGTGCCGCAGGCCCTTATCGCCAGGCTCCTGGGACTTAGGCTGCAATGAGCGGCTCACGATAGGAACCGCAGGAGCTCATCGCGATGCCCTTAGGACTTAGGCTGCAATGAGCCAGGGAGCCTGGGAGTGAGGTTGCATGTTAATTTGAGACATATTTGCCATTTTTTCACGATCGAAAATCGGCCAGAAAAGAAATGGGCCGAAAAAACGCAACAGGATTAAAACAAGACCAGGAACTACCAGATGTGGAAGCCGGGTGAACAAGAAGCCATGGTTAGAACTGAACATGGGACAACAGAATGGTTCATGATCGGAAAAGGAGTACGACACGGGTGTATATTGTCACCTTATTTATTCCACTTCTCTGCAGAGTACGTCATGCGTAAGGCTGGACTGGATGAATCCAAAGCCGGTATTGCTGAAAGGAATATCAACAACCTCAGATAGGCCAGTGATACTATTCTGATGGTTGAAGTGAGGAGGAACTAAATGACGTATTGATGAGGGTAAAAGAAGAGAGTGCAAAAGTTGTCTTGCTGCTCAACGTTAAAAAGACAAAGATCATGGCAAACGGCAATATCAGTTCCTGAAAAATAGATGGGGAAGAAGTGGAGGCAGTGACAGATTTATTTTCCTTGGATCCAAAATCTCTGCAGATGGTGACTGTAGTCATGAAATTAAAAGACTTTTGCTTCTGGGGAGAAAAGCTATGGCAAGCTTGGACAAGCTAGGAAAAAGTAAAGATATTGCTGGGGAATATTTGGGTGCTTTTGTGCATTAAGACCCTTATCTTTATATACTTAGATCTATATAAAAATAAGAATATATAAGTTCCTCTTTTGTGACTTTTTCACTGAATGCTCGTATGTGACGTTGTGGGCTGTTCTAACGGGAATTCTTGTGCAATATCTCATCCAAAGATCCTACTTCTTCTTTTCTAATCTATAACGGATTTTTGTACTTCCGATTGCAAAGCCTGCTAAAATAACCTTTAGAAACCGCAATAGCGTATGAACACCTTTGTCATAGATCAGGAAATATTGCAATGTTTTCCTGATGCATAGTGCTTTTGCATTGACTGAAATGGTATATATATATGTGGGTCATTGGTTAATAATACTTCCTTGTGTCTGTCATTATTGGCCATTAGCTACCAGAGCTCTGTGCTGTGAAGGGAGAGGCAATGAGGAAGGTTGGTAAGGTTAAAGATCCCGGTGTTCAGTGTCTTTCCTAAAGCAGTGAAGATATTAAACTATCAACAAAGGTCCGCATAGTTCGAACTATGGTATTCCCAGTAGTAACATAAGGATGTGAGCGCTGGACCATAAAGAAATGTGAGTGCTGTAGTATTGATGCCTTTGAATTGTGGTGTTTGAGAAGACTGCTTAGAGTCCCTTGGACTGCAAGAAGGTCCAATGAATCAATACTTCAGGAAATCAAGACAAACCGTTCACTAGAAAGTATGATCATAAGGCTGAAGCTCAACTTTTTTGGCCATATTATGAGACGGCAGGATTCCCTAGAAAATAATCTGATGCTGGGAAACATTGAAGGCACAAGAAGAAGGGGACGACTGAGGAGGAGTTGGATAGATGAGGTCACTGAAGGAATAAACATGAACTTGATGGAGCTCAGAGGAGCAGTGACTGAGAGATGCACCTGGCGTGCTGTGGTCCATAGAGTCACAGAGAGTCAGACGCGACTGAACGACTAAACAACAACACAACAAACTGCCGCTATACCTTATTAACCCTATCACTAACCACTTAACCATATATAGACCCAGTTATCCCTATCTAGTCCTATTTAACCCTAACTGTACCCAATTAACCTTAACTGTACCTAATTAACCCTAACTCTACACAATTAAGCCCCTATCATATTAACCCATATCCTGTTAACCCCTACACTACCTACCTAACCCCTTAATAAACCTCTACCCACTAAGTACAAAAAATAAAAACACCCACCTTAATAAACAAACAACTTGCACATAAAATAAAAAAGAATGCATAAAATAAACACCACTATTAAAATAAAAAAGACTTACAACCTGTAAAAGAGAAAGGGTTAATTAGTCTGCTGACCTGGCCAAAATTCCCCTCCAGCTGTGATCCCGTGGTCTTCACTCTTCTGGGCCAGGAAAGGCCCCTCCAACAAAATCCTGACAGTCTAAAAAAAAAAAAAAATAACTTCTACTAACGCAGCTGTCAGCCGCAGATGATGGTTCCCGCGCATGCTTTGCTATAATAAAAAGCATTTGCGTGTTCTGATTGGCTGAAGTTGCTGTCAGTCAGATTTCAGCAAATCAGAATGGTTTACACCCCTGAAACCCTTTCTGATTAGCTGAAATCTGATTGACAGCAATTTCAGCAAATCATAACGCTCAAATGCTTTTTTTTATATATATCGCAGGATGCGCAGGAACTATCATTTGCGGCGGGGAGCTCAGTTAGTAGGAGATATTTTTTTTTTAAATGGTTAGGATTTTGTTGAAGGGGCCTTTCCTGGCCCAGAATAGTGAAGACCAGGGCATCGGGGATCACCTTTGGAGGGGCATTTTGGCCAGGTCAGTAGAATAATTAGCCATTTCTTTTTTACAGGTTGTAAGTCTTTTTTATGTTAATAGTGGTTTTTATTTTATGTATAAGTCTTTTTTTCCTGTAATTAGTATTTTTTTTTTAGGTAGCGGTTTATTAGGTGTTAAGTAGGTAGTGTAGGGGTTATTAGGATAGGAGTTAATATGATAGGGGTTAATAGGATAGATCATTGTTTTAAAAAGAATCAGCTGTAATTACATGTATTTATATATGTGTACTTTACATTTCTGCAATTATTGGGACTTTTGCTCTGTCACTTTAATGTAACTATCATATTTTATGCAGTTCATGTGATCATTAGATAGACCAAACTTTTATGTTGATAAATTTAAACCCACTTAATATTGTACTGTCCACATTAGGTCTTCATAGTGGAAACATGGACACAATATCAGTTATTAAGGAAGAGGAGGATGAGCGAGATGATCAGGATATTCACCAGGAGGAAATCTGTTCAGACATTTCAGTATTTCCCACCAAAATGTACAGTCTGATGCTGCATTTTGATAACTAAAGGGACACTGTCACCCGGAAATCTATTTTTAGGGTGTTTTTAAATAGCATGAAAAACTGGCTATCACATACATAGTTGTGAGTGTACGAGTTGTTGCTAACGCTGCGGGCTCGCGTAGCGAGCCCGCGGCCCTCGCGAAGCGAGGGCCGCGGCTCGCGCAGCGAGGGCACTGTGCCAGGTTCTCAGTTGCTGGCATGGAGCGCCGAAGGCGCTCCTTGCCAGCAACTGAGGACCCTCGCGAAGCGAGGGCCTCAGTTGCTGGCTTGGAGCGCCGCAGGCGCTCCATGCCAGCACCTGAGGACCTCGCAAAGCGAGGTCTTCAGTTGCAGCAACTGCGACCCTTGCAAAAAAAAGTTTACGTCGCAACACATTACGACACTCGCAAACAACATACGACACACGTTCACACACATTACGACACTCGCAAACAACATACGACACACGTTCACACACATTACGGCCTCGCAACACTCGGACGCAACTCGCGAACATTACAAAATTACAAACACAATACATACACACAGCACATACATAAAAACCTTACCTACACAAACAGGAAGCACCCAGGACCTCAAAAATGCAACTTACAACTTAATTGCACTCAAAATAAAAGAGTTTCGACACTAAATAGTTTGTTAAGCGACACAAAAAATGGCCGACGAATAAAACGAAAACGAGGCTACACACGCAAACACCATACGAGACACGTTACCACACATTACGACTTCGCAAACATCGGACGCAACACGCCGACATACAAACATTTAAAACTTAACAAAGACACACAACAAACACATAAAAAGCTTACCTACAGCAAGAGGAACCAGCCAGCACCTCAAAAAAACAAGTTACACCTACATTTAAATCAAAATAAACACTTTAGACACTAATACCATCGCTAAGCGAGAGAAAAAATGGCCGACGAACAAAACGAAAACGAGGCTTCAGACGTAACTACACTACACTTACTCGCAATAATGAAACACATACTATGCGGAATGTATCACAATCATATTAAACACCATTTTGAACAGTAATACGCCTAAAATGGCGGATGGAACGCAAATTGTAAGCTGGAACGCAAATAGCGCATGCGTATTGCGTTCTAACGGTCTCACTTTCCAGAACTTTCTACAAGTTTATAAATACTGGCTATTTCCAACTAAAAAATACATTTCTCCTCAGGTGATCAACGGAGTGACTTCTGAGATAACTGCTGCTTTTACTTGAGAAGACAATTCTTTACTAATTTCCTACTTTGCATTGTGCAAATTACAACTGACAGGTAAGCTATAATATATTACATTTTATTATCAGGTCAGGTCAAACAAAAAAAAAAATAAACTAGGATTTATGTAGTCATCATGTATGGCACATTTATGTGTATAGGCTCACAAAAAAAATTAAACAGAGCTTTATGTATAGTGACATCTGACACGCACATATATGTCTATAATGTATAGTCACATGTGACACGCACATATATGTCTATAATGTATAGTGACATTTGACACACACATTTCTGTGTATTGCCCCTTCATAGTGACATGTGACACGCACGTATATGTGTATAATGTATAGTGACATCTGACACGCACATATATGTCTATAATGTATAGTGACATGTGACACGCACATATATGTCTATAATGTATAGTGACATGTGACACGCACATTTATGTGTATTGCCAATGCAACAAAATTAGCTTACAACAAAATCAGTAAACAACTACATTTAAATGACATTATATCTCATGTATACTGATATGTCACACGCACATATATGTGTATCATCTATAGTTACATCTCACACACACACATTTATGTGTGTTGGAAAAAAAAAAAAAATATGGTTAATTTAACCATTTACATTTGACTCATGTATACTGATATGTCACACGTACACAAAATCATTACATTAAACTATGTAATGTGCTTCATGTATGTGACATATGTGTGTAGCCCCCAACAAAAAATAAGGTTAATTGAATTAATTTACTGCAATTCAATAGATCAGATAAAGCTGAATCTTTCTATTTCTTTTAATATTCAAACAGACTCTGCATCAACAGCGTCTCTCAACAATTTGCACCGTGCACTGTGAAGCACAATCCCTTTTAAAGAACACCAACAAATTTGAAGAGGTAAGATACAACAAGACATTACATGCTCAAAAGGCCATGCTTTGCTAGATGACAAATTATAAATATACAAATAACTATTTCACTTTCTTTTTCAAACAGACACTACAAGAAGACCGGCGCATTAAGATTGGCAGGAAGGCACCTTCTGTCATTCAAAACTTCTATCAAGGTAAAGTATTAAGTATAAACAAGAAATAACCATGAGCCTTATTCAATTGCAACTTCCTCATTTGAATAGGGCTCTATATACGCACATAACATTTTTTTTATACAGAACTTTTTAGTTACTGAACTTCTAACCACAATCAAGGTTTTCAATAACTAAAAACTTTGCTCAATAAATATGTTATGTGATTATATAGAGCCCTCTTCAATTGGCAAAATTGCAATTCAATGAGGACCTATATATCTTTAATGGCCAAGGGCCTCACTCAAATGTGATTTGCCCATTTCAATAGGGCTCTATATAAGCACAGAGCATATTTTTTAAAGGAAATTTTTCTTTTGTGAACACGTTGCTTTTGGATACAAGTTCACTAAATACAAAATTCCGTAAAAAAATATGCTCTGTGCTGATATTGAGCTCTATTCCATTGGACAAAACACAATTGAATGAGGAGCTCACAATATAACAAATGCAGTAACCAAAGGCCCTTATTCAATTGCTATTTTGGAAAATTAAATATGGCTATAAATAAGAACTTTTAGGCCCTTACTCTATTTTAACAAATATATGTGATGTGCTTATTTACAACCCTATTCAAATTTCTACATTGCAATTCAATTACGGCCTTAGAGTACTATTACATTGTAAAAAATGCAATTGAATGAGGGCCAAACTATGCAACATATGGTACACACAAAGGCCCTCATTCAATTGCAATTTGCCCAATTGAATAGGGCTCTAAATAACAACATAACAATTGCTTAAAACTAAGGTTTTAGTTAATAAAAAAATATCAAAAATACAGTTTTTCAATGACTACAAAATTATTTTAAATAATATGCTATGTGCTTATTTAGGGCACAATTCAATTAGCCAAATCGCAATTCAATGACACACAAACTGCTACACACAAAACAGAATTTCTTATTAAATGTTTAACAACCTATAAGCCTTACAAATAAGCAAAAATAAGAATAACAAAAGTGTTGTGCACCTAATAGCATTGTATAAAAAAGCACACAAACTCATAGCAAACTATATTAACATTCTTCTTTAATGTTTAACAACCTATAACCTGTACAATCAAGAAGAAATAAGTTTTGCACAAGTGATGCGCACCAAACAGGATTGTCAAAAACTAACACAAACACATAGCAAACTACATTAATTATATTATTTCATGTTTCACTAACTATAAGCATCCCAATAAAGGTTAAATAAGTATACCACAAGTGGTGCGCACAAAACAGGATTGTACAAAAACTAACATAAACACATAGCAAAATAAATTCATATTCTTATTTAATATATCACAACCCACAAGCCTTACTAAGAACCTTAAATAAGAATAACAAAAGTCTTGGGATTGTACAGAAAGTTAAAAAATAAATATTTGAAAAAAATAACCATAACTGATACAATACAGCAAAATTCATACATTTTTTACTTATTTAAAAGACATTTCACTCAAACAACATTTTCTATTTTACATTACAACAGATACTGCGTGAAGACAATCGGACGAGGACTTTTTCCACAGGACCGGACCATCGGACGAGGACTCGGACCAGACCAGCAGACGAGGAATTTCAACACAGGACCAGACCAGCAGACGAGGAATTTCAACACAGGACCAGACCATCGGACGAGGACTTTCACCAACGGACCACAACATCGGACGAGGGATATCGCCACAGGACCACAATATCGGACAGGGGCTATCGCCACAGGACCACACCATCGGACGAGGACTTCCAACAGAGGACCACACCATTGGACAACGATTTTGAAACGAGGACCAACAAACATTCGGATTTAAATCACACTTCAACCAAGGTAAACTATAATAAGTACTAAAGTATAAAACTAAAGAAACTGCTTTCAGTTGCATCCGTGTCAACAGAAAAATAAAATAATTAATTTACTATCTCCCTTATTTTATTTAAATTGCTACTATGCAATACATAGCTCAATAACCACATCACTTTTTTTTTCAGCAAAGAAGTTTTGCAGTGGTAAATATCTATCCACAAACAAAGTTTTTAATAAATAAAACCATTATTTTAAATAAATATGTTACATGCTTATTTACAGCAGTATTCCATTGGACAAATTCTGAGCCACTGAAGACAGGAATTATAAATTTAACTAAATATCAATGATACATTCATGATTTGCCTTTTATTTCACCAATTGTGCACAATAATCTTTAACAGGAATTACAAATTTAAATATACACAATTACATTTATTTGTTTCCGTTTACAGATTAATATGGCTGATAACGAGACCAAAGAAGAGAAGAAAAGACGTCAAACTAGAGAAAGACAAGAGAGATGGGCCGCCCAGCAGACACCGGAGGAGAAAGAAATTCGAAGAGAAAAAGAACGCAAAAGACTTGCAAATAAAAGAATATCAGCTGCAAAAATGAAAGATACAACCAAAATAAATAAAAAAATAATAAAGCATTTACAAACTGTTCCTAAAACATCAGATGACATTTTACAACATACCAGTCAAGACAGACCAAAAAAAAACAACTACAAAAAAAAAACATTTACAAACTCTTACTAAAAACTTACAGGTAATTTCAACCGAACAAGTCCAACATATACCAAGAAAATCTACGAAAAAAACTAAACATTTAGAACCTGTTGTTGAAACATTTCATGACTTTTCATCTGATGAATATCAAAGTCAACATCCAATATGCGTTGCAAATTGTCCTTTACTGAAGTCTTTAGCAGTAGAGGTTCATAGTTGTGGGGACATGACTACTCAATGTTAATTTTGTGAGGCTTATTATTTTAAACAGGAGAGACCCTGAGATGGACAATTTATTAGTTGTTGTCAAAAAGGAAAGTTCAAACTTCCACAAAGGAAACAATTTCCAACCTATTTACTAAATATTATGACTGAACCTACTTTTCCAAATTACAAAAATTTTAAGACAAACATAAGATCCTACAATAGTGCCATATCATTTGCATCTATGGGGGCAACATTGGCTGCTAATGTACCAGGACATGGTCCTTACTGTTTTAAAGTCCAAGGACAAATTTATCATCGGACTTCACATTTACATCCAGAGGAAGGAGAGCAAAGAAAATTCGCTCAACTATATGTCCTAGATACAATGGAAGCTGTTGGCCAACAAATGCAGATGGAAGAAAATAAAAAATGCTTACCCAGTGTTTTTATAGAGCTAAATAACATTATGGACAACAATCCCTACAGTAAAGCTTACAAAAAATTGGCAGAAGTAGAAAATGAACAACTACTTCATGCACAAAGACATCAATTACCCATGCCAAAGGTTAATATGGTGCTTAAAAGAGACAGACATACTGATAAACGTCGTTATAACTTGCCAACATCAAATGAGGTTGCAATGGTCTTTCACAATGATGAAGGAGAACCACCATTTCAAAGAGACATTAGAGTATATCCCAGAAATGAGGACCAACCATTTATTAATATTAATATCTTAAGTCCAAATTTAGATCCAATGACCTATCCCATCTTTTTCCCACACGGAGAAGCAGGTTGGCAACCAAAATTAACCCTTCCCAGTTACCCAAATGCTAAAGCCAGAATCCGAAATAATGTTTCTATGCTTGAATTTAAAGTTGCTCAAATTGCCATTAGAGATGAATTTAATCCCATTTTATGTGGTGGAAAACTAACACAACAATGGATTATTGATTCATATTTGCAAGTTGAGGCAAATAATTTAAACTTTATAAAATATCAACAAGATAAACTACGTGTAGAACAATATTGTGGACTCATGGACTATGTTGCTGACGTGGCTACAAGCAGAGACATGACAGCTGGCAAAGCCATCATTTTACCATCTTCCTTTCAAGGATCTCCTCGAAATATGAGAGAAAGATACAATGATGCTATGGCTATTGTGACAAAATTTGGAAAACCAGATTTATTTGTGACATTTACATGTAATCCACAATGGCCAGAAATTAATCAAAATCTACTTCTTGGACAAAGTGCTTCAGATCGACCAGATTTAGTAGCCAGAGTTTTTAAGATAAAATTAAATGAATTAATACGTGACTTTACTATAAATCAGTTATTTGGCAAATGTCTTGCTTATGTATATACCATTGAATTTCAAAAAAGAGGCCTTCCACATGCACATCTTCTCATAATACTTCAAGAGAAAGATAAATTAGATACTTCGGACAAAGTGGATGCAGTCATAGTTGCTGAACTACCGAAACCAGAACTATATGGTAGACTATATGAGATTGTTACTCATCGCATGATTCATGGACCCTGTGGAGACCTTAATCCACAATCACCATGTATGGAAAATAATCAATGTTCAAAAGATTTTCCAAAAGATTATAGAGACAAAACATATGCCAATTGTGATGGATATCCACTTTATAAAAGAAGAGAAGGAGATAGTGCCATTATTCGTGGAAAAAAAGTGGACAACAGATATGTAGTACCCTACAATCCACATTTACTCATGAAGTACAACGCCCACATCAACGTAGAAGCCTGCACTTCCATCAAATCCATTAAATATGTCTACAAATATATTTACAAAGGTTACGATGCAGCTACTGTAGTCGTCAAAAGTGCAGACAACCCTGAAAGTAGTGAGTTAGTACATGATGAACTTGCATCTCATGTAGATGCTCGCTATGTCAGTGCGCCAGAAGCTATGTGGCGGCTTTTAAAATTTGAAATGCATGATAGATCACATGCAGTATATAGGTTAGCAGTACATTTGCCACAACGACATTTAGTCTATTTCCATTCTGGAAATGAAATGAATGCATTGGCCCAAAGTGAAGATCGTCACACTACACTAACTGCATGGTTTGCATTAAATTCCACTGATGCTCAAGCAACACAATACTTATATATTGAAATTCCATATCACTATGTTTTTGTGAATGGATTATGGAGAGCAAGAAAAACCAGAGGCAATAAAATAATTCCACGAATTTACACAGTCAGTCCAAGAGATGTTGAACGATTTTGCTTACGGATATTACTTTTAAATGTTCCAGGAGCACAAAGTTTTGAACAATTAAGAACTGTTAATGACATTGTATATGAATCCTTCCATTTAGCTGCAAGAAATAGAAACTTACTCGCTGATGATACAGAGTGGGAAAGATGTTTAGAAGAAGCAGCACAATGTCAAATGCCACGACAGATGAGAGAACAATTTGCTTTTATTTGTATCTTCTCAAATGCTCCAAATGCATTAGCTTTGTGGGAGACTTTTAAAAGTAAATGGCTGAAGACTTTATGCGACGATACAATGAACCCATTGCACACTTAAAAGCCTTAATGGAAATTCAAGAAGTCTTTTTAACTCATGGATTAAGTTGTGCAAGTTTTAATTTGCCTGATCCAGGTCTAATAGATGACATTAACTTTGAAGACTATGACATTCAACTACAAGCAGAAAGAACACAAGAAAGACTTGCAACTTTAAATACACTACAATTGCAAGCATTTCATGCCATTAAAAATGCTATAGATGATGACATGGTGACAGAGCGTTATTTCTATCTTGATGGACCTGGCGGATCAGGGAAAACATATTTGTACAATTTATTAATGAGTTCAGTACGAGCACAAGGACAAATAGCAATGGCGTTTGCCACTACTGGAATTGCTGCACTTTTATTAGAAGGTGGAAGAACTGTTCATAGTGGATTCAAACTGCCAGTGCCTATTTTGGAAAATTCAGTGTCAGATATTCGCATGACATCCTTACAAGCAAAGAAATTGAAGAAATGTAAATTAATTATAATAGATGAGGCCACAATGATGTCATGCTATGCCCTCCAATGTATTGACCGTTTGCTTCGTGAAGTCATGGATAATATTTTTCCATTTGGTGGAAAGGTAATTTTGTTGGGTGGCGATTTTAGACAAACATTACCTGTCGTTGTACATGGAAATCGAACAGACATTATTGAAACATGTATAAAGTCAAGTACAGTATGGAAACATTTTACCCATCTTCAACTGCAACAAAATATGAGATCAGAAGGCCAAACTGATTTCAATGATTGGCTTATTAAAATTGGAGAAGGAAGAACAGAAAAAATACTACATTTACCTGACGACACTGTAGAGATACCACCTCATATGATTTGTCAACAAGATATTATATCGGCAATATTTGAAGGGAGCATAAATAACGAAGAATATTCTGAGCTTGCCAACCAAGTCATACTGACGTGTAAAAATAAAGATGCATTAATACTCAATAATGAAATCTTAAAAAAAATTAATGCACCACAAAGAAATTATCACAGTGCTGATTCTGTACTTGCTGATGACAATGAAAGTCAGGCAAACTTTTCAACTGAATTCATTAACTCTTTAACTCCTTCTGGAATGCCACCACATATTTTGCAGCTAAAGAAAGGTGCAATTATCATGTTACTGCGAAATATGAACCCCAAAAAAGGCCTATGCAATGGCACAAGATTAATTGTTCAACAATTAAAGGACCATTTTATAGATGCTGAAATTTTAACTGGCACCCATAAAGGAGAGAGAGTTTTCATACCAAGAATAGATTTAGCACCAAGTGAAAGTAGTCTCCCTTTTATACTTCAAAGAAGACAATTTCCCATTATTATGGCATTTGCCATGACCATTAATAAATCACAAGGTCAGACTTTCAAATCTGTGGGTATTTACTTGGAAGAACCAGTTTTTGCACATGGTCAATTGTACGTTGCGTTGTCACGGTGCAAAAATCCACAGGCTATTAAAGTTTACATTGAAAACAATGAAAGTCAAGGTGATTTATTAGAAGATGGACGTATTTTTACTAAAAACATTGTCTACTATGAAGTACTATAACTTTGCAGGATACAAATTCAAGATGCCAACATTTTTTAAAAGCATTGCAAAATACTTAACAATTGGTTGTTTAATTCAGTCATAATTAATGAAAGTACTGTTTAGGAATGATTCGCCTCACAAAATACTTGCCTTGCATTGTTAGTAAAAATTATGTTAAAATGTTAAGTCACTATGTTAATGTTTCTAATGTTACAAGTTTAAAAAATATATTTGCAAGTTATTTCATTCAACAGATTACAAAGTGGATGTTAAGAGGTCAAGCACCTTTTAAGTCACAATGTAAATATTGTCTGTTATCTTAAGATTACTAACTACATTAATGTTTATCGCCAGTTTATGTGCTCAGTAATGAATTACTTTAATTACGTACGTTTTAAGCAGAGTTTTACTGTATGCCTTCCTCTACATTCAATGTATATTCAAGTTAACAATTATTGTGATAGAAATTGCATGTTAATACTGATTAATTTAAAGGTCAATTGTTTTTACATTCAAATGTTAATACTTTTAATAAAAAATTAGGTTACAAAATGTATTCGCTATGTTCCTGTTTATAATGTTCAAAATTATACAAATGTTTTGTCAACTTCTAAACTTACATAAAAAATAAAGTTAAAGTTTCAAAATATATACTTTGAAGGTTATTGCTTACATATATTTTAAACTTCATGTTAAAATTCGCAACGTTTCAAGAAGGCTTTTTACTTTTTGCTTTCCTATTCATTCAATGTATATTAAAGTTAACAATTCTTCAGATACAAATTACATTTTAAAAAACCATTACATCAACATTTTACAAAAATACACGTTCATATTAAAATACTTACAAGTGTCAAAAATATATGTTAATAACTAAACAACTTGACAAACATATACATCACATTGCCGTCATTTTTTGACGGGCAAGTCGCTAGTCACATATATAGTTGTCCGCAAAGCGGGTTGTTGCTAACGCTTGCGGGTTGGCGTAGCGAGCCCGCCGCAACGCGATGGCCGCAGTTGCAGCAAGGAGCGTCAAAGGCTCTCCTTGCGCTGGTGGAGAGGCGCTCATCCCTACGACCCCCTACAACTTTCGTATCGCAAATGCGGACCCTCACAAAGCGAGGGGCCCCATTTGCGGAGGTGGAGGCTCCCACGTCGGCTGCAATGAGCCACAGGCTCATTTCAGGCCGCAAATGCAGACCCTCACAAATCGAGGGGCCGCATTTGCGGAGATGGAGGCTCTACAGCGCCTCACAACCGCTTACAAACCACTACACAAGCGGGACTTGAGAAAAAAAAAACATAAACACGCAATGGACGTACACAAAAATATACCAGCCGCGGGACTTATAAAAAAAAAATATGCAGACTTACACAAAAACAATTACGACCCGCGGGACAGAAAAAATCCATTATGAACGCTCAAAAATACGACCTTAACGGACAACCCACGCACAGCGTAAAAATGAAAAAAACACAAAAATACACACAAAAATAAAATTAAAAACCTTACCCACACCAAGGGGGGACACCCAGGACCTCTGCAACACAGCTTAAACCTTGAATTTGGTCAAATTTACAAAGTTTAGCCACACGAAAATCCCCTAAGCGAGAGAAAAAATGTCCGCTGAAAAAGACGAAAACGAGGCTACACGACCCCTAAAGCCGCTAAATACCACAAAGCAAATACGGCTTTTACAAAAACCTGTACGACCTACAACATATACAATTAACAAGGTCGCTAAATCATACAAACCCGCCTACCACATACACATTCGCCGCCATTTTACAACACTAACTTACAGAATGCTATAGCACCCAGCTACACTAACGTCTTTCCCTCGCGCATGCAGCCTATTTACACTACACACTGCACACATTGCTGACACTTTCACCTCAGCTCCACAACACTGCAAACCTACATTGTATGCTGCAGGAACATGAAAACAGATTGTCAGCTCTTCAGCATAATGCTTCTTGCATGTATTACTTACAAAAAGGTAAAGTATATTAATTTATTAATTTACTAATTATTTCATTAGCATCACAAAAAAACATATACACAGAAAAAAAACCACTATTGCAAGAAATGCAAAAGACATTCACTGCGCGCCTCACAACGAGTGCCAACGCTGCTCATACCACACAAACTACACCAGGGGACAGCCTTGCAATAAGCGCAAAAAGCAGATCAGCGACGACCTTACAATGACAGCAAAAGCGCCTCTGATAAAAAAAAGAGGCCTGCAATGAGGGCCGCCGATTGCGCTCAGCGCGAGCCTCGCAATCAGCGACGAGATCTCAGACCACCATAAAAAATAATGTCTGGCCCAAACAACATTGCCGTCATTTTTTGATGGGCAATTCGCTAGTATATTATAATATTAGACTTTAATTATCCCCAACAAATTTAGTAGTATTTGTTTTTTCTACAAATAAGCAGCTCCTGTTATCGATTTAGTAGCTTTGATGTTTTAATTAGAATCAAGTCTTCTTGTGTGTTCCTGTGGTGATCAAAGCAATGACCCCCAAAGTTGTGATTCGGTGATCTCCCCTCCCACACCTTCAGCAAGTACTCTGAGAATCGATAGTCAAAGCATTGATCAATTATAGTTGACACTACTGCTCTAATTACCATTATTGTCCTATATTTGTAACGCTGCAACATATTACGTAGCGCTGCACAAGGGTTGAGCATAAGAAAAATACAATATCAACATGCATCAAAATGAAGGGCCTTGTCTTTGAGCTTAAAATATTGGGCAATTGGTGCTTATTCCCAAAGAACCTTCCAAGATTAAAGACTTTCAATCTAAAGGGAATGGAAGAGGCAGACACCTTGATAGGAGTAGAAAGTTAAGGATTTGAATAGGCCAGAAATAGTGAGAAAGTGAAGTTACAAGGAGTAAGGGGGAATAGGATGAGGAGAGTCAAGAGTTCATTATGTTCTGTAGAAACTATGAGGAATGCAGGTGGTAGTGCACAGACCTGTACTATAAAAGAACAGGAATCAAAGATAGGTGGGTGTGGATGGGGTAGGTGGGAGGGCAAGTGTGTACAGATAGAAACAAGGTGTAGAGAGAGATGTTGCTCCGTTGAAGAACTATGGTGGCGTAGTCCGGGGTGCAGATAGAGACGGGGTGTAGAGAGAGATGTTGCTGGGTTGGAGATCTAAGCTGGAGTAGGCCTGGAGATAAACATTATCTCCTGAGGCTGCATTTCAATTGTTGATACATTTTTTATTTCAAATTCTCCTGATTTTATTTCATTTTAAAGTTCTTTACTCTGGATGTTTTTGTTTCCAACAGATGTGTCCATGACCGGTAATACATGTGAAGAGCACCAGCTTTCAGCAGGTTGTGTAAGGGAAGATTTCAGTGTTTCACATGGTTACATGGATTCAAACCAAAGTTGTGTGAAACAACAAAGAGGAGAAACATCTTTTATACATTCTGATTGTGGGAAAGGGTTTCCCAGGAATGCAAATCCTATAAGGCTTAAGGGAGTTCATACAGGAGAAAATCCATATGGATGTTCACACTATGAGAAGTGTTACAGCACACCCACAGACCTCAATTCTCACAAGAGACCTTACAAGGAAGAAAAAACATATGTATGTTCTGAATGTGGGAAATGCTTCAGTAATACCTCAAATCTCAGTAGACATAAGAAATCTCATACAGGAGAAAGACCATTTTCATGTTCTGAATGTGGGAAATGTTTCAGTAAGGCCTCAAATCTTAATTCACATAAGAAAATTCACACAGGAGAAAGACAATTTTCATGTTCTGAATGTGGAAAATGTTTCAGTCGGGCCTCAAATCTTAATAAACATAAGAAAAAGCATACAGGAGAAAGACCATTTTCATGTTCTGAATGTGGCAAATGTTTCAGTTGGGCCTCACATCTTAATTCACATAAGAAAACTCACACAGGGGAAAGACCATTTCCATGTTCTGAATGTGGCAAATGTTTCAGTCAGGCCTCAAATCTTTATAAACATAAGAAAAAGCATACAGGAGAAAGACCATTTTCATGTTCTGAATGTGGAAAAAGTTTCAGTTGGGCCTCACATCTTAATTCACATAAGAAAACCCACACAGGGGAAAGACCATTTCCATGTTCTGAATGTAGCAAATGTTTTCGTTCCAAATCAGATCTCAATAAACACAAGAGAACTCACACAGGAGAAAGACCATATCCATGTTCTGAATGTGGCAAGTGTTTTAGTCAAGCATCAAATCTTTATTCCCATAAGAAAACTCACACAGGAAAAATACCATTTACATGTTTTGATTGTGGGAAATGTTTCAGCATGTTATCAGCTTTCAAGGTCCATAAGAAAACACACAGGAGAAAGACCATTTTTTAATTTTCTGATGTGGAAAAATGTTAAGCCAGTTTTCAAATTTCAGGGTCGATAAGAAAATTACCATTGAAGAAAAGCATTTGTGCAAATATGAGAAATGTTTAACTCTCAAAGCATATCCTAGAGACCATATGATGAGAATAAACATTTGGATGTGAAAAATATTACCAACAACACTTTTACTGAACCTAATGGTATTCCCTGGGGTCCAGGCCCATGAATGTGGGAAACAGCAGCTCCCATACTATCTGATATCAGCAAATTCGCACAGAATACAAATATTTTCATATTTTGATTGTAGGTAATGGTAAAAAAGGAATATATGTCATGTGATGTGTCAGATAAGTATTTCTATGCTCTGTTTGTGGGATATTTTACAGTTACAATAAAACTCTTGTTACACATCAGGCAACTTACCCAGAAATGAGGCTCTTCATTTATAATTGTAATAGTTAAGATGAAAAAAAATGGGATCTAAAAAATATTGTTTTTTGATCCCCTACCAATATGTTAAAGGTTTAAGTCTCTTGTTTGTGATTATTTTTTATATAACAATTTTTTATTCAAACTTTTTGTCTAAAAAAAAGGCTGTTCAAAAGTGCTGAGATAGCACTTTATCAGTACAACTAGAGGGCGAGGAATTGAAGGGTGGTAAAAAGCTCACAAAGCTTTCATCATTATCATCATCACCTCATTATTTGTATACCACGAACATAGAGCTGGGGTACAGTAAAACATAGTTATGGCAATACATTTTTTGCCAGACTTTGTAAGTGGATTTTCCTTTTTGCAAGTAAAGGCTGATAAATTGCATAGTGCACTAATTGTGCCTAGGTGAGAAGGCAGAAGTTAAAATAAACAGGAGAAGGTGGGAACTTGTGAGCTTGCAAACATTTCTAGTATAAGTGCAATTCTAGCAAAAGTGTAGGAGTTTAAATAAAAGGGGAGAGGGACCTCAAAGAAAATAGGGGGGCAGATTTATAGGGCAAAGGGGGAAGAATAAATTTTTTTTTTTTTTAACAAAACATTATACAAATATATTTGTTTATATTCTTTATTTTTCCCACTGAATTTTTGTAGACAATAATAATAATTATGAGTCAGTCCAGTGGCATCCTCACTGTACATTCTGTCATATGTATGCACTACTGCAACAGATGATCCAGGCTCCATACCTCTGTCTCAGGTGTCAGCATGGTGTCTTTCTTGAAACTCAGATTTTAATGGTCTATGGGCAGCAATACAATGTATAGACTGGGACAAAGAACTGAACATTGAACATAAATGGACAACATTTAAATCCTAAATTATAAATGATATATACTAAATATATGTATATCACAATATACAAAGTGGGAATAAAAGTAAAAGGAGTAAATCACATCCAATGTGGCTTAACAATGATTTAAAGATCAAGATATGGAGTAAAAACAGGCATTTAAATTATACAAACAAAAGGGGACAGAGACTGCTTTACAGTAATACAAGGAAATCAACAAGGCAGCAAAAGCGCTATTAGACTGGCTAACATAGAAAATTAAAAATGAATTGCAAAAGAGAGTAAGACTAACACTAAAATATTTTTTAAGTATAATAATGGTAAGAAGGCGAGGAAGGAGCTATAGGAATATTACAACGTGACACAGGCCGTCTGATAATTAGTGACCTGGAAAAGGCAGATGAGCTAAATATGTTCTTTTCTTCGGTATACACAAGGGCGGTACCAGTGGTGGGGACTCTGCAACATAATGGGGCTACACTACATTTGCCAAATAATTGGTTAATGCAGGAAGTAATCCAAAAGAGGTGGGGGGGAAAAAACGTGAATAAAGCCCCGGGTCCTGATAGAATACATCCAAGTGTACTGAGGGAACTGGGTTCTGTAATAGCCAAACCATTATATTTAATTTTTCAAGATTCACTCAAAATAGGGTCTCTACCAGATGACTAGAGAAAAGCAGATGTGATACCTATATTTAAAAAGGGAGCAAGAGCAAATCTGGAGAATTATAGACCAGTGAGCCTCACTTCTGTAGTGGGGAAGCTTTTAGAACATGTCTATTTGAACAGGATTATAAGTAGGAGTCAACATGGATTTATGAGGGCTAGTTCATGTCAAACAAATCTAATTAGTTTCTATGAGGAGGTTAGTAGGAACCTGGATCAAGGCAACTCAGTGGATGTAGTCGTTTTGGATTTTGCAAAGGCTTTTGATGCAGTGCCATATGGGAGACTATTGTGCAAACTAAGGGATACAGGAATTGCAGTAAATATCTGCTCATGGATTGAGAGCTGGCTAAAAGACAGGAAGCAAAGGGTTGTTGTAAACAGAACATATTCTGATTGGACAAATGTGATTAGTGGGGTTCCTCAGGGTTCAGTATTAGGTCCTCTCCTTTTTAACATATTTATTAATGACTTAGAGGTGGGACTGGAAAGTAGTGTCACCATTTTCGCTGATGACACAAAGTTGTGCAAGGTAATTAAATCAGATAATGATGTGCTTTCCCTCCAAAGGGATTAACCTAAAATTGAGGAATGGGCATCTAAATGGCAGATGAGATTTAATACGAATAAATGTAAAGTTATGCACCTGGGAAGGAAAAATAGCCATTCAATTTATAATCTTAATGGAGCAAATCTAGGGGTATCAGATATTGAAAGGGATTTGGGAGTACTAGTGGACAACTACCTAGATAACAGTGCTCAAAGCCAAGCAGCAGCTGCAAAGGCAAATAAAATATTAGCATGTATTAAGAAGGGTATAGAAGCAAGGGAAGCAAATATAATTCTGCCACTATACAAATCTCTAGTATGCCCTCAATTGGAATATGGAGTACAATTTTGGGCACCACTTCATAAAAAGGACATTTTAGAGCTGGAAAAAGCACAGAGAAGGGCTACAAAACTAATAAGGGGAATGGAGGGGCTAAGTTATGAAGAAAGACTAACCAAATTAAACGTATTTTCTCTAGAAAAAAAATGTGTCTAAGAGGAGATATGATTACCTTATATAAATACATCCAGGGTCAGTATAAATATTTATCAAGGGAGCTTTTTGTGCCAAGAGGTTTTCAACTGACAAGAGGACATCTCTTGAGGTTAGAAGTAAAAAGATTCCACCTTAAAGAAAGAAAAGGGTTCTTCACAGTAAGGGTGGTTAATCTGTGGAATTCTCTACCAGAGCAGGTGGTGAAAGAGGATTTGATAGATAACTTTAAAAGGGAACTGGATTTATTTCTAATTAAAAAGGGAATTCAGGGTTATCATTGATAATTAGAGAGGCAGTATTGATCCAGGGAGAAGTCTGGTCGCCGGTGTCTGGGATCAGGAGGGAATTTTTTTTTTTTATATGCAACTAAATAATTAATAGTTAATCCGCATATTGCAGATCAGAGGAGATCTTAAAAGGTTGAACTTTTTTCAACCTTAAATAGAATGGGCCTCATTCTATTATCGCCGTAGGAGATGCAGGGCCGCAAGGACCGGCCGCAAGCTATTTGCCTATTCTATTCCCTTCCGGCCGGGGATTCCGGCAGGCTTGCGGCCGGCGCCTTGTTATCCCTTGCTGGTTGCTATTCAATTGCTTCGGGAACCCTCTCTGCAAGGCTAAAACCGAGCCGCAGCTTACTTGCAGCAAAAAGGTCCCGCAGGCACACAATTAAGCACATTATAAAGCCATCCTGCACTCTGAGGAGACTATAAAGTGATTGTAGATGTTAGCATTAATAGCACAACATTCCCCTACACTTAAATCCGTAAATACATTTTTTTTTTATTTATGTCACATATCCATGTAAAAAGTCCAGAGGGCTTGGAGCACCTCAGACCCGCCCACGCTGCGGCCGGAAAATAAACAGTTAATGTAATCTCGGATTTGGGCTGATGTGCAAGCTTGAGAGGGGGTTGCTATTAATCCTCATGTCCCCCATTATGATCCCTAGCATTTACAGAGCTTTACAGTGCCGTCTTGAATTTATATTTGCTTTTAAAGTTTTAAAGATATGCGGCCGGCCGTAAGGGGATATCCTTGCGGCGCCGTCTATTTGAATTGCAAGGTAACGGGAGCCCCGCAATGAATCGCAGCTTTGCGGACGATTTACGGCCGATAATAGAATGAGGGCCTATGTAACTATATAACGTAACCCGCAAAAAGAGCCAAAATCCTATGTGTACTAGAGGAGGTTAAAGTCCTTTATGTAGCACTGTAAATGCAAATATCAACTCACTACTGCACTTAAAACTAAAGGGAAAGTGATGTTAGGTATTACAATTAATAGCACAAAATTCTCAAGCTCGCAAATCTGCAATATAAAATACTTTTTTTAATGTTTAATTTCCTTGTTATATCGATCCCGGCAATCAATGTGTTAATACATATAATGGAACTCGCATGGACTAGAATATCATATTTACTGATTTATTAATAAGGGCATTATTTCTGGAATGCAGGTCTGATCGTAACTCGTAATTGAAATCCATAAGGATTTCAATTGAAATCTAATCTCCATTTTTCAGTGAAGCAACAATCTCTTTTACCATTGGCTCTGTCTAAACCTGCAACGTACGCAAGAATGGTTTACGGACTTGCGTCTCCGGCCCGTTGGTTGCTGAATGGTTGAATTTGAGAGCTCTATAACTCTGGCGAATTTCAAGCCCACAGGCTCTATCCAGGTCTGACCTGGACACATGAAACTCATTCAGTATATTATAAATAATCTGAGGTCCTTGTTAATTAGGCCTGACCTGTATTCATAAGTCCCATCAAGTATATTACAAGTCCTCTGTGGTCACTGTGAATTAGGCCTGTCTTGGACTCAGAAATCCCATCCAGTATATTACAAGTTATCTGAGGTCACTGTTAATTAGGCCTGACCTGGACTCTTAAAGTCACCAAGTATATTACAAGTCCTCTGCGGTCACTGTGAATTAGGACTGACCTGGACTCATAACTCACACTCAGTTTATTACAAGTGATCTGAGGTCATTGTTAAATAGGCCTTACCTGGATTCATAAGTCCCACCAAGGATATTACAAGTTATCTGAGGTCACTGTGAATTAGGCTTGACTTGGACTCATAAGCTCACCCGGTATTTTACAAGTGCTCTGAGGTCACTGTGAATATACCTTACCTGGACTCATAAACTCATCCAGTAAATTACTCTGTGGTCTCTGAGAATTAGGCCTCACCTAAATTTATAAATCCACCCAGTATATTACAAGTTCTCTTTGATCACTATTAATTAGGTCTAGCCTGGACTCATAAATTCCACCCAGTAAATTACAGTTGTGCTCAAAAGTTTGCATACCCTGGCAGAAATTCTGACATTTTGGCATTTATTTTTAAAATATGACTGACCATGCAAAAAAATTTCTTGTTTTGAAGGATAGTGATCATATGAAGCCATTTATTATCTCATAGTTGTTTGGCGCCTTTTTGAGTCATAAACAGAAATCACCCAAAATGGCCCTGATCAAAAGTTTGCATACACTTAGTTCTTAATATTGTGCCCCGTTTAGCATCAAATTCAAATTCTTGCAGGTGGTATAGGTTCCCATTCGTCTTGGCAAAATGCCTCCAGGTCATGCAAGGTCTTAGGTCATCTTGACTGAACCGCACATTTGAGATCTCCCCAGATTGGCTCGATGATATTAAGATCAGGAGACTGTGATGACCACTCCAGAACCTTCACCTTTTTCTGCTGTAGCCACTGTTGGGTCAACATGGCCTTGTGCTTAGGGTCATTGTCTTGCTGGAATATCTAAGAGTGTCTCATGCGCACACCCTTCGTGCAGAAGAATGCAAATTGTCTTCCAGAATTTTCTGATAACATGCTGCATTCATCTTGCCATCAATTTTCACAAGATTCCCTGTGCCTTTAGAACTCACTCCCCCTCCCCAAAACATCAGTGCCCTACCACCATGCTTCACAGTGGGGATGGTATTCTTTCACTATAGGCCTTGTTTATCCCTCTCCAAATATAGCTCTTTTGGTTGTGACCATAATGCTCTATTTTGGTCTTTTCACTCAAATTACAGCGTTCCATAAGCTGTGAGGCGTGTCAAGGTGTTGTCGGACATATTGTAACCTGGCTTTTTTGTGGCATTGGTGCAGTAAATACTTATTTCGGGCAACTCGACCATGCAGCTCATTTTTGTTCAAGTATTGTTGTATTGTGCTCCTTGAATCAACCACACCGTCTTTTTCCATTTTGTTTTTCCTCTATTTCTCCTGTGGTTACCTGTGGGTTTATCTTTGTATTCCAAACAATTCTTTTGCCAGTTGTGGCTGAAATCTTTCTTGGCCTACCTGACCTTGGCTTGGTATCAAGAGATCTCCGAATTTGCCACTTCTTTATAAGTGATTGAACAGTACTGACTGGCATTTTCTTTGGATATCTTTTTATATCCTTTTCCATCTTTATGACGTTCAATTACCTTGTCATGCTGGTCTTTTGACAGTTTTTTCTGCTCCTTATGGCTCAGTATATAGCCTGTTCAGTGCATCCACGTGAAAGCTAACCGGGGGATAGACGTGCAATGAGCGGCGAAGGCCCGAAAGTTACGAGTCTGCAGAAACCTTCAATAATCGTCTTTGGTGCTTATCGCAAGGCCCGAGTTACAGGTTTGAAAAATTTACTTCCACCTGAAGTGAGGTTGAAAGCTAATTTCCTATTCAATTGGCATCTTTTGGCGGCTTCCCAACTGTTTACGAGTTATGGGCTTGAAAAACAATTGTGGCCGTTAGAATTTTTTTTTCAAGAATATAACTCGGAAGCACTTTTCGGGCTTAGGGGAAATTGATCAATTTCCCCAAGCCTGCAAATGTTTTCACACACTTAAAAGGCAAAAGGAAAAAAGGGAAAGGAGAGGGGTGAGAAAGACACAAGGGAGAGAGAGGGGGAGAGGCCTTTAAAGTAGATGGGGGAGAGTCTCGCATTGTGTGGCAAGGCGTAAAAAAAATTTCCAGTCATTTTTGATGGGCAAGTCGCTAGTATATATATATATATATATATATATATATATACTAGCGACTTGCCCGTCAAAAAAGGACGGCAATGAAATGAGAATGCAGAGAATGCTGTTTGCCAAAATGCAGGGATATGCCCCTCTGAGCATCTTCTGTTCTCATTGCCTTTGGAGCTCATCGCGTGTATCGCTATGAGCGCCTTCCCCCATCGACTTTACATGGCCCACCTTCTGTATAGAGCCCCATGAGTGATAGGGTTAATTTTTTTTGAGGACCCGTACGGTGAGGAATTTAGAATTTTCATGCGATCGGGGACCCCCACTGCGAGGGTTAATGTGGGGTTAATGCGGGTTTCTGAGCTTTTCTCGGATCCCTTCAAGGGTAAGTTGTACGTGGCTGTGTGGTCTGGGGTCGTGGAGCCTCATTTTCATTTTTTTCGGCGGCCATTTTTATCCTCAGCAGTTTTTCAAGTGCCGAAACGGTGGAATTTGGGGTTACATTTGCGTGTAACCTCACTTTGCGAGCTCGCAATGGGTGACGACGTTTCATAGTTTGACAACTATTATATGTGATACATCTTATGATATATATAAAATAAGAGCAGTGTCTTTAACGCTTTGCACACATGTCCACTGACAAACACAGAGATCCACTGCCACACACACAGACCCACTATCACACAAAAATATCCACTGCCATTATATAATTGTCCATCACCCCTCACCTCTCCAGTCATTATGACATTGTCCAGCCCCTCTCACACCTCGTTATTATGACATTTTCCAGTACCTCTCATCTCTCCAGTCATTATGACATTGTCCAGCACCTTTCACCTTTCCAGTCATTATGACATTGTCCGGCACCTCTCACCTCTCCAGTCATTATGACATTGTCCAGCACCTCTCACCTCTCCAGTCATTATGACATTTTCCAGCACCTTTCACCTTTCCAGTTATTATGACATTGTCCAGCAGCTCTCACCTCTCCAGTCATTATGACATTCTCCAGCAGCTCTCACCTCTCCAGTCATTATGACATTGTCCAGCAGCTCTCACCTCTCCAGTCATTATGACATTGTCCAGCACCTCTCACCCTCCAGTCATTATGACATTGTCCAGCACCTCTCACCCCTCCAGTCATTATGACATTGTCCAGCACCTCTCACCTCTCCAGTCATTATGACATTGTCCAGCACCTCTCACCTCTCCAGTCATTATGACATTGTCCAGCACCTCTCCAGTCATTATGACATTGTCCAGCACCTCTCACCTCTACAGTCATTATGACATTGTCCAGCACCTCTCATCTCTCCAGTCATTATGACATTGTCCAGCACCTCTCACCTCTCCAGTCATTATGACATTGTCCAGCACCTCTCCAGTCATTATGACATTGTCCAGCACCTCTCACCTCTACAGTCATTATGACATTGTCCAGCACCTCTCACCTCTACAGTCATTATGACATTATCCAGCACCACTCAAGAGATGTGAGAAGGTTGGAAAGAAAGGACAATGTGCAGGTAGTGACAAATACTGGACTTCTGTATAATCAAATCCAAATTAATTCAGCCACAGATCCATTTTCAGGATAATAATCATGGAGCCCCATGATATAAATATGGAACTTGTGGAACTCATGATTTGAAGGTGGAAGATGTTAGATTTTGGGGTATTGTGTAAAAGTACTATTATAGAGATTGTGTAGTAGATAGGTGAAATAACAATCCAATGGAAATGGTGGGGTCAAACAAAAGTGAGGAATTAAAGCATAATTGATAACTGATAAACATTAGGCTATCCTGAGGTTAATTTAAGCCAAACTCTTAGGTAGATATAATAGGTGGTCTCCATGTGCTATTCTGTTCTTATCTGCCATCAAATGTATGTTTGTTTCTATGTTTGTAATTTTCTAAATGGCCCAAAGGTTTTCAAAAAGCCCATGTAAATGTTAAATAAGTCACAATAAAACACAGAAAGAAATATTTTATGGAAAATCCAAGTTTATGAAACATGATCTAATGCAGGAAATGTTACTATAATATAAGATGTGAGGACAATGTGAGTGTGAGGGGACTAGTGGGACATTTCCACAATCCAGTCCTGACCCAGTAGCCGCATCATGTTAGTCCACAGTGGGATATCCTTATAAACAGACAGAGATTCTGTGAGGAATTGACTCTGCTGTGTTTTTAACCCTGGTCCCCAGGCTGCTATACCTCTTCCCTACCACTGCTCCAGCCTACCTTTGTGAATTCCATTGAGACCTTATAAGCTTGACTCTGCTAGCAATAGTATTAGTACCTAAGTCTCTTCAGCTGTGTCTGGTCAGGTGTCTGGTCCTTGGCCTATATAAGGCACTTCCTGTCTATTGATCCTTGCCAGATTATTGTGTGGTTCCTGATCACTTCAATAAACCTTGTTCCTGTTTTCACCTACAAGTTTGCGGAACTGGATTATTGCTGACCTTGGCTACTGGTCTCCACAACTTTGTGATTTCTATATCATTACAGAATAATCTGGCCCTTTCATGGAGACCGCCGGGTCAGATTCTGCATTGGCCCAGCAGGTTGCTTTATTTGCAAGAACTGTGCAGACCCAGGCACAGACCATTCAAGTGCTGCAGGACCAGGTAGCTGAACTGCAGGCCCAACAGGTTGCTTTTACTGCAAGAAATGTGCAGACCCAGGCACAGACCATTCAAGTGCTGCAGGACCAGATAGCTGAACTGCAAAATAAAATTCAGTCAATGCACAGTGAGTATACCAGCTACAGGGCACGAGATCTTGCGGCTGCTACTGTTACACCTGCACAAGATGCCCGCTTGCCCCTACCAGAAAAGTTTGGAGGAGATCGCAAAAAATGTAGGGGTTTCCTAAATCAATGCAGTTTGCACTTCATGATGTTACCTCAACGATTTCCATCTGAAAGAGAGAAGGTGGGATTTATTTTCTCCTTATTCAAAGATGAAGCCCTGGCTTGGGGCTCCCCTCTTCTGGAACAGGACAGTCCAGTCTTGGGTAATCTAAATGACTTTCTTGAAGCCATGTGCCTAGTTTTTGATGACCCAAATCGATGTGCTACAGCAGAAGCCACTCTCCTTCATTTGCATCAAGGGAGGCGCTCGGTGGCTGAATATGCTGCTGAATTCAGATAGTGGGTTGCTGATACTACTTGGAACCAATCAGCCCAGAGGTTCCACTTCAGAAAAGGTCTCTCAGAAGCTATAAAAGAGGAGCTAGCTCGTGTTGATCTTCCTGCTGACTTTGATGCATTTGTGCGTTTGGCTATCCGTATTGATCGGAGACTTTCTGAAAGAAGATTGGAAAGACAGGGCTCTTTTAGACCAAGTACTACTCCAATTTCCTATTCAAGAACTTCTACTCCGATCCCACAAACACCTACAGACTCTGAGCCAGAGGCTATGCAGGTAAATCTAATAAGAGGACCATTATCCAATGAAGAAAAACAGTGGCAACGCACTCACAATTTATGCCTGTATTGTGGTAGTGCAGGGCACTATGCCATCAATTGCCCTAGCAAATCCAAAAGAACAATAGCTATGAAGGCTGAGGGTGCACAGATTCGACACCAATCCCAGATTTCGAATCAACTGGATTCTGTCACACAACCCTTGTTTTCTCTGGCTCATGGTGAAGAGGGTATGTTAACTCAACATCCTCATTTTGTGGTGCCTATCACGTTGCAATGTGGTGATCGTAAAATTTCAACTACCGCTATGATAGATTCTGGAGCAGGCGGAAACTTTATGGACATTAAGTTTGCAGCAGGAAATAGAATTCAGTCTATCCCTAATTCTTCACCTGTGTTAATGGAGACAGTTGATGGTTCTCCACTTACGTCAGGACCGGTTACACATGAGACTGTGCCCTTAAAGTTGACTGTGGAAGTGAATCACCATGAGGATATCTCTTTCCACCTAATTTCCTCAACACAGTTTCCAGTGATTTTGGGGGTACCTTGGCTTGCTCTGCATAACCCACAGATTGATTGGAAGATCAGAACTTTGTCCTTTCCTTCAGAACACTGCTTAATGAATTGTCAACCGTCTAAGGTAACACCTGTTGCCACAACTATTAATGAAATGGTTGCTACAAACTTGACTAAGCTTTCTCTACAATATCGGGATTTTGCAGATGTCTGTGATAAGAAGAATGCTGATCAGCTTCCACCACATAGGCCTTATGATTGCCCAATAGAGCTGTTGCCTGGGGCTGCTATCCCATTTGGCCGTATATATTCCCTTTCTGAGCCTGAATTGAAAGCTCTTCATGAATACCTACAAGAAAATCTTGCCAAAGGATTTATTCGACCATCTACTTCTCCAGCAGGAGCTCCTATTTTCTTCGTAGAAAAGAAAGATGGCAGCCTACAGCCATGCGTTGATTACAGGGACATTAATAACATCACTGTTAAAAACCGCTACCGCTTGCCTCTGATTCCTGAACTTTTGGAGAGACTTCGCTCAGCTAAAATATTTACGAAGGTTGATCTTCGGGGGGCATATAATCTGGTTCGCATAAGACCCAATAATGAATGGAAAACAGCTTTCAGAACCAGGTACGGGCATTACGAATATCTAGTAATGCCTTTTGGGCTGTGTAATGCCCCTGCAACTTTCCAGCATCTTATCAATGATGTACTACGAGATCTCCTGGATCAGTTTGTTGTGGCATATTTGGATGATATCCTAATAATCTTGAAAACCACAGAAAACAGGTCTGTATAGTTCTAGAGCGCCTTCGTACCCACCGCCTATACATTAAACTAGAAAAATGTGAGTTTGAACAAACAGACATTCAATTCCTGGGGTATGTAATAACTCCCAAAGGTTTAAGTATGGACACAGGAAAAATTAAAGCTGTGCTGGACTGGCCCAACCCCCAAGAATGAAAAAGATGTTCAGAGATTTGTGGGGTTTGCCAATATTTACAGGCGTTTCATTAAGAATTTCTCTGCCGTTATTACACCGATCACTGAACTCACACGTAAGGGGACTCCTTTTCAGTGGTCCGATAAGGCGGATACCGCATTTTCCCGATTAAAGACTCTGTTTACATCTGCCCCTGTCCTGGTACATCCTCAGCCGGAATTACCATTTATTGTGGAAGTTGATGCTTCTGATTCAGCTGTTGGTGCTATACTGTCTCAAAAGACTGGACCTAAGATGCTGTTACATCCGTGTGCCTTCTATTCCCGCCAGATGGTGCCAGCAGAAAGAAACTATGACATAGGGAATAAAGAACTATTGGCTATAAAAGCTGCCTTCACCGAATGGAGACATCTCTTGGAGGGAGCCACCCATCCAATTACTGTCCTTACAGATCACAAAAATCTGGAATGTATTCGATCAGCTAAGAGACTGTCAGCCAGACAAGCACGCTGGTCCCTATTCTTCTCGAGGTTTAATTTTTTGGTTACATACCGTCCAAGAATGGTAAGGCGGATGCCTTGTCTAGAATAGCTGACCCCCTCCATACTACCGTAACCAAGACCACCATCTTGCCAGAGGATATATTTATAGGAGTTACATTTCCTTCTGATCTGATGTCTCGCATTAAAAAGGGCTACGCTGAAGACCCAGTTCTTCGTGATCCTCCTCGTGACCTCCATATGACGATGCTTAATGGGTTTTGGATTTTTCAACGACGTCTGTTTGCTCCGGAGTCAGTGCGACTGGACCTTTTACGTATCTACCATGACTCAAAACCAGCAGGTCATCCAGGAATCCGAAAGACACAAGAGCTACTTGCCCGATCCTTTTGGTGGCCGAAGTATCATGAGGATGTTAAGAAGTATGTGTCCTCTTGTGATGTGTGTGCCAGACATAAGACTCCTCGCTCCTCCCCTGTTGGCTTGCTTCAGCCTCTTCCGATTCCTCATCGTCCCTGGGGATATATATCCATGGACTTTATTGTGGAACTACCTCCCTCTAAGGAACACACTACCATTCTTGTTGTTGTGGACAGGTTAACTAAGATGGGTCATTTCATACCAGCTCGTGGTCTCCCTTCAGCTAAACAGACGGCTGACCTGGTTATTCGGGAAATATTTCGCTTGCATGGAGTGCCTGATGAAGTAGTTTCTGACAGGGGAGTGCAGTTTACATCTCTTTTTTGGAAACATTTTTGTTCTAATCTAGGTATTAATGTAAATCTGTCTTCAGCTTTTCATCCGCAAAGTAATGGACAGACTGAGCGAACCAACCAGACTTTGGAGCAATATTTGCGGTGCTATATTAGTTACCTGCAGGATGACTGGCTGGATTTTCTACCCACGGCGGAGTTTGCCTATAACAATGCCCAACACTGCTCCACTTCTTTGAGCCCATTTTTTGCCAACTATGGATACCATCCGACCTTTCTAGTCAGCCTCCCAATTACTACTTCCATTCCTGCTGTCACTGACCGGCTAACCGCCTTACATGATTCCCAAGCACTGTTGAAAGAGACTCTGTTGGAGGCTCAGGAATGTTACAAAAGAGCTGCTGATAGGCATAGAAAGGAGGCCCCAGTCTATCACGTTGGTGACAAGGTGTGGCTGTCAACAAGGAATCTCAAGCTTTGGATTCCTTCTCATAAATTGGGTCAAAGGTTCATGGGACCTTTTGAGATCATTGCTCAGATCAATGCTGTCACTTTCCGTTTACAACTCCCAAATTCCATGAAAATATATCCAGTGTTTCACTTTGCACTGCTGAAACCTTTTCATGAAAACACTTTCCCTGGCCGAGCCCTGCCTGCCCCACCTCCAGTCCTCGTGGATGGTGAGGATGAGTACGAAGTGGACAAAATTCTTGACTCCAGGATCTTCTGTGGCAAGCTTCAGTATCTGGTTCGCTGGAAAGGCTATGGTGAGGAGGAGAGTTCGTGGGAACCAGTGGACAATATTCACGCTCCTGATCTCCTTCGGTCTTTTCATGTTCAGTACACTACTAAACCAGGTAATAGGGCATCCAGAGGCTGCACCTATAGAGGCGGGGGTAATGTGAGGAATTGACTCTGCTGGGTTTTGAACCCTGGTCCCCAGGCTGCTATACCTCTTCCCTACCACTGCGCCAGCCTACCTTTGTGAATTCCATTGAGACCTTATAAGCTTGACTCTGCTAGCAATAGTATCAGGACCTAAGTCTCTTCAGCTGTGTCTGGTCAGGTGTCTGGTCCTTGGCCTATATAAGGCACTTCCTGTCTATTGATCCTTGCCAGATTATTGTGTGGTTCCTGATCACTTCAATAAACCTTGTTCCTGTTTTCACCTACAAGTTTGCGGAACTGGATTATTGCTGACCTTGGCTACTGGTCTCCACAACTTTGTGATTTCTATATCATTACAGATTCCTTATCAGACTATTACAGTAAGTGCAAGAAACAAAGTATAAGTGTCCTGGTAATGACTCCTCAGAGAGGTAAGATGGGGAGTAGTAGATGTCACATCACTGATCACACTTGGATTTCTCTATAATCAATCTTACCCAATCAGTCCATCTTAGCCTACTGGTAGCCTTAGTCTCTTTCTATCCCTCCCACTCTTTCTATTTCTCTTTCGCTCTCTCTATCACCCCATCTCTCTATTTCTCTCTCTCTCTTTCCCTCTCTTCCTCCATCCAGCTCTCTCCCCTTCTCCCTCCCTCTTTCCCCCTTCTCCCTACCTCTCTATCTCCCTCCTCTCTCGCTCTCCCTGTGCCTACTATATTTACAAAATCCAATAATATCAGTGAAAGTTTATCATCTATATAGTTGTCGTACTGTGAGTTGTCGTCATGCTTTGCGAGCCTCGTGAAGTGTGGCGAGCTGTTTGCTGCCCCTAGGGCCGAAGCGAGCATTTGAGGCATTGAGGCACGTGGGACTGCAATGAGCGCCTCGCGAAGCGTGGTGAGCAGTCGAGGCACACAGGACTTAGGATGCAATGAGCTCCGAAGGAGCAAATTGCAGGGGTGGACACAAGGGACTTAGCTGGCACTCATCCCGAGACAAGCAGGACTTGGCCAAAATTACAGCCTGTACTACTTAGTACCCGAAGCACGTAGATGGGCTGTGGAGCTCGCAACAATACGACTTCAACGGCCGAACCGCCGAACTGGAAAGACCTGAAAAAAGCGAGAGAAAAAATGGCGGTCGAAAAAAATTAAACGAGACGAAAACGCGTCCGGAGGACGTAAAAAGAGGACGAAGGAAGTAAATACGAGCCCTAAGCACAAAGACTTAACGTAAACCAGTAATACTTAACCCAAGCTGTAACACTTAACCCAAGGCAGTAAGCCCCTAAACTACACAGGCCTATAAAGTACACAGGGGGAGAGGCTTATTGCGAGCCCCGCAATGAGGTGCTTCGCTGCTCATTGCTGGCCTCGGGCATGCCCCCACTTTCATACCTCGCAAAGAGCACCTTTGGTTCTCATCGCGAAACCCACGATGAGAGCCTTTGGCACTCATTGTGAGCCTCTCCCCACTCTCTGACCCTGTGTCTTTTTCCCCCTCTCCCTTCCATGTGTCTTTTTTCCCCTTTCCCTACCATCTCCCTGGCCTGTGTTTTTTTTCCTTATTTCCCTCCCCTGTGTCTGTTTTCCCCTCTCTCCCTTCCATGTGTCTCCCCCTCCCCCCTCCTGTGTTTTTTTCCCCTTATTTCCCTCCCCTCCCTCTCTTTTCCCCCTCTCCCACCTGTGAGTCTCTTTCCACCCTCTCCCCCCTCCCTATAATTTTCTCCTCTCTCTCCCTGTTCCTGGCTCGTGTTGTGCGCCTATCTATCCTTTTTTAAAGTCTTGCGTGCCTTGCGCTGAGCGCTGTTGGTTCTTTTTTCAAAGTCTTGGGGGGCTTGCGCTGAGCGACTTAGTGTTACTGCCTTAGGCCTCGTTTTTAGACTTTTTTCAAACAGTTACGGGTTTACGTTGGCAATTTTTTTCTTTTCTTAGCCGATTTTTGATCTCCAAAAAACGCCAATGAAACCTCAAGTTAGCTTGCAACCTCACTCACAGGTTCCCTACCTCTCTCCCTGTGCTGTGTGAAGTAATTGGCTTTTTTTTTTTGCTGACTTCCGATGGCTTCTGAGTTATGAGGTTGAAAAATGGTGGCGGCTAAAATCGTATTTTTTTCAAAGTGTTGCGTGACTCGCGCTCATCGTGTGCCTGACAATGAGCGCCTTTGGTGCTCATTGCCAGCCTTTTTCAAAGTCTTGGAAGCCTCATGATGAGCACCTTTGACGCTCATCGTGAACCTGGCAATGAGCGCCTTTGGCCTATGGCGTCGTTTTGAAAGTTTTGTGGGTCTTGCGCTGAGCACCAACAGCCTATGGCCTCCGGCACTCATTTTGGCCTTAACTTTTGAAACCTTATCAAATACAATTTTAATAACATTTGAAATGAAATTATTTAAAAATATAGTGATCTTGAATATTGAATCCAGAAGAAGGCAAACCAAAAAAAACCAGTGAAAGTTTGTCAATTGTTTCAAAAATGGTCCAAAAAAATACTTCCTTCCTGACCCCCTTAACTGGCGATCTTATTAGTCCCTGGAACAATACTCTCTATATCATGAAACATTGAAATTTTTCAACAAATGATGATCGTGCTACTAACATTAAACCTTCCAGATGGAGTTAATAAATTAATAAATTCAGTTGAAAAGTTTGTCTGAGTTTCTTTGTCATCACTAAGTACACAATCTGCAGTGTGATATTTTTTTTGTGGTGCATCTATTAATTTTAATATTTCATTATTTAGAAGCAATGCATCTTTATTTTTTGAAGTTAATATTACTTTTGTTGCAAGCTCTACATTATCGTCGTTAGTTATTGTATTTTGGAATATAGCCGATATAATGTCCTGTTTGCAAATCATATGAGATGGAATTTCCACGGTATCATCGGGTAAATTCTGAATTTGTTCAGTTTTTCCTTCTCCAATTTTTATGAGCCACTCATTGAATTAATTTTGTCCTTGTGATCTCATATTTTGTTCTAATTTGAGGTGAGTAAAGAGTTTCCATAGTGTACTTGACTTAATACATGTTTCTACAATGTCTGTGCGATTTCCATGGACAACAACAGATAATATTTGTCTAAAATCTCCACCCAACGACATGACCTTTCCACCAAAAGTCAAATCATTATCCATGTCTTCACGCAACAAACGGTCAATGCATTGTAGAGCATGGCATGGCATCATTGTAGCTTCATCAATGATAATTAATTTACTCTTCTTAATTTTTTTTGCTTGTAAAGATGTCATTCTTATATCCGACACTGATGTTTCCAGAATAGGAACTGGCAGTTTGAATCCACTATGCACAGTTTTTCCACATTCTAACAAAAGTGCGGTAATTCCAGTTGTTTCAAATGGCAGTGCTATTTGAACTTGTGCTCGAACAAAACTCATCAATAAATTGTATGGATAATTTTTTTCTACTCCACCAGGTCCATCTAGATAGAAATAACCATCTTTGGGCAAGTCATCCTCTAGTGCACTTTTTATGGCGTTAAATGCTTGCAATTGTAAGGTATTTAAAGTTGCAAGTCTTTCTTGTGTTCTTTGGTTTTGATGCTGAATATCATAGTCTTCAAAGTTTATTTCATCTATGATTGCTGGATCTGGCAGATTAAAATTTGCACAATTTAATCCATGAGAGAGAAAGACCATTTGAATTTAAATTAATGCTTTTAATTCTGCAATAGGCTCATTGTATCATTGCAAAAAGTCATCAGACATATTTGTTTTAAATTTGTCCCGCAAAGCTAATGCATTTGGAGCATTTGAGAAGATGCAAATGAATGCAAATTGTTCTCTCATCTAATGTGGCATTTGACACAGTGCCGCTTCTTCTAGACATCTTTCCCATTTTGTATCATCAGCCGGAAGTTTCTGTGTTGCGCAGCTAAATTAAATGTGTCATAAACTGTGTCATTAACAGTTCTCAACTGTTCAAAACTTTGTGCACCAGGAACATTTAAAAGGAGTAAACATAAGTAGAAATGTTCAAGGTCTCTTGGACTTACAGTGTATTTTCGAGTTATAATTTTATTTCCACAGCTTTTTCTTTTTTGCCATAATTCATTAACAAAAACATAATGGTAGGGAATGTCAATATAAAAGAATTCCCTTGCCTCCAAGTCAGTACAATTTAATTGAAACTGTGTAGTTTGCCAATGCTCACTTTGTGCCAAATCATTTCTTTCATTTCCAAAATTGAAATAAACTAAGTGTCTTTGGGGCAAATGTACAGCCAATTGATATATTGCATGTGAGCGATCATGCATTTTAAATTTGAGAAAACGCCACATTGCTTCTGGCGCAGTTACATAGCGACCATCTACATGAGATGCAAGTTCATCATGTAATTACTCAGTTTGTTCTAGATTTTCTGCACTTTTTACAACTACAGTAGCTGCATCACAGCCTTTGTAAATATATTTGTAGACATATTTAATGGATTTTATAGAAGTGCAAGCTTCCACATTAATGTGTGCATTATACTTCATGAGGATTGTATGGCACCACATATCTGTTTTCCACTTTTTTGCCACGAATAATGGCAGTTTGGCCTTCTCTTCTATATAATGGATAGCCATGGCATATTTTTTGTCTCTATAATCTTTTGGAAATTCTTTAGTGCATTTTTTATTTTCCATACATGGTGATTGTGGATTAAGATCTCTACATGGTCCATTAATCATGCAATGCATTACAATCTCATATAGTCTACCATGTATTTCTGGATTTGGTAGTTTAGCAATAATCACTGAATCCACTTTGTCACCAGTATCCGATTTATATTTTTCTTGAAGAATTATAAGCATATGTGCACGTGGAAGTCCTGTTTTTTTAAATTCAATGGTATAAACATAAGCCAGACATTTTCCAAATAACTGAGTTATGGTTATGTCACGTATTAATTCAGTTAATTTTATTTTGAAGACTCTTGACACCAAATCTGGTCTATTGGAATAAATAAATCTGGTTTTCCAAATGTAGTTACAATAGCCATAACATCATTGTATCTTTCTTGCATATTGCGAGGAGATCCTTGGAAAGAAGAAGGTAAAATGCTTTCTGTTTGTAGCTGCCTCAGCGACATAATACATCAGTCCAGAATACTGTTCTACACATAGTTTATCTTGTTTATATTTGATTAAATTTAAATTATTAGCCTCAACTTGCAAATGTGAATCAATGATCCATTGTTGTGTCAGTTTTCCACCACATAAAATGGGATTAATCCATCTCTAATGGCAGTTTGAGCCACTTTAAATTCAAGCATGGAAATGTTATTTCTAACACGTACTTTTGAATTTGGGTAACTCTCAAGTGTTAATTTGGGTTGCCATCCAGCTTCCCCATTTTGAAAAAAATTGGATATGTCATTGGATCTAAACTTGTACTTAAGATACTTATGTTGATAAAAGGTTGCTCCTCATTTCTGTGATATATTCTAATATCCCTTTGAAATGGTGGTTCTCCCTCATCATTTTGAAAGACCATTGCAACCTCATTTGATGTTGGTAAGTTGTAACAGCGCTTATCAGTATGGCGATCTCTTTTAAGAACCATATTGACTTTTGGGATAGGTAACTGATGTAATTGTGCATGAGTTATTTGTTCTTGTTCTATTTCTGACAATTTTTTATAGGCTTGAGAGTATGGGTTTTGAGCCATAATTTTATTACGCTCTATAAAAACGATGGGTAAGTATTTTTTCTTTTCTGGAAGCTGCATACATTGTTCAACAGCTTCCATTGTTTCTAGGACATATAGTTGAGCAAATTGTCTTTGCTCCGCTTCTTCTGGATGTAAATGAGAAGTATGATGGTAAATTTGTCCTTGTACTTGAAACAGTAAGGGCCATGTCCTGGCACAATGGGGCACCCATAGATGCAAAGGATATGGCACTATTATATGATCTTATGTTTGTTTTGAAATTTTGGTAGTTAGGGAAAGAAGGCTCAGTCATAATGCTTTTTAAATATGTTGGAAATTGTTGTCTTTCTGGAAGTCTTACCTTGCCTTTTTGACAGCAACTAACGAACTGGCCATCTCTGTGGCTTTCCTGTTGGAAATGATAAGCCCCACAAAACTGACAGGCAATATTCATATTACCACATTCATATTACCACAATTATGAACCTCTACGGCTATAGATTTAAATAAATTACAATTGTGAGAAGATATATCAATGTGACTGTCTAAATCCTCATTAGAATTCTTATCTGATTGTTCAGCAACATTTTCTAAATGCTTTTGTTTTTTAGTAGCCTTCTTGGGCTTGGATGTTAGTTTTTCAGCTGCTAATCTTTTGTTTGCGAGTCTCTTCCGTTCTTTTTGTCGTCGAATTTCTTTCTGCTCCGGCGTCTGATAATCTGCCCATGTTCTTTGATGTTCTCTAGTTTTTTCTTTTCCTTTTTCTTGTCAGTATCTGCCATATTAATCTGTAAATAAAAGTAGTCCATTAGTACTTTTGCTCCTTTGTTTATTGATTTGTTTTAACTTTTTTTTCTCAAATCCTGTTTTGTGTGCACCATTGTTTGCATTATGAGGTTAGGTGTGGGAGATTAGATTTATCAGATTAGTTAGGTTACAGTGTATGTTGTGATAGGCGCACAGCAAATATGATAGTTCCTTCTATTTTGTATATGAGAACAGCATTTCTTGTGTTATCGTGTTTTGTTTGTGGCAGTGTTGTTATTATATGTTTAGTTTGTTTTTTTGTGCGCTACTGTTGTCATTAGGTGTTTGGCGTATGGAGATACAGTCCATGTTAAACCGTGCAGTGCGTCTGTTGAAAATGATAAATAAAAGCTAATTGTGAAATGCAGTGTAAATATAAATGTATATCTTTTTTCTAAAAGCATAAATAAAGTTTTAAAAGATATGTTAATAAAAGCTATGTTGTTGTAAAAAAGTCTCCTTTTTTGTTCCTTTGAAATATCTAGCATTTTAGCCCACATAAACATTTATCTCTCTTTGAAATGTTACTATACATGAATAATGTCTTCTAATTTCTTCAGTAAATTTTTTTTTTTGTCAATATTTGAGCTCAATTTTTTTTTTAATTATTAATTGATATTAATGAATGGTCAAAATGTATATATATTTGAAATGTTACTGTATATGAATAACATTGTCCTTTGCATTTTTTTAATTGTAAATAAAAAAATTATACTGTATTAATTATTTAATTAATTATAGCTTATCTCTGTTTAGTAATTTGCAGATTTTAAGCTTCTAAAATGATAATGAAGTTGCTTCAGAAGTAACGCCACCAGTGACATGTCCAGTCACACTGTTCATCACCAGAGGAGAAATGTAGACATTTCTGGAAAGTTAGCAGTATTTATAGACTTGGAGCTGAAGTAGAAACCGCTAGAACGCAATACGCATGTGCTATTTGCGTTCCATCCGTCAATTAGCATTCCAGCCGTCATTTTGCGCAAATTACTTTGTTCTTGCATATAAAGTCTCTGCGATTTTGTATGTGTTACGGAGTGCATGATGTGTGTTACGTGCCGTATGAAGTGTTATTGAGTTTCGCTAAGTGATCCCAGTAGGTGTTGTAATTTTAGCCTTGTTTTAGTTTTTTTTGTCCGCCATTTTTTCTCTCGCTTCTGCAATTTTTTAATTTTGACTTGATGAAAATCAAGTGAAATTGGCAACCAACCCCACTAACAGTGGTGTTTGTGATTTTTTTTAATGTTTTTTGTGTTTTTTTTTGTATTTTTGGATGTGCGCGTTTTTTTTTTCCTAAGTCCGAGCTTTCCTTTGTAAAGTGTTACGGCTCGTAATTTATATTTTTTTTCAAACTGCTACGGGTTTTGCAATCCTAATTACATAATGAATGTTTTTGTTAAAGTGTAGTCCTAGTAGATTTATGTTGAATTTTAGTCCCGCGGGTCGTAGGGATGAGTGCCTACAGCGCTTATCTCCACCAGCGCAGTCGGCGCTCCCTGCCTAAGTCGTACGGGGTCGTAGGGATGAGAGCCTACGGTGCTCATCTCCACCAGCGCAGTGAGCGCCTTTCCTATTAGCATATGCCAGCGGCTCTCAGGAAGAAGACCTGCTGCTGGGGAGAGAAGAGCCGCAGGAGGTCCTCACATCAGAGTAAGGAGAGAGGGGAAAGGGCATAGGGGGATAGTGGAGAGGGAGGGGAAAGAGAAGGAAGATAAGGGGGAGGGAGGAGGAGGATAAGGGGTGAGGAGGGGGATGATGAGGGGAAGGAGGGAGAAAGTTGATAAAACTGCGAGTTCTCGTCCCGCAAGGCCGCAAGCGTGACGACAACTCACAGTTTGAAAATTATAAATATACTAGCAACTTGCCCGTCAAAAATGACAGGGCAATAAAATTGTCATTTCGGAGGGTCGTGTAGCCTCGTTTTAATTTTTTTCATCCGGCATTTTTCTCCTCACTTAGGCGATTTTCAATTTTCGAAACTCGTTAAATTGGACTTTAATTAGCGTGCAACCTTACTTACAGATGTTATAGCTGTCCCACCATGCTCTGTGTGTTTTTGTGGGTGCTTTTTCTCACTTAGCTGATTTTCAAGTGGCGAAACTGCGCCAAATCGACTTTAATTAGAGTGCAACCTCACCCCCGTGCTGTGTGTGATGTTTTGTATTTTATTTATTTATTTTTTATTTGTTTTTTTTTTGTTTTTTGCTGTACACGTTTCGGCCATTAAGTTCATATTTTTGTGACGTCATATTTTTTTTTTTCTAAGTCCTGCGGGTCATTTATTTTTTTAAAGTCCCACGGAGTGTTTTTCTGGGGTTTATTTGTCCCGGGAGTGAGGCGCCGTAGAGCCTCCACCTCCGCAAATGTGGCACCCTTGCTTTGCTCACGTCTCACTCTCTCTCTCCTCTCTCACATTCTGCTCTCTCACAGTTCTCTCACTCCTCTATCACACTCTCCTCTCTCTTATAGCTCTTTCTCACATGTCCCTCTCTCTCTCCTTGAACTAAATATTATTGTCATATCTTTTGAAAGTGGGGGTAGGGGTGTTTTTGAACCCCATGAACCCCATTGTATGGATTGCCCTTTCACCTTATCACATATTATAATTGTCCAACTTCGATTCGTCATCACACTGTTTGTGTAGTACGTCCGACTTAGCGATGAGCGCCTGCAAGCCTCACGTAGCGAGGCATTAATCCGTAGCACTTAGGCAATGAGCGCTTGCCAGTGAGCCTTGCGTAGCGAGGCGAGCCATTAAATCGTAGCACTAAGGCAATGAGAGGCAATGAGGGCCGAAGGCGCTCATTGCTGGCGAGCCTCGCGTAGCGAGGCGAGCCGTAAAACACGTCACACGCACGACTTAGAAAAAAAAAACACCTCTGAACCAACCTTAACGTAACAAAAACCCACACGCACTAAAAATACGACTATAACGGCCGACCCGTGCGCAACTAAAAACAGTGAATACACACCAAATACTCACAAAAACTACATAAAAAGCTTACCCATAGCAAGGGGGGGGGGGCACCCAGGACCTCTGAAAGTGAAGTTACACCTCCATTTAAGTCCAAAGTCCCAAGTTCAGACACACGAAAATCACCTAAGCTAAAGAAAAAATGGCCACTGAAAAAAACGAAAACGAGGCTCACAGCACAGCCACGTACAACTTACCCAAGAAGGGATCCGAGATAAGCTTGGAAACCCGCATTAACCCCATGGGATCCGAGATAAGCTCGGAGCCCTGCATTAACCCCACATTAACCATCGCAGTGGGGGTCCCGATTGCACGCGATCGGGGACCCCGGCTGAAATAAAAATTAAAAATTCCTGCGTTACAGGTCCTTAAAGGACCCGTTGTAAAAGAAAATTAATATACACTGTCACCCTGTCAATCATGGGGGCCAATACAGACCCCCATAAACCCCTCATTAACCCTGTCACTCATGGGGGTCAATATAGACCCCCATAAGCCCCTCATTAATCCTGTCACTCATGGGGGTCAATATAGACCCCCAGAAGCCCTTCATTAACCCTGTCACTCATGGGGGTCAATACAGACCCCCATAAGCCCCTCATTAACCCTGTCACTCCTGGGGGTCAATATTGACCCCCATAAGCCCTTCATTAACCCCGTCACTCATGGGGGTCAATACAGACTCCCATAAGCCCTTCATTAACCCTGTCACTCATGGGGGTCAATACAGACCCCCATAAGCCCTTTATTAAGCCTGTCACTCATGAGGGTCAATACAGACCCCCATAAGCCCTTGATTAACCCCCTCACTCATGGGGGTCCATACAGACCCTCATAAGCCTCTATTTAACCCCATCAGTCCCATAAGGGTATATTAAGACCATTATGGGCCTGTTACAACACTACATTAACCACATAAGTGCCATGATGGTCCTCAAGGACCATCATGACACTAAGTATAAACACTACACTGCACTATACCCCCCAATAAAACATTAAATATCAACTAAACAGCCTCTACACTAACCTATTAACACCTACACTACCTACCCCATAATAACCCCCACCACTCTAATTACAGAAAATAAAAAAGCCTAAAGTCACAAAAAAAAACAAAATCTACATTACAGAAAATAAAAAGACATAAGTCACAAAAAATAAAAAAAGGAACATTACAGAAAATAAAAAAAACATTACAACCCCCCCTCACTACAGAAAAAAAAAAAATACACACCTGAAAAGGAAATACATGCAATACAATACAATACACCCCTATCTAATATACATCACACAATCTATCTAAATAAATACCATAATCTAATATACATCCTATCTTCCTATCTATATAATATACATCCCCAATCTATATAAATAAATACCATAATCTAATATACAATACTTCCTATGCTATCTATATAAAACACATACCCCTAGCTAACATACAATAAATGCTATCTATATATAAACTAATATAATTCTAAGCTAAAATAAAATAATTAAGACCACTTACCTTTGCATATGTCTATTGAGATCAGCCACCTACGGAAAAAAAAAAAAAAATCAGTGCAACACGTTTACAGTACATAAATAAACATTCTATATATTCTAAATATTCTACTCACCTTTCCGGCATGTCCCTTATTCTTTTAATCCTTCTACAGAGCAGCACCGGTTAAAAAAAACCTAACATTAATACACATACATAAAAATAAAATAAACATAATCTACATTGTACTTACCTCCCCGCAATGTCTCTGGCCTCCTCCGGATCCTATTCTGCCCCGCCCTGTATAAAATAAAATAAAAATATATACTTACATCCGCACTCACGGACATCCCCGACGCTAATTAGGCTCCCGGAGACTTTTCCGGAAGAAAATAAGCAATGGCAACTTCTGATTGTTTGTAAAAGCTGTCTATCAAATTCACCCAATCAGGAGGCGCCAATGTGTGAACCAATCAGAAAGGGATACACCCTAAAATCCCACTCTGATTGGATAATGCACCTGTCAATCTTTATTTAAACCAATCACAAGGCACAGATGCCTTCAGCCAATCACAATGGAATACACCCCCACAGGGTGATTGGTTGGAGCATCTGCGTATTCTGATTGGTTGCACTGACAATAGCCATTCACAATGGAATACACCCACACGTACTGATTGGTGAAGGATTTGCGCATTCTCATTGGCTACTGTTAATATCAATCAATATTACAGCCAATGGGAAGGCGCAGATGTCTTCACCAATCAGTAAGTGGGGGTATATTCCATTGTGATTGGCTGAAGGCAACAAAGCCTTAGGATTGGTTCAAATAAAGATTGACAGGTGTGTTATCCAATCAGCGTTATATTTTGGGGTGTATACTTTTTTCATTGGTTCACAATTGGGGTCTTCTCATTGGCTGAATTTGATAGACAGCCTTTTCAGCCAATCAGAAGCCGCCATTGCCAATTTTATTCTGGAACACTCCGGTTTTTTTTACGCGCGGATGCTTCCGGAGCAGAACAACCGGAGGCCGGAGACATCGCGGAGAGGTAAGTATAATGTACATTGTGTTTATTTCACTTTGTTTTATGTTTATGTATGTTTACTAATGTAATGTTTTTTTTAACAGGAGCAGCGCCGGAGAAGACGCAAAGATGAAGGACGGAACATGGAGGACGTGACATACTGGGACGTGACATGCTGGAACGGGACATGCTGGAAAGGTGAGTATAATATTTAGAATGTTTTGAATGTTTAGAATATTTAGTTATTTCATGTAAACTGTTGTATTATTTTTTTTAATCTTTTTTACCGTAGGTTGCTGATCTGAAGAAACATCTCAAAGGTAATTGGTCTTAATTTTTTTATTGTAGCTTAGAATTAGGGTTGCTATATATAGAGATAGCATGTATTGTACATTAGATAGATAGGGGGATGTATAGTATATAGATAGTATTTATTGTATATTACATAGATAGATAGGGGGATGTATTATTAGATAGTATTGTATATTAGATAGTGGGATGTATATTACATTACATAGTGGGATATATATTACATATTGGGATGTATATTACATAGTGGCATGTATATTAGATAGGGATGTATTGTATTGTATTTAATTGTATTGTATTGTATTTAATTGTATTGTATTTTATTTAATTGTAGTGTATTGTATTTAATTGTATTGTATTGTATTTAATTGTATTGTATTGTATTGTATGTATTATATGTATTTCCTTTTCAGGTGTGTAAGTTTTTTTTAAATTTTGTAGTGGGGGCAGTTGTAATGTATTTTTTTATTTTCTGTAATGTTCCCTTTTTTATTTTTTGTGACTTAGGTTTTTTTTTTGTTCTGTAATGTACATTTTTTATTTTTGGTGATTTTAGTTTTTTTTATTTGATGTAATGTAGATTTCTGCTTTTTGATGAATTTAGTTACTTGAGGCACACAGTAAACTCACATTGTGTGACAAACAGCATTTCAACACTTTCTTTTATTGACCGTCATTTTTTGACGGGCAAGTCGCTAGTTTACTATATTTGAGGATTCCGAGTGACTGAAATATGTGTCAATAATAGTTCAGTCAATCATAAAAATCAAATATTAGAATTACTGCCACCCCATTTCTGATTAAACGTCTATCCAATAAGAATGCATGGAATTATTATTTAACCCCTTTCATGATAGATAGATAGAGAGATAGATAGATAGATAGATAGATAGATAGATAGATAGATAGATAGATAGATAGACAGATAGAAAGGAGGGTACTAGTGTTCTGTTTTCAACGTTCAGGGGTAGCTTTGCTTTGAAGACTACTAAGATTCAGACAGAGCTACGAACAAACCTATTAACCATATGGGTGCAAGTCAGTAGGTTTTAAAATATTGTTTTTCCCAAGAGCCATGGAATATTCTGTAAATTGGGTTTTCATAATTCCCATAGCTGCCAGTCAGCCGTCCGTGAGTTCTTATGGGAGCCATGGAATAAAGTCCTAAGGAAGGAACAGCAATGTGTATGATCTAGAGAAGTGACACAAAGCTGAGAGCAAGTGATCTAGATCTCACAGTGATCCTCATATTGTTGTTTAGTCCTTCAGTCGTGTCCAACTCTCTGTAATCCTATGAACTGCATTACATTTAGCTATGTCTCTGTCCGTGCTTTTCCACAAGATTTGCATGCCAAAGATACTGGAATAGGTTGCTAGTTCCTTCTCCAGTTGACTGCGATTTGTCTGACCTTTCCGCTATGACCTGCCCACCTTCATTAAAGTCCACAAGTACCCTCACTACAACAAGGTAGTGATTCAGAAGGGGAACATACACCACACTTATCTACTCTAACCCATCAGGAAGGGCCTCAAACAGACATGGAGGCTGTGCAGAGGCACGTGGAGCAACAGCCAACTCATCTTCATTAAGGATAATCTCTGCTACGCCCATCCATTGATGGTGGCTATGTGCCAAGATGTATATCTCCATTATCATTTGGTGAAATCCCATCAAGTGTTTTGCTATCAATCAATGTACATCATCACCTATCATATTCTTATCAGCCCTTCAGGGGAAGGTTGATACTCCCCAGTATCACAAATTGGACCTGTCATGTGTATTAACCCTATATTATTAAATATTATATATATATATATATATATATATATATATATATATATATATATATATATATATATTATATTATATTTATAATTATTATCATTATATGTATTAATCTATTGCATAATAACTAGGGCTCATTAGTTCACTGATATAGGAATGTGATGTGTGTGGATGTACCATAATCCCAACCATTTAAAACACACTAACACAGTAATAAAGGTATAACAAAGCTTTATTTCATACACAGAGCACATTCAGAAATGGACAAGACTGTTCATTATTATCATGGGTGTGCTGGGGGTGGATCCCAGAAGGGCAAGATGCTTTTTGGGGAAAAGGAAATACCTACAGGGAGTAATGTGATAGTCTAGAATAAGCATGATGCATAGCACCTACCAGGGTCACATGTGGTCACGACACCACTGCAACCAGAATCTGATGAAAAAAGGATCATTAGAAATCACTCCATTTAATTGAAAAACCATTAATGTGCATAGCACTTACAGCTCAATGAAACAGATAATTCAACCCCCAAAACAAAAATCTGAAAAAAGTTGGTTTAAAAAAAAAGGCAGAGGATAACAAAAAAGAAAAACATGTATGTACAGTACAGTGCTAAATACTGTAACAATATACAAACTCACCTAATTCCCATCTGCAAGAATTACTATCTATTAGCTAGTTCTCAGGATAACTCACTGGCCATGACCATTAATAATGATGTCTCATCTCACAATAAATGATTAGCTGTGACCAGCGCATGTGGTCCAGGTGTACTATCACCTTCGCCATATGATATTGTTATCAACAATGATATCACATCCATAAGCTATACAGTTGTTAGCACATGTTAAGGGATAACCATGATATCAGCAATAGGGGCCAAATAGCCATTAATATGGAGAGGACACAAAGGTCAGCAGCCAGATTCACTGCTACTTACATCAGACCCAAGGATATGTTCTCAGACTGATATTGAGGTCAGGATCACATGCTTCACTAGTTCATACATTAATTCTGGCTGTCATTAACATGCATTTGTGAGACTTTGAAAGTCCTCCGCCATAGTGGTAGTAGTCTACATTCAAGCTAAAAACCATCTTGTCTTACATATCTGGATATATTATAGCTTTGATATTGTGGGAACTACGTGTTAAGGGGGGCTTTCATTGAGGCAATGTCCAACTGAGAGGCACTAGGAAAATCTTACAATTAATATATTTCCCTCACAATGCTTGCAGATGCAGAAGATGCCTTCATGGACCGGAATTGTTCCTAACAGAATAAAAAAAAAACATTAAACATAAGTGTCACAACCTACAATGATGAAGGAGTATAGAGGATCCTAGTCCTCTTATCTCCTGTAGGTTTTAGACCTAAGATTTGGGTGACTCAGACCAATGGACCTTCTTTGCGGATGCAAGAGCATAAGTCCCAGCTTTTGGTAGTGTGCCTGGGAAAACCTGGAAGGGAGTTAGAAACGATCTCCTCTGCCAGCATATGCCCCTGGGTCAATAATACACCTGCACACAAAGTCTTGATAAAAATTATGAACCATGTTTTATTTTAGAACAGCATATTTAACCACATCACACAAGAATGGGGGAAGTGGCTACCGTTAGCCAGCCCCAAATGACGTCTGGCCAATCATGAAGGGGAACTGTGCGTGAACCAATAGTCCCCTCCCAGGTCCGCCCACTAGGCGAGGCCAACTAATTAATTTGGGCTTTGAATGTCCAGGGGAAAGCACCTTGGTTCTCCTGTGCCCACGCTATGAAGGCTGAGAAGCCTTCAGGCCATCCCATTGTTTCTGGGTGCCTGCCTGTCTGCTCTCCAGCTGTGAGCTTCCCATTGTTAGTTCTCTGCTGGACACTTAGCTAATGGGATTAACAGGCCTTTGGGAACAAAGGAGGCTTGCCTGTATTCACTGGCTTCCCCTCCACAATATAATGACATACTAATATAATAACATACATTCATATTTACAAATATAACACCCAATGTTTCACACACCTACAACCAACACATCCCACCACCTCCCTCACATGACACCCATTACAATGAGCCTAAACATGGAAGGGATGGGAATATGCTAAGGGATAAACTTATAATACTTTATCCCCTAGACCACAACATAACCATATATCCATAACAAGTGGGCCCCAAACCTTTTGTTCTTCCACATGGCAACAGCATGTGCAAGATAACCCAGCCCAAAATGGCCACTGCTGCTAGTCACAAAATGGCCCCAGCATAGTTCACACCAAATCCAATATGGCCACTGGCTGATTCATGACAATCCTTCCCCAAGCGGGCAGGGAACATCAAAGATTTTCCCAGCTACGCTGATAGTCATGAATCTGCTGGTTTGGCGCGGCCCACTGCATGCTAGGCAAGTTCATGTCGGTGCGCACACAGTCCCCAGGTGCAGAGTAAAGACCTCCCCCAGCCCTTGGCCTTGCTCCCACTGTATAGAGCAAATTGCTCTTCCCATGCAACGCCCACCCAAAACAGTCCAGGATCCCATCTCTCTGTTTTTGGCAGCAGCATGGAAGTCTCTGGGGACACAGTGGGTTGCACCCATACACTCTTCTGAGGCAAAACCGTATTTTTGGGAGCCCCATAAAACAACCCCTGTCCCATAGCAACCCCTTTCCCTCCAGCCAGTCCACACAGCTGGGCTGGGGTCTCTAAAACAGTCTCTGGGCCTATGGGATTGCATGGGGGCAGTCCAGTACTTCCCTCAGCAAAATCATTACTGTTGGGAGCCCAATAACACAATAACTGCAGTAAAGTACATACCGGTCTGCGCTTGACTCCAGCGTCCCTGATGGAGTCCGGACTTGGATGCTCTGTTTGCTCTGGCTCCTTGAAATCTGTATCTTTGGACAGGCCCTCCTGGTTTTCTTCCCCTGGGTCTGTCTGTGTTGCAGCCTGGAGAACTACGCTGTTCCCACCCAGGCTGTGCTTACACTCATCCTTTACCTCCTCTATTGCCTTTGGTTGAATGACTGTTCTTTGGCTCTCTGATGTAGGCTGGGGAGTCTCGCAATTCCCACCCAGGCTGTGCTTTGGGGCCCTCAGCTGACCCTCTTCTTCTATGGCCTTTTGCTTGGTACCCTTATCCCAGTCCTCCAGGTTTAACTGGGCCTTTTCCCCAGAGTGCATTACATAGCCCTCCCCACAGTCTCTTGGGTGGCTATCCTGAGCCCCTGGCTCCATTAGCAGTTCTGGCCCATACACATTGCCTAGAACTTCTGAGGGCAGACTTAGTTCATCTGGCCCTACCTGTTGAGCAGTTACTGGGGTTTCTGCCAGGATTTGTGCTGGAAGGTAGTCCTCAGGTGAGACCTGTTTGGAGAAACTGTGCTCTGCTAGCATTTCCTCTGGGATTAAGTCTCTTGGGGTATCAGGGGACAAACATGGGTTATCTGACCCCACCCAGGGAACATTCCCCTGGGTCTCTGGCTCTTGGAGCTGGTGATTTGGTCCCAAGCTGACTTTACCATCCCTTCTAGGCTCTGACACAGTCTCTATATTTTTTAAAGGAACGCATTCTCCATCACTATGTTCTCCCCAGACTCCTTGCACACAATCACTTCGGTACATACCATCTGTGTTGTAACGATCTGGCGACCAGTCCTCTTGACTGGGTTGTTCCCCTCTTGATGGGCAAAATGTCTCCCCATAGATCTCATCCCACAACTCAAAATACTCCTCCTCCAGCTGCAGTTCGTGCTCAATCAGGTGTACCATTAAATTAGCCTCCATGGACCACGGTTCCAGTCCCAGACCACGACAGCGTTCCACAAACAAGTTGTTGTGCCTTTTAAAGGTTCCTATGCCCCCTTCAGGATCACCATACACAATGTCTTGGAGGCCAGAATCTATCTCCAAGCGGAAATCAAACTCCTCTCCAAGGCCACCAACTATTCTGGCGTGAAAAACGTGATATTGGTTCTCCAAGGCAACCTCTTTTCTTACTAGTACTTCCAGCCAGCCCATTAGCTCATCGTCCTGCCACAGATTCAGAATCTCCATCCATTTCTCTAGACGCAGTGTCTCTCTGTAGCCAAGTCTTTGCTGAGCTGGAGTTCTCGCTCCATTGCGCTCCTGCCAGATCCTCTGGCAATGCTGGTCTAGTGAGTTGGACACCTCTTGTGCGGTCATCTTACTGGGGTATAAGTGCCTGGCTGCTTTAAACCGTCTTGTTGCTTCTTTGGTGATATCAGTCTGTTCCATTGCTGGTCTTTCTGTGGAGTCTCTCACCAATGCTTTTGGTAGTGTGCCTGGGAAAACCTGGAAGGTAGTCAGAAACGATCTCCTCTGCCAGCATATGCCCCTGGGTCAATAATACACCTGCACACAAAGTCTTGATGAAAATTATGAACCATGTTTTATTTTAGAACAGCATATTTAACCACATCACACAAGAATGGGGGAAGTGGCTACCGTTATCCAGCCCCAAATGACGTCTGGCCAATCATGAAGGGGAACTGTGCGTGAACCAATAGTCCCCTCCCAGGTCCACCCACTAGGCGAGGCCAACTAATTAATTTGGGCTTTGAATGTCCAGGGGAAAGCACCTTGGTTCTCCTGTGCCCACGCTATGAAGGCTGAGAAGCCTTCAGGCCATCCCATTGTTTCTGGGTGCCTGCCTGTCTGCTCTCCAGCTGTGAGCTTCCCATTGTTAGTTCTCTGCTGGACACTTAGCTAATGGGATTAACAGGCCTTTGGGAACAAAGGAGGCTTGCCTGTATTCACTGGCTTCCCCTCCACAATATAATGACATACTAATATAATAACATACATTCATATTTACAAATATAACACCCAATGTTTCACACACCTACAACCAACACATCCCACCAGCTCCCTCACATGACACCCATTACAATGAGCCTAAACATGGAAGGGATGGGAATATGCTAAGGGATAAACTTATAATACTTTATCCCCTAGACCACAACATAACCATATATCCATAACAAGTGGGCCCCAAACCTTTTGTTCTTCCACATGGCAACAGCATGTGGAAGATAACCCAGCCCAAAATGGCCACTGCTGCCAGTCACAAAATGGCCCCAGCATAGTTCACACCAAATCCAATATGGCCACTGGCTGATTCATGACAATAAGGCCTTAAACAATATAGGGACTGCAGAATCTCTTCTCAACAACATCCCTCAGCAACCATCAATTGGTGAAGTGTTCAGCAGAACCCTAAGTGTCCACAGAGAAGGGGATCATGGACCATGTGATGAGAGGTAGCCATCTGCGTAAAAAATATCACCATCACATAGGCCAAGATCCAAGACTGTAGCCAGGATAGATTAGGTTAACATTTGGACCAATAGAGCGCTGTTGAGAAGGCACAATAATATGAGCAGCTATTGCACCAGGCTGCTAATGACCTCAGCGTGATTGGGAGAGATACTGGCCAAGATACCCTGCAGATACTCCAAACTTTTGCCGCGACACGGCCAGCATCTCCTCCTGAGCAGACTGGCTTAGTGGTGGTGGGGATGGAGGTCTGGCTTCTGGGCCAATATGTGTCCTGCATCTGTTGGAGTGGTGGTGGACCTGGTGATGGGAGCCATGTTGACATACTGCAGGGGTAGGAGAAGGTGGGGGCATGCCCCTGTCATCCCTCCAATATGTGTCCCCCGTGATGGCTGCAGTTGCTGGAGGAAGGCTACTGGGGTGGCAGAAGGCCCCGCAGGTGCCCCCACTGCCAAATTGAAGTCCTCCTCCTCACCAGGGTGCTGGGCTTGTGGTGGTCCCTCCTCCTGCTGCACCAGATCCTGCTAGCTGGGGGCTTGGTCCATGTCCTCCTACTCCAATGGAGCTGATGCCCCCACCTCTGGCTCACCTCCGTGAAGCTGAAAAGAGAAACAAGAAAAGAAAGGGATATGTATTAATGATGTTGAAGAAAACATTTGTTTCTGTTCCTTCCTTACTATCTAACATCTAGGCTTTAACCTGGGTGAATCACTTACAGGGCCATTGACCTCATTATCAGTGCTCTTCATTGTGAAGAACAGACGATTCTATGTTGAGTGGTTAACTGCTGGCTAATTACATTCCTGTAAGCAGTTAAATCATAATATGTGAAACATCCGTTAAGGCAGAGGCTGTTAGCACTGTGTCTGTAGACTCACCTTAGGCTGTATATGTTTAACTGTTCTTTTTGAAATTATAATAAAGCAATAGATCACTTTAACATAAAGTCTTGTGCTCTTTCACACAATGAATATCACTCCTAGTGAGGTAACTGTCCCTTTGAATGCAATTCTCAGTAGCTAGATATGATCTTATTCGGGTTCTTGATCTTGATTGTTCTTAGCTCCTAATGCTCTCTTGATTGGACTGTCTATTTGTTTATTAATGTTGTTGTGCCCACTGAAGACTGAAGTGATTTTTAAGCCTCATGGATGCATGACTGATCCCTCTATTCCTTATACATTTCACGGAGCTGACATGTCAGTGTCCTTTTTGTTCATGCTGTAAATGTGTAGTGTGGCTGATCCACATGTGGTGTAATGTTGGTGTATGTGATATTCACTTGACGTTGAGGCTGGACCCTGCTGGGCCAGGCACCTGGCTCAGTAGGTCCTTGAAGTACCTCTTCCACTCATTATAGGTGACTTTGGGGCCACCACTTGTAGCTGAAGCTCCTGTCTATCTCTTGTTCATCTTCCTCCTCACCAGGGCGTCATCAAATCTGTGCTTCACAGACCTCACATTCCTTTCCACTGTGCCCACTGCTGTTACTGTGGCTGCTACCTCCTTCCATGCCTGGGCCTAACTTCCCCACCCCCTGAACGGATAGTGGGTGCTCACATATGGCACATAATTTGGGGCTCTGTGCCTGCCCCCAGCCTCTTGCCCTCCCGACTGTCGGGGGGGGGGGGGGGGTCCTGTCTTCCCTCAACTGTCCCTGGGGCCTGTCCCTCATCCTCGATACCACCTTCCCTGGGATCAGACCCCTCCTCCACTGACCCTGAAGATGATGTGCCTATCAATATGGGCACCTGCCCCTCTACACTACTTACCATGTCCTCCTCTCCCACACTCTCACCCTCCTCCTGTCCACCACTTTCCATTTCCTCCCCTCCTCCACTCACATTCTCCACCTCCTCCTCCTCTCCTCCACCCAGTATCTCCTCCTCTCTAACACTCCCCATGGCCACCTCTCTCTCCTCCTCACCTCTCCTCCTCACCTCTCCTCCCCACCTCTCCACACCTCTCCCCTACTCTAAGAACCTGCTTTCCAATATCACCTACTCTCTCTGTATCCAACCTTCAACTCCAGGACCTTCGTGCTACTTCTGAAGAATCTACAACAAATGGGCAGGTGGAACGCAGCTCTTTATATATCCAACTGTCAATCATTTTGTGGGAGTCCACTTTTTGCTCTGAGGCATGCGGCATACTATGTGTCTACGGGATTGGATTGTAACTGTGGACCGCATCAATACTGTCAACTTGCGGGCGCGGTAAGGGTTTACAGCGTTGAGGCTTTGGCCCTGTGGTTGTGGCCTTGTTCAATTGAATTGCTTTGTAACTCCTGCAAATTTAATAGAAGGCTTGGTGTTTGATTGCAGAGTAATTCCCACGCTTTCAGGGAAATGGAACAGATCACCTCTAAAGAAGCTGCATTGAAGTCACATTACCCCTTTGTTCCTGCAGAGCTTAGATATGTGTGATTGTCACTATCAATGCCCAGCTGCAGCAGAATATCTTTGGAGGAGCCCTGATCTATGATGGCTTCCCAGCAGCTTAAGAGAGGACGTGCTCTTGGCACTAATGCTCCCCAAAGGAAGATGGGAGGAAACTTGGGTGAGTCAGGCACTCTCCAGCAGAAGTGAGATTTCATGGGAGGTGGCATGTGGTATACTAGCACTCCCCAGTGGCGGATTTGAGGTATCATGGAGGATGCTGGCATTTTCCACCTGTCAGCACTTCATAGCAACAGATGTGAGAGGTGGCCTAGGGCACTTCACCGCAGCAGCTGGATTTCCTGTAAGGTGATATGGAGGATGCCATCTATCTCCCATGGCAGATGGAAGGTATAATGGAGGATACCTGCACTCCCCAATGGCAGAGATTAGTAGCGATAAAGAATGCTTGAGCTCCCCAGCAGGATATAGCATGAAGGATGCAAGCTCTTCCCAGAGACAAATGGGATGTTACCCAGGTGAATAAGACACTCCCCAGCAGAAGCAAGATTTCATGGGAGGTTTCCAGGAGAATACTGGTGATTCCCAGTGGAAGAAGGAAGGTGGCATGGAAGTCCCTAGCCCTTTCTAATGGCAGATAGGAGTGGGTGGCTAATGATGAAGCTTCCCAGTTTCAGATTGGATGCTGTAGCTTCAGGTTAAGTTTAAGACATAGATAGTTGAACTATGTTCTTTTACTGCATGCTGGGATTTCCCAGCTCTGTTTGTTCCTGTCTGATCTGATGAAAGGCTACAATAAATCTGCTCCAGTTGGTGAGGTGTATAAAGGAGCCCTGTGCATGTACATGTACAATATTACATCAATAAGAACAAAGACACAGGTCTTCATATTGTAAATATATTACTATCTTAATGTTTCACCCCCTGTTCATGGGTTTTCACAAGATAATATATATATATGACCATCTACAGCTTTAAATACTGTACATTGCTAGTCAGTGCAAATATAACCCCCCCCCCCCCCCCCCCAATGATATCATTCATTACTTACGCATACAGGACATATTTACAATATTGAGACGAGTGTTGTGCTATATAATAATAAACTCCTCTGCCTTAAATCATACATTCAGTCATTTACATTGTGCCATAGAAGAGCTCCAATCACTCCTAGGACATCTAAATTTTCCCACAAAAAAAAATGCCCACAGTGCAGTGTCTTCTCCGGCAATCTTCGTACAGACCTGATCAGACCATCCGAGGATTTCAACCCAACACAAGTATGTGACCAATCAGTTGAAGACCTCCAGCTCTGGTACTTTCTTAAACAATGGAACGGCTGGTCATTCTTTCTTGCGAGACCCTCTATCAACCCCCCCACTATTCATCTCAGATTATTGGATGTGGGGAGGAAGGGGAAGAGAGAGGTTAGCTAAGGAAGAAAGGTGAGATGAGGAGGGAAAGTGAGAGGGATGAAGGAGAGTTAGGGAAATGAGGGGGAAGAGGGAAAGAATATAAAGGGAAAAGAGGCGAAAAGAGTTCATAGAGTGGGGGATGAGTCTGGAGTGGGAGGAGAGGGAGGATGAAGCAGGAAAAGGTTGAAAAATGAGACGAGAAATATTGGAAGAGGCGAGAATTATTGAAAGAGGGACTGAGTAGGGAATGTTGGGGAGATGTATTGGGGGGAGAGGGGAGGAGGCAGAAGGGTGGTGAAGGGGAGAGATGATGGGAAACGGGATTTGAAAGGGTATATGATTGAGGGTAAGTAAAGGATAAAAAGAAGAGAATGATTGCTGGGCGGGGAGAAAGTTGGAGAGATGAGAAGGATTTAGGTGGAGGGGGTGATGAGGTAGAGGGATATTAGGGGCCGGGAGAGGGACATGGGAGAAAGGATGGTATAGAAGGAAATATAAAGTGGAGACAGGATAATGGAGAGGTAGAGATGGAATGAGGCAAAAAGAGATGGTGAGGGAAGAGAGTGAAAGGGAGATAGGAGGAATTAGGAACTATTGAAAGGTGAGTAGAAGATCAAGAGGAGAGAGAATGAGGAAAAAGGAGGTTAGAGAGGAGAGAAGGTTAGGGGAGAGAGGATTAAGGAGACAGAGAGAGGATATAGGAAAGAGAGAATGAGGGAGCAGGATTATAGAGAGATAATTAATATGTTATATGCTTACTTAAACTATTTTTGCTTTGAAAATTAAATTTTTTAGTAAAGACTATGGATTGTGTATTTTTTAAAGACAAAACATGTTGAGTATTTTTGAATTCTCCAGGGTCTATACTATCAGCCAATATATAATTTTATAGGATTATGTTGTTGGACAGGGACAGACTAACCTCTATTTTAGGGGAAGTGTATATTATACTTCCCAGCTCAAGAAACGCCTTCTGTGCTATAATGGATTGGTCTTAGTTAGACATAAAAGTAATATTACCCAAATATATTCTCAGGCTACTAACTAGATCCACGGCTTTTATTGTAAGATAAACTTTCACTGATTGCTTGTCTAAAAGTGGGACGCACCAAATGAAAGAACATGTTTTTTTATTTATTTTTTTATTTAATTAGTCGTTTATTTTATTTTTTTTCTCCAGTTTTGCATACAATTAAAATAACAAACATACCAATTGTTAACTTCCTGATACTGAAAGAGTTAAATAGCATGATAAGGCATACTTTTTTGAGGCATGGATAATTAAATCAGGCAATAACTAAAAATGACAATATCTAAACAAAGTCTTAATTAATTTAAAAAACTTTAGATATAACTTTTTTTCACATGCTTTCACGCTCTCCATCTGATATTTCTAAACACATATTGTGAATTTAGCATCCATTTAAGCATAAGTCACAATAGACAGGAACTAAAGAATTTTTAGATGTTTATCAAGGTAACACTGTCTGACTGATATTTCAGTGCCTTACAGAGATATTAAAATAATCATATTTAATGACAGTTACATTCAGGGCCGGGAGGTTATAAAGTATCAGCACATCATATTAATTCCAACAAACAACTGTTTTGGTAAAAGATAAGGTGAAAGTTTGAAAGACGATGGGCTCATCAATCAATTTAATGCATTAGAAATATGGGTAAAACTGAGTATGTACACATTTATAGACAGTTTCTCATAGACAGCACATAGTTTTTCTTTTACCATGGTTGATGCAACAGAATACAATGAGAACACAATAAAATTAATGTGAAGAGCTATCAAGGTTGAATTTGTTTTTTTTATAAAAGCATATAAAAAAAAAAAAAAAAGAATAGTTTTTTAACTAGTTTACAAGTTCTGAAACTGATTATGATTGCTCAGCATGATAGTTTAGAGCAAAGTCCATCATTTCAGGGTCTCTGAATGGCAATAGGTAACATGCAGATAGCAGCGATGTACAGAACCAGCGCTGCCTCATAGTATGTCTTCTAAAAATACAAGCTGATATACTAATAGAATTTTCTAAATGGGAAGCACCGCTGAAAAGTTCTATTAATTTGTTTTACAACTCGGATATCCATTGCTTGAGACTAGATATATAAGACTGAATGTTTTTTTATGAGCTTGCCAAATGTTTTTGATTACATTTATATGATCTACAGTGGATATAAAAAGTCTACACACCCCTGTTAAATGTCAGGTTTCTGTGCTGTAAAAAAATTAGACAAAGATAAATCATTTCAGAACTTTTTTCTACCTTTAATGTGACCTATAAACTGTACAACTCAATTGAAAAGCAAACTGAAATATTTTAGGTGGAGGGAAGAAAAATAAAAAATAAAAATAATGTGGTTGCATAAGTCTGCACACCCTCTTATAACTGGGGATGTAGATGTGTTCAGAATTAAGCAATCACATTCCAAATCATGTTAAATTGGAGTCAGCATACACATGCCATTATTAAAAGTGCCTCTGATTAACCCCAAATAAAGTTCAGCTACTCTAGTTAGTCTTTCTTGAAATTTTCTTAGTCACATCCCACAGCAAAAGCCATGGTCAACAAAGAGCTTCTTCCAAAGCATCAGAGGGATCTCATTGTTAAAAGGTATCAGTCAGGAGAAGGGTACAAAATAATTTCCAAGGCATTAGATATACCATGGAACACAGTGAAGACAGTCATCATCAAGTGGAGAAAATATGGCACAACAGTGACATTACCAAGAACTGCAGCTCCCTCCAAAATTGATGAAAAGATGAGAAGAAAACTGGTCTGGGAGGCTACCAAGAGGCCTACAGCAACATTAAAGGAGCTGCAAGAATATCTGGCAAGTACTGGCTGTGTGGTACATGTGACAACAATCTCCCGTATTCGTCATATGTCTGGGCTATGGGGTAGAGTGGCAAGACAAAAGCCTTTTCTTACGAAGAAAAACCTCCCAGCCAAGCTACATTTTGCAAAAACACATCTGAAGTCTCCCAAAAGCATGTGGGGAAAGGTGTTATGGTCTGAACTTTTTGGCCATAATTCCAAAAGATATGTTTGGCACAAAAACAACACTGCACATCACCAAAGAAACACCATACCCACAGTGAAGCATGGTGGTGGCAGCATCATGCTTTGGGGCTGTTTTTCTTTAGCTGGAACTGGGGCCTTAGTTAAGATAGAGGGAATTATGAACAGTTCCAAATACCAGTCAATATTGGCACAAAACCTTCAGGCTTCTGCTAGAAAGCTGAACATAAAGAGGAACTTCATCTTTCAGCATGACAACGACCGAAAGCATACATCCAAATCAACAAAGGAATGGCTTCACCAGAGGAAGATTAACGTTTTGGAATGGCCCAGCCAGAGCCCAGACCTGAATCCGATTGAAAATCTGTGGGGTGATCTGAAGAGGGCTGTGCACAGGAGATGCCCTCACAATCTGACAGATTTGGAGTGTTTTTGCAAAGAAGAGTGGGCAAATCTTGCCAAGTCAAAATGTGCCATGCTGATAAACTCATACCCAAAAAGACTGAGTGCTGTAATAAAATCAAAAGGTGCTTCAACAAAGTATTAGTTTAAGGGTGTGCATACTTATGCAACCAAATTATTTTATTTTTATATTTTTTCTTCCCTCTACCTAAAAGATTTCAGTTTGTTTTTCAATTGAGTTGTACAGTTTATAGGTCACGTTAAAGGTGGAAAAAGTTCTGAAATGACTTATCTTTGTCTAATTGTTTTACAGCACAGAAACCTGACATTTTAACAGGGGTGTGTAGACTTTTTACATCCACTGTAGGTAGAATTCCATGATGTGTAATGTAGATCTTTAATAACTGACCAAGATTAAACATTTGTCACATTCAAAACATACAACTGTCTGTTTTCTTGTGTCATTTGAGATGTGACTGTGTGAGGAATTGACTCTGCTGGGATTTGAACCCTGGTTTGCATGTTGCTAAACCTCTTCCCTACCAGTACACCAGCCTGCCTCTTGCAGATTTGCCTTAGATCTGATACCTTGACTCTAAAAGAAATGCAATCAGTGACAACTCTCTTTAGCTGTGTCTGGTCAGCTGTCTGGTTATTGGCCTTTATAAGGCACTTCCTGTCTCTGTATCCTTGCCAGATTATTGTGTGGTTCCTGATCACTTCAATAAAGCTTGTTCCTGTTTCACCTACAAATTGCTGAACTGGATTATTGCTGACCTTGGCTGCTGGTCTCCACAACCTTGTGATTCCATATCATTACAGAATAATCTGTCCCTTTCATGGAGACCGCCGGGTCAGATTCTGCATTGGCCCAGGAGGTTGCTTTATTTGCAAGAACTGTGCAGACCCAGACACAGACCATTCAAGTGCTGCAGGACCAGGTAGCTGAACTGCAGGCCCAACAGGTTGCTTTTACTGCAAGAAATGTGCAGACCCAGGTACAGACCATTCAAGTGCTGCAGGACCAGATAGCTGAACTGCAAAATAAATTTCAGTCAATGCACAGTGAGTATACCAGCTCCAGGGCACGAGATGTTGCGGCTGCTACTGTTACACCTGCACAAGATGCCCGCTTGCCCCTACCAGAAAAGTTTGGAGGAGATCGCAAAAAATGTAGGGGTTTCCTAAATCAATGCCGTTTGCACTTCATGATGTTACCTCAACGATTTCCATCTGAAAGAGAGAAGGTGGGATTTATTTTTTCCTTATTTAAAGATGAAGCCCTGGCTTGGGGCTCCCCTCTTCTGGAACAGGACAGTCCAGTCTTGGGTAATCTAAATGACTTTCTTGAGGCCATGTGCCTAGTTTTTGATGACCCAAATCGATGTGCTACAGCAGAAGCCACTCTCCTTTATTTGCATCAAGGGAGGCGCTCGGTGGCTGAATATGCTGCTGAATTCAGACAGTGGGTTGCTGATACTACCTGGAACCAATCAGCCCAGAGGTTCCACTTCAGAAAAGGTCTCTCAGAAGCTATAAAAGATGAGCTGGCTCGTGTTGATCTTCCTGCTGACTTTGATGCATTTGTGCGTTTGGCTATCCGTATTGATCGGAGACTTTCTGAAAGAAGATTGGAAAGACAGGGCTCTTTTAGACCAAGTACTACTCCAATTTCCTATTCAAGAACTTCTACTCCGATCCCACAAACACCTACAGACTCTGAGCCAGAGGCTATGCAGGTAAATCTAATAAGAGGGTCATTATACAACGAAGAAAAACAGTGGCGACGCACTCACAATTTATGCCTGTATTGTGGTAGTGCAGGGCACTATGCCATCAATTGCCCTAGCAAATCCAAAAGAACAATAGCTATGGCGGCTGAGGGTGCACAGATTCAACACCAATCCCAGATTTCAGATCAACTGGATTCTGTCACACAACCCTTGTTTTCTCTGGCTCATGGTAAAGAGGGTATGTTGACTCAACATCCTCATTTTGTGATGCCTATCACGTTGCAATGTGGTGATCGTAAAATTTAAACTACAGCTATGATAGATTCTGGAGCAGGCGGAAACTTTATGGACATTAAATTTGCAGCAGGATATAGAATTCAGTCTATCCCTAATTCTTCACCTGTGTTAATGGAGACAGTTGACGGTTCTCCACTTACGTCAGGCCCGGTTACACATGAGACTGTGCCCTTAATGTTGACTGTGGAAGTGAATCACCATGAGGCTATCTCTTTCCACCTAATTTCCTCAACACAGTTTCCAGTGATTTTGGGGGTACCTTGGCTTGCTCTGCATAACCCACAGATTGATTGGAAGATCAGAACTTTGTCCTTTCCTTCAGAACACTGCTTAATGAATTGTCAACCCTCTAAGGTAACACCTGTTGCCACAACAATTAATGAAATGGTTGCTACAAACTTGACTAAGCTTCCTCTACAATATCGGGATTTTGCAGATGTCTGTGATAAGAAGAATGCTGATCAGCTTCCACCACACAGGCCTTATGATTGCCCAATAGAGCTGTTGCCTGGGGCTGCTATCCCATTTGGCCATATATATTCCCTTTCTGAGCCTGAATTGAAAGCTCTTCGTGAATACCTACAAGAAAATCTTGCCAAAGGCTTTATTCGACCATCTACTTCTCCAGCAGGAGCTCCTATTTTCTTTGTAGAAAAGAAAGATGGCAGCCTACGGCCATGCGTTGATTACAGGGACATTAATAACATCACTGTTAAAAAACGCTACCCCTTGTCTCTGATTCCTGAACTTTTGGAGAGACTTCGCTCAGCTAAAATATTTACGAAGCTTGATCTTCGGGGGGCATATAATCTGGTTTGCATAAGACCCAATGATGAATGGAAAACAGCTTTCAGAACCAGGTACGGGCATTACGAATATCTAGTAATGCCTTTTGAGTTGTGTAATGCCCCTGCAACTTTCCAGCATCTTATCAATGATGTACTACGAGATCTCCTGGATCAGTTTGTTGTGGTATATTTGGATGATATCCTAATATTCTCTGATAATCTTGAAAACCACAGAAAACAGGTCTGTATAGTTCTAGAGGGCCTTCGTACCCACCGCCTATACATTAAACTAGAAAAATGTGAGTTTGAACAAACAGAAATTCAATTCCTGGGGTATGTAATAACTCCCAAAGGTTTAAGTATGGACGCAAGTAAAATTAAAGCTGTGCTGGACTGGCCCATCCCCAAGAATGAAAAAGATGTTCAGAGATTTGTCAAGTTTGCCAATTTTTACAGGCGTTTCATTAAGAATTTCTCTGCCGTTATTACACCGATCACTGAACACACACGTAAAGGGACTCATTTTCAGTGGTCCGATAAGGCGGATACCGCATTTTCCTGATTGAAGACTCTGTTTACCTCTGCCCCTGTCCTGGTACATCCTCAGCCGGAATTACCATTTATTGTGGAAGTTGATGCTTCTGATTCAGCTGTTGGTGCTATACTGTCTCAAAGGACTGGACCTAAGATGCTGTTACATCCGTGTGCCTTCTATTCCCGCCAGATGGTGCCAGCAGAAAGAAACTATGACATAGGGAATAAAGAACTATTGGCTATAAAAGCTGCCTTCACCGAATGGAGACATCTCTTGGAGGGAGCTACCCATCCAATTACTGTCCTCACAGATCACAAAAATCTGGAATGTATTCGATCAGCAAAGAGACTGTCAGCCAGACAAGCACGCTGGTCCCTATTCTTCTCGAGGTTAAATTTTTTGGTTACATACCGTCCTGGCTCCAAGAATGGTAAGGCGGATGCCTTGTCTAGAATAGCTGACCCCCTCCATACTACCGTAACCAAGACCACCATCTTGCCGGAGGATATATTTATAGGAGTTACATTTCCTTCTGACCTGATGTCTCGCATTAAAAAGGGCTACGCTGAAGACCCAGTTCTTCGTGATCCTACTCGTGACCTCCATATGAAGATGCTTAATGGGTTTTGGATTTTTCAACAACGTCTGTTTGCTCCGGAGTCAGTGCGACTGGACCTTTTACATCTCTACCATGACTCAAAACCAGCAGGTCATCCAGGAATCCGAAAGACGCAAGACCTACTTGCCCGATCCTTTTGGTGGCCGAAGTATCATGAGGATGTTAAGAAGTATGTGTCCTCTTGTGATGTATGTGCCAGACATAAGACTCCTCGCTCATCCCCTGTTGGCTTGCTTCAGCCTCTTCCGATTCCTCATCGTCCCTGGGGATCTATATCCATGGACTTTATTGTGGAACTACCTCCCTCTAAGGAACACACTACCATTCTTGTTGTTGTGGACAGGTTAACTAAGATGGGTCATTTCATACCAGCTTGTGGTCTCCCTTCAGCTAAACAGACGGCTGACCTGGTTATTCGGGAAATATTTCGCTTGCATGGAGTGCCTGATGAAGTAGTTTCTGACAGAGGAGTGCAGTTTACATCTCGTTTTTGGAAAAAATGTTGTTCTAATTTAGGTATTAATGTAAATCTGTTGTCAGCTTTTCATCCGCAAAGTAATGGACAGACTGAGCGAACCAACCAGACTTTGGAGCAATATTTGCGGTGCTATATTAGTTACCTGCAGGATGACTGGCTGGATTTTCTACCCACGGCGGAGTTTGCCTATAACAATGCCCAACACTGCTCCACTTCTTTGAGCCCATTTTTCACCAACTATGGTTACCATCCGACCTTTCTAGTCAGTCTCCCAAATACTACTTCCATTCCTGCTGTCACTGACCGGCTAACCGCCTTATGTGATTCCCAAGCACTGTTGAAAGAGACTCTTTTGGAGGCTCAGGAATGTTACAAAAGAGCTGCTGATAGGCATAGAAAGGAGGCCCCAGTCTATCACGTTGGTGACAAGGTGTGGCTGTCAACAAAGAATCTTAAGCTTCGGATTCCTTCTCATAAAATGGGTCAAAGGTTCATGGGACCTTTTGAGATCATTGCTCAGATCAATGCTGTCACTTTCCGTTTGCAACTCCCGAATTCCATGAAAATACATCCAGTGTTTCACGTTGCACTGCTTAAACCTTTTCATGAAAATACTTTCCCTGGCCGAGCCCTGCCTGCCCCACCTCCAGTCCTCGTGGATAGTGATGATGAGTACGACGTGGAAAAAATTATTGACTCCAGGATCTTCCGTAACAAGCTTCAGTATCTGGTTCGTTGGAAAGGCTATGGTGAGGAGGAGAGTTTATGGGAACCAGTGGACAATATTTACGCTCCTGATCTTCTTCGGTCTTTCCATGCACAGTACCCTGCTAAACCGGGTAATAGGGCATCCAGAGGCTGCGCCTATAGAGGTGGGGGTATTGTGAGGAATTGACTCTGCTGGGATTCAAACCCTGGTTTGCATGTTGCTAAACCTCTTCCCTACCGGTACACCAGCCTGCCTCTTGCAGATTTGCCTTAGATCTGATACCTTGACTCTAAAAGCAATGCAATCAGTGACAACTCTCTTTAGCTGTGTCTGGTCAGCTGTCTGGTTATTGGCCTTTATAAGGCACTTCCTGTCTCTGTATCCTTGCCAGATTATTGTGTGGTTCCTGATCACTTCAATAAAGCTTGTTCCTGTTTCACCTACAAATTGCTGAACTGGATTATTGCTGACCTTGGCTGCTGGTCTCCACAACCTTGTGATTCCATATCATTACAGACTGACTCACATTGAGAATACTCAAATGTTTTTTTTTTCCTGTGGGATTTTTCCTATGTACTTTGAGATTTCACTGAAAAATTTCGGACAATCAGAACATATCAATTATTGCTGAGTTTTCTTATGTGTTTTAAGATTTAAAGCCTGACTGAAACATTTCCCACATTCAGAACATACAAATGTTTTTTGCCCTGTGTGAATTATTTTATGTTGATTAAGATTTCTGGCCAGACTGAAACATTTCTCACATTCAGAACATATAAAGGGGTTTTCACCTGTGTGTGTCCTCACAAGTACATTGAGATTTCTGGCCAGACTAAAATATATTTCCCTTTCAGAACATTGAAATGTTTTTTCTCTTGTGTGAATCCTCATATGTATATAGAGACTTGTGGCCAGACTGAAACTTTTCCTACATTTTCAACATATCAATGTTTTTTCCCCTGTGTGAGTTCTCATATGTTAATTGAGATGTGATCTCTGACTGAAACATTTCCCACATCCACAACATATAATATGGGTTTTCACCTGTGTGAATCCTTACATGTACATAGAGATGTGTGGCCCAACTAAAACATTTCCCACATTCAGAACATACAAATGTTTTTTGTGCTGTGTCAGTTAATGGCTTTGTTTCCACATAACTATGTGACTCAGTGAAATCTTCCAATACACTTTGGTGTACTAGGGGCAGTATGATTTTCTTCAAGGGTATTCCAAATCTCTGATCCATCTATTGGCAATAAAAGCACCAGGAGTAAATTATTTTAAAATCTGAGACTTGGAAGTGACTAGTCTACGTCTGAGACTAATTTACAGGTAATAAATGTTCAGTTTGGTTGAATGTCTAAAGAGCGTAGCGTGATTCTGTGCATTACCAATTATTGTCAATTATGGTATTTTGTTTAGCATTAATATGATTTTATATTTATTTGAATTTAGTATAATTAGTTTTTAATCAATGGAACAGTTTTGTTTGCTGTACAATAATATGAATTACACAAGTCCTGCTATCCTGCTGTAAATGGAGCCTGACCAGCTGTCTCCTCCCCACCAGTGACACAATCTCCTCAGCTAAACAAGATGGAGAGATATCAATGAGATTGAATAAGAAAGGAAAAATTGCAGCTTTTATACACAGAGAAATATGGATGGCAAATAAAATAAAGCAAGTAAGCCTAAAAAATTTAATCTATTTCACTAAAATATTTATAAAAAGTATGGCATTCTTATTCAAAGTAAAAATCCTGAATTTATTGCACAGATCGCAATAAAACAATACAATATTTTACTCTTAAGAATTTCACTGGGAAAAAAAGTTGTGTTGTGACTAAAGTGTTTATAATGTTTTTAAAGGCAAAAAGTCTTGACATTCTGTATTCTGGTGAAGGTTAGATTGGGAGCTACAAACGGTGACTTGAATAACATTTTTCAAACATAGTCTACTGTATTTTTAAGCTACGCTCCCTGTCCCCTGGTGGATTAAATGAAGGTTTCACCTACAGTGCATTACTTTAAGACACAACCATTTAGTAAACTAAGAAATGTGTTCGGGCACCAATCTTACCATCAATTACGAAGACATATAAATTAGGATTTAGATACTAAACAAAAGTTACAAAGTCTCTCATCAGTTTCTGTGAAATTCTTCATCAATCAATTTATACAATTGTGTCGAGGTTCCTAGCAGACAATAAGCTAACATATGATCAGTTAGATACATTGTTGCCAAGAAAAATAAACAAAATATACATAATTGTAGCCCAAGTAGATGGAGGTATCAGTAAAAAAAATCAATACTAAATACAGTCATTGTTTAATTCCTAACACACATGATATATTTAAGAAAGGGAGAAAGAGATAAAAATTACTTCAATTGCACATTGAAATTAGTTATAGATTAGTGTATTTTCACACAGAAGTTTACAATATATTTTTTTAAATTTTCATTACGATTATTATATATTTTATTTTGTATATAATGATCTATTATAAAGCACAAATAACATTAGTAACACAATATGGCATAATTATTTAATCACTAAAATCATACACAAAGAAAATTATTAGGTAATATGCCTCTTTTTTAAATCCTTTTGCACCTGCTTGTATTATTTACTTTATCAGCCGGTGTGAAAACGGTAAATTCTCAAAATACTTGGTATCCGGTTATCTTTGAATTATTGAAACACAAATAAAAGATAGATGAATCCATTGTTGATATTTACTGTTTATATTTTAGGCGCCAGATAAAAACATAGAGCCAGATAATAATACAACAAACTTATCAAGCCAATATGGTATAGATAATATGATGTTATAGTAGATGCTTTTTGAAATGAGATTAAGGGAATAAACCAATTATTAGATCATGATAGATTAGAGAGAAATAAAATAATATTGTGTACAGATATTAAAAAGGTCCTGTCACTTTAAAAGGTGGACAAGTTGAGCAGAAGGAAGTATGCTGTGATTGGAAGCAAATAGAAGTGATGTCATCAAGGTTTAGGGTATACAAACACAGACAAACTGACAGGGATTCACTATATATTTTTTGCCTTTGAGAAAAATGGCAATTTTCTATTTTTTTTTCTTATTTTCTTATTTTTAACACTTTTATTATTTTCTAACATTAAAAACACAATTATTCAAATTCTAAAAAAATATTTTAAAATGTAGACCATAGGAAAAAATTTAAATAAACATTTTGAAATATAAGATTTCATACATCATTGATTTGTCAATGCAAGATATTACACAATAATTTTAAATGTAATGAAATACTGTATTTTAGTCCATAACGTGTACTTGAAACTAGTTTATGTGTAATTGATGAAGCTTATTACATGAATCCCATCTAGTCATGTGTATCTGGTGAATTTGATCTTTCTGGCTTGCTGGGCAGTCGCTGTTCTGTTTCCTTTTATGAAAAAATGTATTCTGGCTTGTTAAAGGGTTAACAAATCATACTATCAGATGGGTTTTGGTGCTACAATATTGTTCGCAATTTTATTAACACATCCCAGGGACTTTAGCATAAATTCCTCTTATAAAGAGTGTATTCCCGTCTGTTCTGGGTAATATTTTATTTTTTAAAAGGTTAATAAACTATTATAGTAATTTGGTTTTGATTCTTAAATATTGTTCTCATTCCAGTGATATTGGCATTGATTTATTTTATAAAGGGTCTTTTCAGGCCCATTCCATTCCATTCTGGCTTTTACATCATCCCTAGACACAAAGAGAGTATTAGCTTCTGGCCAGAGACTCAGCATGCTAGATAAGGCACAAAGACAGTCTGTGGTTAGCTTCTCCCACAAAGGGACCCCAAAGGGTCCAGAAGATACACTACCTCCTGGCCAGAGACTCAGTGCTCTAGACATGGCACAAAGAGAGTATGAGGGTAGCTCCTCCCATACAAGGTCCAGGGTACACATTAGCTTCTGGCCAGAGACTCAGCATGCTAGATAAGGCACAAGGACAGTCTGTGGTTAGCTTCTCCCACAAAGGGACCCCAAAGGGTTCAGAAGATACACTACCTCCTGGCCAGAGACTCAGTGCTCTAGACATGGCACAAAGAGAATATGAGGGTAGCTCCTCCCACACAAGGTCCAGGGACACATTAGCTTCTGGCCACAGACTCAGCATGCTAGATAAGGCACAAAGAGAGTCTGTAGTTAGCTTCTCCCACAAAGGGACCCCAAAGGGTTCAGAAGATACACTACCTCCTGGCCAGAGACTCTGTGTTCTAGACATGGCACAAAGAGAGTATGAGGGTAGCTACTCACACACAAGGTCCAGGGGACACATTAGCTTCTGGCCAGAGACTCAGCATGCTCGATAAGGCACAAAGACAGTCTGTGGTTAGCTTCTCCCACAAAGGGACCCCAAAGGGTCCAGAAGATACAATATCTCCTGGCCAGAGACTCAGAGTTCTAGACATGGCACAAAGAGAGTATGAGGGAAGCTCCTCTCTCACACAGGGCCAGAGACTCAGCCATGTCCCTTTAAGTTGCACAATAACCTTAACTAGACTTTTAAGAACTTTAATACAGTTTTTCTACACATATATATATTTTCTTCTCTTTGATCTGGATTAGAAGTTTAGTTTTGTCTTGAGTAAAACAGTGGTGTATTTTGGTCTTGGAGGAGATAAAAGGGAGACATGTATGTCTATGTGTCCATTATATTGTACATCAATTAATATTTTGTACCAAAGATACCCCTTTAACATGGACTTGGGTTTAAAAGCTCATTATCTGAATGTCTTGGGATTCTGACCCAGGTTTTTTCATATTTTGTTGTCTCATTATAACTCGTTAATATGTGCTGAATTTATGGCTTTATTACTTGTTTATAATATAATGGACATATAGACATAATTTTTTCTCTTATTAACCCCTCTGATCCTGTCCTATAGCCACACGACTCATATATTGTATCTGACCAATCATAATATTTATTTAGATCTTCTGCCCCACGTGGACGTGCGATTTATCAGGATAATCTTAACCATTAGTGATCCTGAGAGTTGCACCTATAGAAAGCAGGTATATATATATATATATATATATATATACTAGCAACTTGCCCGTCACAAATGCTGGGGCAATAAAATTGTAAGGCAGGTAATGCTGTTTGCCACAGACATTCATTTTTTTGGTGGTCTGAGATCCTTCGGCGCTCATTGCGAGGCTCTTGGTTGTTGTGCTTTTTTCATGAGAGGCGCTTTTGCTGTCATTGTAAGGTCGGCGCTGATCTCCTTTTTGCGCTTATTGCAAGGCTGTCCCCTGGTGTAGTTTGTGTGCTATGAGCAGCGTTGGCGCTCGTTGTGAGGCGCGCAGTGAATAGCTTTTATGTTTATTTCGATGTTTTTTTTTTGTGTATATGTACTTTGTATGCTAATTAAATAATTAATACATTAATATACTTTACCTATTTGTAAGTAATATATGCAGGAAACATTGTGCTGAAGAGCTGACAGTCTTTTTTGATGTTCCTGCAGCATATAATGTAGGTTTGGAGTGTTGTGGAGCTGAGGTGTAAGTGTCAGCAATGTGTGCAGTGTGTAGTGTAAATAGGCTGCGTGCACGAGGGGAAGCCGTTAGGGTAGCTGTGTACTTCCGCATTGTGTAAGTTAGTGTTGTAAAATGTCGGCGAATGTGTATGTGGTACGCGGGTGTGGATGATTTAGCGTCCTTGCTAAAAGTGTATCTTGTACCTCGTACGGCTTTTTGGAAAAGCCGTATGTGCTTGGTGGTGTTTTGCAGCTTTAGGGTCCTGTAGCTTTTTATGTCATTTTTGTGTGTATTTATTGTTTTTTTTTAATAGTTTCAGGTACGCTCGGTTCGGCCGTTAAGGTCTTATATTTGTGAGTTTGTAATGGTTTTTCCAGCGGGTCGTATTTTTTTAGTGTAAGTCTGTATTTTTTCAAAGTCCTGCTTCTGTGGGTGTTTGTAACCACTTGTGAGGCGGCGTAGAGCCTCCACCTCCGCAAATGCGGCCCCTAACTTAGCGAGGGTCCGCATTTTCGGCCTGCAATGAGCCGAAGACATTGGAGCCTCCACCTTCCGCAAATGAGGCTCCTCGCTTCGCGAGGGTCCGCATTTGCGGCTCGAACTGCGTCCCTTGAGACTTGCGCTGGCAAAGCGTGACGGCGATTCGTAGTTTGACAACTATTTTATGTGAAGCAAGGGACGCAGTCTAGTCCGCAAATGCCTCGCGGAAGGTGGAGGCTCCCACGTCGGCTGCAATGAGCCGAAGGCTTTTCGCAAGGGGCCGCATTTGCGGAGGTGGAGGCTCTACGGTGCCTCACAAGCAGTTACAAACACACACACACACATGCGTCACTTTAACAAAATAGAGCTAACACGCAATCAATACATACGGACCTTCCCAAAAAAATACGAACCGTGGGTCTTACAATGGAAAATTTATGGCCTTAGCCAAGAAAATACGAGACGCAGGACTTAGAAAAAAAAAAACTTTATAAACTTGCAAAATTATGACTTTAATGGCCGAACTGCGTGCATCTGAAAACATTAAAAACACAATAAAGACACACAAAAAAGACATAAAAAAGCTTACCCAGAGCAAGGGAGGGGGGGGGGCACCCAGGACCTCTGCAAGTGAAGTTACACCTCAATTTAAGTCAAAATTCCTGAGTTTAGACACCTGAAAATCCCCTAAGCGAGAGAAAAAATGGCCGGCGAAAAAAATACGACAACAAGCAAGCAGATAGATTTTCAAAATAGCAGTACGAGCTAAAGATACACTTTTAGCAAGCATGCTAAACCATCCACACACGCGTACAACATACACATTCGACACCATTTTACAACACTAACTTACACAATGCGGAACTAGACAGCTACACTAACGGCTTTACCCCACTCACGCAGCCTATTTACACTACACACTGCACACATTGCTGACACTTACACCTCAGCTCACAGTGCAAACCTACATTGTATGCTGCAGGAACATTGAATCAGATTGGCAGCTCTTCAGCATAATGTTTCCTGCATATATTACTTACAAATAGGTAAAGTATATTCATTTATTAATCATTTAATTAGCATACAAAAACACAAATAGACCAAAAAATTTAAATAAAAACCCAATCGCAATAAACACAAAAGCCATTCACCGTGCGCCTCACAAAATGCGCCAATGCTGCTCATAGCACACAAAGCCTCGCAATGAGCGCCGAAGGTCCTCACAGTACAAAACAGTTTAAATTAGGTCTCAAACAGCATTTCTATGGCTTCAAATTTTATTGACCGTCATTTTTTGACGGGCAAGTCGCTAGTATTTATATAAATTCTGGAGAGAGTGAAATGAGAAGACCACATTTTTATTTATCAATAAAAGTGACATTTATCCTTGTGAAGTTTGTAATTTCTTTTACTCTTTATATTTATTATTAATATACAATAGATCCTTACGTTTTACCTGAGCTCCTGTTTGCTGACATACCCATAGAGCTAAGCATCTCTACAATAGACCCTGAATCTCCCAATAAATACTAGCAGACCAGGACACCCCTCATGTGATAAAAATGATGCTCCTATTTCATATATCCCCCTCTCATCTAACACATGTCTCCAACTGCCTCTCTAGTATATCCTCTTGGATGTCCACCCACCATCTCAAACTCAACATGTCTAAAACTGAACTCCTAATCTTCCCTCCCTCTCCCACAGCGTCAATTCCTCACATCTCTCTCACTGTCAACAACAACATCATCACCCCCACCTCCCAAGCCCGTTGTCTTGGAGTTCTACTGGACCCCGCCCTGTCCTTCATCCCTCACATACAATCACTAACTAAATCTTGTCTTCTCCATCTAAAATACATCTCCAGAATTCGTCACTATTTTACACAAGACACAACTAAAATCCTTATTCACTCTCTCATCATCTCTCGACTAGACTACTGCCACTCGCTTCTTTTTGGCCTACCCATCACCCGACTGTCTCCACTTCAATCCATTATGAATGCCTCTGCTAGACTCATCCTCTGTACACAACGTTCAGTGTCGGCATCACCTCTCTGTCAATCACTCCACTGGCTTCCCTTAGCCTCAAGAATAACATTTAAAATCATGACCCAAACTTACAAAGCCCTCAACAATAACACTCCCCCATACATCTCTGCTCTCATCTGCAAATACTCCTCCACCCGCCCTCTTCGTTCTGCTAATGACTTTCTTTCTACAACTCTTGTCACCTCCTCTCACTCCGGCTTCAAGGACTTTTCTCGTGCTGCCCCTAGTCTCTGGAACTCCTTGCCCCGCTCCACCAGATTATCCCCTTGCCTCAAAACATTTAAAACCTCACTTAAAATGCATCTCTTTAAAGAAGCATATCATCTTCCACCCTAACATGCTTATCACCGCTCTCACCCTCTTTTACCACTCACTATACCTTAGATTGTAAGTCTGCGAGTTTCTGTCCTAAGTACCTTGGGAATGCACCATGGCCATTGGATTCCTACCTCAAAGACAGGGCCCTCCTTGCCTTGCTATCTGTTAATTTGTATTTATCTTTATCTGAACTTATGTACAGCGTTATGGAATATGTAGGCGTGTTATAAATTAACTATAATAATAATAATATAGATGGGATCCACATAAAACACAAGACAAATGACTGAAGTGGCTATCAAAGTTGTAAAAAAAAACATTTATAAAAAAAAATTAAAAACATCTTATATAGGCTAGTTTATAACTTCACATACTGATTATGAATGCTCAGCATGTTAATGTAAAGCAAATTCCATAAGTTCAGGGTTTCTTAAATCAAAGAGCAACTGGTATCCAAGCAGATAGCAGCGATGCACAGAATCAGTGCAGCCTCCTAGTATGTCTTCTAATAATACAACCTGAAACACTCATAGAATTTACTAAATGAGCAGCACTGCTGAAAAGTTCTACCAACATGCTTTATAACTCGGATATCCAGTTGCAAGACTGAATGTTTTTTATTGATTACTTTTAGTTGATCTTAGTAGAATTGCATGTGTTATGTAGATATGTAATATATTAAATAATTTTTTCCCACATGCAGAACATGCAACTGGTCTTTATCTTGGGTGAGTTTATTATTATCATTTGAGATTTGACTGCCACACTTCCCACATTCACAACATGCAAATGTTCTTTTTCCTTATAATTTTTCTTATGTACATTGCGTTTTGAGATTTTACTAAAACACTCCCCACATTCAGAACATATAATTTATCTTTTGGCTGTGTGAATTTTCTTATGTTTTTTAAGATTTGAGGCATGGCTGAAACTTTTTCCACATTCAGAACATGCAAATAATTTTTCTCCTGTGTGAGTTCTCATATGTTCATTGAGAATTGTTGTGCGACTGAAACATTTCCCACAAGTAGAACATGCAAATGGCTTTTTCCCTGTGTGAGTTCTCATATGTTGATTGAGACTTGAGGCCTGGCTGTAGCATTTCCCACATTCAGAGCATGCAAATGGCTTTTCTCCTGTGTGAGTTGTCATGTGTCGATTGAGACTTATGGCCTGACTGAAACATTTACCACATTTACAACACGTAAATGTTTTTTCTCCATTGTGAGTTTTCTTATGTTTTATCAGGTTTGAGGAATGACTGAAACATTTTCCACATTCAGAACATTCAAATGGTTTTTCTCCTGTGTGAGTCCTCATATGTCGATTGCGACTTTCGGCCTGATTGAAACATTTACCACATTTAAAACATATAAATGGTTTTTCCCCTGTGTGAGTTCTCATATGTAGATCGAGATGTGAGGCCTGACTGAAACGTTTCCCACATTCAGAACATACAAATGATTTTTCCCCTGTGTGAGTTTTCATATGACGATTGCGGTTTGCGGCCCAACTAAAACATTTCCCACATTCAGAACATGCAAATGTTTTTTCTCCTGTGTAAGTTATTGGCTTTGCTGCCAGATAACTATGTGATACACTGACATCTTCCAATATACCATTTGGTGAACTAAGGAAAATATGGTCCTCTTCAAGCGTATTCCTTATCTCCGATCCATCTGTTGAAAATAAAAAATGATTTTAAAATCAGAAATTTTAACATACTTTTAAATCTTCTAAATGGAAATGATTAGGCTAAGTCTGAGACTAATTTACGCTTAATAAATGTTAAATTTGTTTGATTGTTTAAAGAGTGTAGCCTGATCCTGTGCATTACCAATTATTGTCAATTATGCTTTTTTTTTACCTAATATGATTTTATATTAATTTGAATTGTGTAAGCATAATTAGTTTTTTTTCAAATTAATATTTTTGTTTACTGTACAATAATATGTATTACATTGTATTTGTTCAATAAAATCCTGCTTTCCTGCTAGTGGGATGAATTACACGAACAGCTCCTCTTATCATGTTGTAAGTGGAGCCTGCCCAGCTGTGTTGATGGCTCCTCACTACTAGTGACATCATCTCTTCAGCTAAACAACATGGCGGGATGTCAGTGTATGTATTTTTTCATATTATAAATATTCTTTTATTTTTAGTAAATTTTTATTATTTCCAGTAATTTGTTTTTAGATATGTCGTTTTTTGTAACTTTTTGTATAGTTTAGGAACTATGGGGGTCCATATGAAGTTATTATGGTGGAGTGTCATAGGGGTCTACAGGAACTTTTATGATATTATTTTAGGTTACCTTGGTTTGCTGCTACAAAGAGCAATTCAGCATAGGAACCTAGAACATTAAATCTATAAACCAAGGCAAACTGTACTTGATCAAATATGCCATGATAAGATTCAACATTGAGAATTGGTGAACTCAAATAAAGTGGAAAAGGACATTTCATATCAGAAAGCCACCAAATCCCGCAGAAGAAATGGAGTCGCCCCATAGTTAATAAAAGGGTGGCCAAAACAGTGCTTGTTTACAACCCAATAAATGACAGATTGATTTCAATTCAAATTCAAGGTAAGCCATTTAACATCACAGTGATCCAAATCTATGATCATCATTCTGATGACCTCTATTATGCCTGTAACAGATAGTAAAGTTATAGTAAACATTTCCCCCCAAAAAAGGCCTGTAGTTTCTTTAGGGCCCAGGCAATTGCCAGGCACTCCTTCTCAATAGTCGCATAGCTGACCTCTCGGGGCAAAAGTTTGCGGCTCAGGTATGCAATGGGGTGCTACTCACCCTGGGCATCCATGTGACTACAATCAGCTATGATGCCATATGTGGTGGTAACCATCTGAACAAAGAAAGGGCAAGAGTAATCAGGGGAATCCAGGACAGGGTGGAAAGATCGGGCAGCCTTCAGATCCCAGAAAGCTTTCTCACATTCAGGGGTCCACTGTACCAGTCAGGGCACCCTCTTTTTTGTGAAGTCAGTCAGTGGCTTTGCTAGGGTGCTTTAATAGTAAATAAACCAGTGGTAATACCCTGCAGTACCCAGAAATGCCAGCATTAGCCTCTTTAATGACTGAGGTGGGCCATTGTTCTATTGAGGCTACCTTGGCTAGCTCTGGTTAATTAAGCATATGTTTGTGTTTAATTAACCTGGTTAATTAAACATATGCTTTTTATACATACAGTACTATGCATATAGTGTATTATTATGCATACTATGTATATAGTACATATCTGTGCCCTAGGCATTGCACCTCTCCCTTACAAACTGGCACTTGCCAGGGCAAATGGTCAACCTTGCTTTAATCCGACCAAGAACAGTGGCTAGGTAGTCCACATGTTCCTGCCAAGGATGGCTGAATATGGCAGTGTCATCAATGTACGAATGGGTGAACTCCCTGCACCAATGTAGTAAGTGGTCCACAAGATATTAGAACATGGAAGGGACATTCTTCATCCCAAAAGGCATAACTGAAAACTGGTATAGCTAAAATGGGGTGGTGAATCCTGACTTCTCTCTAGGATTTTAAGCAAGTGAAATCCGTCAGTTTTCCTTAGACAAGTCCAGAGTGGTCTTCTAGGTTGCCTATCCTAGGCTATCTAGCAGTTCATCTACTCTAGGTATAGGGTAAGCGTCATAACCAGGTGGATGTGGAAGGCCTGAAGAATCATTCAATGACTTCTGGCTCTAACATGCTTCAGTGGGGAAGTGTTAGGGGTAAGGACTTTGTGGACCAGTAGGTCCATCCTACATGGCCGGATCGATTCAACAGCACCTCAAGCTGCCCTTGCTGATTAAGTAATTAATTTGGTCAAGATAAGGTAAAAAAGGGACAAGTTAGCAGGGGCAAGCATGCCTGATAATACCTCAGAATCTTTCCCTTCTGCTAGGCATATGGCCATTACTTGGGGATTCTGACTCAAGTTTTAATTTTACAGACACAGAAATGGCCAAACAAGTATGGATGAGAGTGTGGAAGAAAATCCAGTAAATGACCTTTCTTCATCTTCTAATGTTAAATAGGCTAAATTATTTTTATTTCTATTTATTTTTAAGGAAAATACTCTACATTTCTTTTATAAGTCAGTAGGGACAAATTCTAAATTACAGTGGTACCTTAGTACTCGTCATTAATAGGTTCCAGAAGGCGTGACGAGTGTCAAAATGAGTACCAAACGATAAGGAGTGCCCATAAGAAGTAATGCAAATTGACTCATACAGGTGCGATCTACCTATCTCTAACAATTCATAGACAAACTAGTAATGCGAGTATCCGGCCTATAGGAGCTTATAATATTGGACTGATGGTAAATGTAACTTTTATTAATAATAAATAAAATAATTTTATAAGTCAATGTATAAAAATATTCTAAATGCAACAATTAAAAATTAAATATTGACTCTCTCAGCCTGGGATATATGAATCCTTACACACTTAGAGCCCCATTAAATTCCAAGCCCGGAGCGGCTGTGGTTCAGCCCGTATGTCTGCGAGCTTGAAATCTGCTGGAGTTACAGAGAGATTAAATTAAACTAGCCTGTAACTACAGACCTGCAGCCTCCAACCCATAAACCCTGGTTTCATATGTAAGCAGTTCAGTGCTTGCTCATGAAAGCCTGTAGTTACTGCTCACATAAAGCTAATAGTAAATGAGACCAACATCATGACGTCAATAAGGCCTGTGGGAACCCTGCAGGCTCCCTACAGTAAACCCTTAAATGTTCTAATCCTACATTGCAGGCCCTTTAAGGGCCCGGTGAACACAAATAGTTAACCCCCTGCCGCAGGGGTACTTCAACTCCCCCCTATGCTGTGGGGTCCCCACGGGAACCCCCGCGGTGTCCCCACGTCAACTATTGCTGCAAGAATAATTCAAATGCGCTATATTAATAATTAACCCCTGCCGCGGGGGTACTATAAGTCGCCCCACAGAACCCATCATTAACCCCATCACTCACGGGGGTCTATATAGATCCTCGTGGGACCATAATTAACCCCATCAGTCCAATAGGGGTCTATATAGAGCCCTATAGGATACTTTTAACCCAAACATTAACACTATAAGTGCCGTGAGGGTCCTCCAGGACGATCATGACACAAAGTCTAGGCACTACACTACACTATTAACCCTTTCCTACCCTATACTATTCTATTAACCCCTACACACCCAATTCTATTAACCCCTTGATTAAACTATTTAACCCCCTAACCCCCAATTAGATCCCTACAACCCACTCATTACAGAAAATACAAAATAAATTACAAGTTAAAAAAACAAAACACTACAACAAAAGACCCTCATGGCACTTATAATGTTAATGTTGGGGTTAATAGTGTCCTATAGGAGTATATATAGGCCCCTATTGGACTGATGAGGTTAATTATGGTCTCATGAGGGTCTATTTAGACCCCCATGAGTGATGGGGTTAATCATAGGTTCCATGGGGTTTCTTATAGTACCCACGCGGCAGGGATTAACTATTAATACCTTTAATTATTATGCTTTAAAGACCTGCAAGGTGGGAAATTTGAATTATACATGCTGTGGGCTTGTCGCAGCAAGGGTTAATGTAGGGATAATGCGGGGGGTGTAATATGAAGTACCGCCGGGGCACTTCAAGTACCGCCGCGGCAGGGGGTTAACTATTTGTGTGAGAGCATGCGGGGGTCCCGACCCTTGCCGCATGGGGATTTATTTGGGGAGCAGGGGGAAGTTTAGGAGCAGGAGGGGGGTTGGGGGCCAAACTGAGGTCTCTTTTGCTGCTCCTGCAGCATACGTGAGGGCTCTTAAAGCCCTTGAGAGTTCTATTTTGAACCCGCAATATTTTGGCAAACATTTGCCAGTTGCAGGTTTTAAAGCCAGTGCGTCCTTGGGGATTCGTAGCAATTTAATAGCGATTTACAATCATAACATTTATGGGCTTGACAGATCAAAGGCTTATCTGGGTCGGAGCTCAGAATATCACGTCCCGTAGGGTTTTTCCGCCTGTAACCTGCAGATCGTTTGCGGGTAGCTGAATTTCGGCTAATTTAATAGCTCTAACACTTGCAAGCTCCTTTATGGGCTACGATTTCTAAAATCGGAACAATTTAATAGGGCTCTTAGTGTACCTAATGCCACAATGGTTCTTCTTGGGGGGTAATATAATTTCCTTTCAATAAAGTTTTAATTATAAGTTACTGCTTATGGATTGATGAATATGAGTATTTGGAATAGGGGAACATCTCCTTTAGAACCATTATTATATTTGTAAATCTATTTTCTTTATATCACAGTAATACAGTATAGTTATTCACAATAATGCTGTATAGCTAATACAGTTGCCTTTTAAATATGGTTTAACTTAGGAGCATTTCCTTTACTTCCTTCTGAACTTAAAGCGCCATTTAACTCACCGTAAGTGCCTGGTGTGAAAGAGCACACAATTCTATGTTAAAATGATCTACTGTTTTTTTTTTATTACACTAATAACAGCCTGAATATGGACTGGTTACAAACACACTCCTGATTGCCCATGATTAACAGCACATGCCGGTAGCAAGTGGTATAAAATGCTGCACACCTAGATTTATAGCTTTTCTTTGGGTTCAGGAATGCATTCAACTACTTGTTAACCCACAAAACAAATATTTAGCAGTTTGAGCAGTAATTTCTCTGCACAGATGTCTTTGAGAAGGGTTAAATCACTCTCTGTTTGTGCTCTGAGCACGGAGCTCCAGCTGCCAGTCTGCCTGGGGGGCTTGCCAGAGTTCGAGTAAACATACTCTTATTTTAGGATTTTTTATGTGAAAAATTCAAAAAGTATTTCAATATGTTTTTATGAGCATGTTACAGTGGTGTGCTCCAAGTTGTGCTGCATTAACTGTCCCTTTAATCATATAATTCGATTTTTCTTTTAGACTAGTTCCTCCAAAGTCACTTAGTTATTTTGTTTATATTTTCAGTGCCGTGATTGGTACAGATGTATCTTATTATAAATAAAAGTATACCATTTTTTTTACATCATATTTTTTCTATCATGTGCCATCAATTTTACAGTGTAATCTATATGGATACTAATGTAGTTGTCTTATCTAAGGAAATTTTTTCTGTATCATACATATATTTCTTTCCACTCTGCTGATATCGGAAGTCTTTTGTGCATGTGATTCGCCCCCTTAGTGCGTATTATCATATCCGTATCATTATAGGTTTTAGTTACACTTTCTGTCGGCAGCACTCTTCATGACATCTAAACGAAGGTCTAGAAGGACTTCACCAGCAATTTGTAGCGTCCTATAGTGACTATTGCGACATTCAGGATATATCTATACTTAAACGCTCCTTCAAACTTGTTTCCGAGCGCGTGACGTCACACTCCTGCGACAAACATCTGGTCAATAATCAGATGTTGACTCAGAAGACCAGAAGGTCATTTGAGATTACAGATTACAAAAATAAATGTTAAATGGCAGCTCTCTGTCTCCTCAAAAACAGATCAGGAAACTAGACAGGCTTGTAATATTTGTACAAAGCTCCATATCATTTTATAAAAATATTTAAGACATAATCTAACAGGTAATGATCACTGGATATGTATAATTAGATAAAGGGGGTTCTTATGTTAGGACTATTTTACAACCACTTCCTTTACAAGTTATTAGTTTCTAGTGTTGTTGCTTTTCTTATTATGGGGCCAGAGACAAGATCCCCCATTGGATGATGGGAGCACACAGGAGGCCGGCACTTACATGTGATTATTTTCCAATATCGGGAGTGAGGTAAGTGGGTGATGTAGGTGTAGAGTCCATAGAGTGCCCCATTGGATGATGGGAGCACACAGGAGGCCGACACTTACAGACGATGTATTTACCAATATAGAGAGTGAGGTAAGTGTAGAGTCCATAGAGTGCCCCATTGGATGATGGGAGCACACAGGAGGCCGACATTTACAGGTTATGTATTTACCAATATAGGGAGTGAGGCAAGTGGGTGATGTATGTGTAGAGTCCATAGAGTGCCCCATTGGATGATGGGGAGCACACAGAAGGACGTCACTTTCAGGCGATGTATTTACCAATATAGGGAGTGAGGTAAGTGAGTGATGTATGTGTAGAGTCCATAGAGTGCCCTCTTGGATGATGGGAGCACACAGGAGGCCGACACTTACAGGCGATGTATTTACCAATATAGGGAGTGAGGTAAGTGGGTGATGTATGTGTAGAGTCCATAGGTGCTGAGATCACAGTATAATAGCAAATAAGGAATAATCCTGCGCCCTGAGGGTTATTGTGATATGTATACAGATTTGTATTACATATTACTCAAAATATATTATTAAAAGAGTATTCCTAAATCAGAGCAAGGACACAAATACATTATTATTATTATCACTCACCTGTACAGGGATCTGAATGTTGAACAGACTTCTCATCTCTCTCGTATTCTCCTTCCTCATTAATTAATTCAGGATATAGATTTCCATCTTGGGGTCCTGTTAGCCACAAGATAGAGAAGCCTCTGGGTTTGTACAGATTTACACAACTATCTGACATTAAATATATATAAAAACAGATTCTGGCTCCAAATACACAGACCGATGTTTCATAGTTTTGCTAATTATTTGTTTAGGACTTATGTAAAAAATCAACAATATTATTATTACATTTATTCTGGACATTTGCTGTGTGGATGTGTCAGAAAGAGAAGTTATAGACTGATATTAGCAATGATTAGCAAGTATTACATTCTAGTGCCCCCACCCTTATCAATCACTCCATTACTATACCGAGCTGCACATTAGCATACAAGAGCTGCACAAACAATGCTGTATATCTAAGGAATTATTTACTAAAGAGATAAAGAGCTATTGCAATGTATAGACAGTTTTTAATGCTCTCTCACAAAAATTAAACTTGTTGGGGTAACAGGGGGTGTTAAGTAATATATTATTAATGTTATTAATGTTGTTATTCTGTATTACTTCCTCACCTTCCATGATATTCCCAGGACTCTCCTCCTCCTTCACCTGCTGCTGATCTCTTATATTCAGTTCCTCTTGTTCAACCTTGGAGACAACTGGAGGCTTCACATCTAAAGGTCCTACAGATAGATATAAACGGGTTATAGACTTTCACCAATTTAATTATTCAATATCAATCAAGTATTTGTGTCCTAAAAATCGATTTAGATCCTTTACTTGGAAGACGCACAAAGACAGAAACAACCAAAAGCTGTCACTTTGTATGGACAGAAGACCAGATATTGGGTCATTGGGTATAAAACCACATTTGCCATGAGCTGCGCTGCTTGTAAAATAAATACAACTGGTTTATGGATCTGTTTACAAGGAAATCAACTGATAACTTTACAGACTTTTTGTTGATTGACAAAGGATATATATATATATATATACAGTGGATATAAAAAGTCTACACACCCCTGTTAAAATGTCAGGTTTCTGTGCTGTAAAAAAATGAGTCAAAGATAAATCATTTCAGAACTTTTTCCACCTTTAATGTGACCTATAAACTGTACAACTCAACTGAAAAACAAACTGAAATCTTTTAGGTGGAGGGAAGAAAAAATATAAAAATAAAATAATATGGTTGCATAAGTATGCACACCCTTAAACACCTTTTGATTTTATTACAGCACTCAGTCTTTTTGGGTATGAGTCTATCAGCATGGCACATTTTGACTTGGCAAGATTTGCCCACTCTTCTTTGCAAAAACACTCCAAATCTGTCAGATTGCGAGGGCATCTCCTGTGCACAGTCCTCTTCAGATCACCCCACAGATTTTCAATCGGATTCAGGTCTGGGCTCTGGCTGGGCCATTCCAAAACTTTAACCTAAACTTTTCACTTCTGGTGAAGCCATTCCTTTGTTGATTTGGATGTATGCTTTGGGTCGTTGCCATGCTGAAAGATGAAGCTCCTCTTCATGTTCAGCTTTCTAGCAGAAGCCTGAAGGTTTTGTGCCAATATTGACTGGTATTTGGAACTGTTCAAAATTCCCTCTATCTTAACTAAGGCCCCAGTTCCAGCTGAAGAAAAACAGTCCCAAAGCATGATGCTGCCACCACCATTCTTCACTGTGGCTATGGTGTTCTTTTGGTGATGTGCAGTGTTGTTTTTGCGCCAAACATATCTTTTGGAATTATGGCCAAAAAGTTCAACCTTGGTTTCATCAGACCATAACACCTTTTCCCACATGCTTTTGGGAGACTTCAGATGTGTTTTTACAAAATGTAGCCTGGCTTGGATGTTTTTCTTCATAAGAAAAGGCTTTCGTCTTGCCACTCTACCCCATAGCCCAGACATATGAAGAATATGGGAGATTGTTGTCACATGTACCACACAGCCAGTACTTGCCAGATATTCCTGCAGCTCCTTTAATGTTGCTGTAGGCCTCTTGGTAGCCTCCCAGACCAATTTTCTTCTCGTCTTTTCATCAATTTTGGAGGGAGCTCTAGTTCTTGGCAATGTCACTGTTGTGCCATATTTTCTCCACTTGATGATGACTGTCTTCATTGTGTTACACGGTATATCTAATGCCTTGGAAATTATTTTGTACCCTTCTCCTGACTGACACCTTTTAACAATGAGATCCCTCTGATGCTTTGGAAGCTCTCTGTGGACCATGGCTTCTGCTGTGGGATGCGACTAAGAAAATTTCAGGAAAGAACAACTAGAGCAGTGGAACTTTATTTGGGGTTAATCAGAGGCACTTTAAATGATGGCAGGTGTATGCTGATTCCTATTTAACATGATTTGGAATGTGATTGCTTAATTCTGAACACAGCTACATCCCCAGTTATAAGAGGGTGTGCAGACTTATGCAACCACATTATTTTTCTTTTTTCTTCCCTCCACCTAAAAGATTTCAGTTTGTTTTTCAATTGAGTTGTACAGTTTATAAGTCACATTAAAGGTGGAAAAAGTTCTGAAATTATTTATCTTTGTCTCATTTTGTTTCAGCACAGAAACCTGACATTTTAACAGGGGGGTGTAGACTTTTTATATCCACTGTATATACCTTAATAAAGACTGAAGTGACTGATATAGGTGAGTACCTGGAATTGTCGGAGGCACTTTCTTCCTTGCCACGAGATAGGGTCCTCTTACCTGCCCGCCACTGCACATGCCACTAATCACACAATTTTTCTGTGTGACCTGCAGCCTATTCTCAGCTCTTCCTTGTTTGTGCCCCCTTTGTCTCATTCTGCTGGTAGGTTTTTGCCCCAGATGACTCACTCGCCTCCTCACTCCCCTGTCTGTCCCACCAGTTCTCTCTCACCCCATCCTCCCTCCATGTGTGCTGCCTCTGTCCCATCCAGGCCCTCTTTTCCCCTGCTCTACCCTCTTTCTTCTGAGGCTGCTCTTTCTCTGGCCATTAGCCCTTCTTAAAGTAGCAGCCCCATTTATTCCACCAGCCACAGTCAACTTTAATTTATATTCTTGCTGCATTAGCTGGCCTCCCACTACTGGCTTAAAGTGCCAGTATTGTTATGATTTAATTGTAGTATTTAAAGCACCACTGCCTCTTAATTATACAAGTTACCCTCTCTGTTCATACTCACTACATCCGACTTCCTGATCAACCAGCTCTTTAAATATCTTAAAACCATTCAACTTCTCTGAAATTAAGTCTTTCACTCTGTAAACTTGGGTTTAATATGTAAATCTCTTCCTCCTTATCTACCACTGACGTCATTACCGGACATAGGACTAGGGCTCCTAAGTATCTTTCTACCACTGATCTACCACTAACTTATCTGGTACTTTTGAATACCTCTTTACTATCTTCTCTTACTCTATATTGCACCACTCCGATCCGCAACCCCACGCTATGTCTCTTCCTCACAGTGGTCCTGCACTGTTAACACAGATCACCACGTCCACCAGACCACTTTCCAACACGTACCTACTTACTCCTTCCCAAACACTACTGTCGTTCACGTTCAGAATCCAGTTAGCTATTCTCGCTGCTTCTCTAGCCTACGTGGCCTTCCTTCGATCTGGCACTCTGTCCACCCTTCTATCAATAGTTGCTCTTCTTCATCATAAGATAGTTGCTCCTTTGCCAATTCCTTCACTACAGATCACTCTCACACCCCATCGGCCATGTTTACATTTGCTCACTTCTGCACCCTTATCAAGCTCAGCATGACTCTTCAAAGACGATGTTCCTGGTCATTCGAACCACCACTAGACACTCCAGTCACTCTCCAGTCGATCAGGCCAAGTTGGGCCAGATAACTCCACTTGTTGCTCAATTTCTAATGCGCATTTCGTCCATAGACTAAACTTAAACTACCTTCAAGAGTGACCCAAACACCTGATATGCAGAGAGCATTCCTTCCTTGACAGCTTTTTTGCCAGGAAGTGCTCTTTTGGTGGCTGGGAGCCAATCATCAATCTGCCTGTGGACAGTCCCAAGACTTGTCCAAGAATTGACACAACCATGGTATCCATTTCCAGCTTCAGCATATAAGGCTGAACTTTACTGTCTACTCCACATTGCACACCCTGCTCCACCTTCAGCTAATGACAACTGAATCCCCCAAATCCAGCAAATGGTGGCACATATAGCAGACATGAATGCTTGGAGAACAAAGTCTTACGCATTGAAAATTCCATCGCTCCAATATCAGCGCATCCAGCGGTTTCAGGAAACAACCAATGTGAGCCGACTCTACATCCCACTATCATGCCATCACACTTTATCGCAGCGCACCCGAGTAGAGATATTATAGAGGGGAAGGATGTCAAATTAGGGTCACTCCTGATATCATAAAACAGAAAATAAGACCATCCATCAAGGAGACCTATCCATTACATAGAAATCCAAGGACCCCAGGCTTGATCACAAGCCCTCGATTCCCAAGTCTGTACTTCGCTTTACCATTTACAGAGATGACGTTTGCACCAGATTTCCCATTAGACACCAGGAACTTGATGATTACCTTTATCTCATCTCCATGATGGGTTTGTCTATTATGACTACCATCAATCACTTTCAGCAAAAGCTGCCGCGGCACTCAGCCAATTTGATTACCATATCAACTGTAAATTATACAAACAAGAGGGGACAGAGACTGCTTTACAGGAATACAAGGAAATCAACAAGGCAGCAAAAGGGCGATTAGACTGGCTAAAATAGAAAATTAAAAATGAATTGCAAAAGAGAGTAAGACTTACCCTAAAATATTTTTTAAGCATAATAATGGGAAGAAGGCGAGGAAGGAAGCTACAGGAACATTACAATGTGACACAGGCCATCTGATAATTAGTGACCAGGAAAAGGCAGATGAGCTAAATAGGTTCTTTTCTTCGGTATTCACAAGGGAGGTACCAGTGGTTGGGACACGGCAACATAATGGGGCTACATTACCTTTGCCAAATAATTGGTTAACGCAGGAAGTAATCCAAAAGAGGTTGGAAAAAATTAATGTTCATAAAGCCCCAGGTCTTGATGGAATACATCCAAGGGTACTGAGGGAACTTGGTTCTGTAATAGCCAAACCATTATATTTAATGTTTAGAGATTCACTCAACACAGGGTCTCTACCGGATGACTGGAGAAAAGCAGATGTGATACCTATATTTAAAAAGGGAGCAAGAGCAAATCAGGGAATTTAGGGTTATCCTGCATAATTAGAGAGAGAGTATTGATCCAGGGAGAAATCCAATCGACAGTATCTGGGGTCATGAAGGAATTTTTTTTTTCTTTGAGACGATTGGCTAAGTTTCACTTTTTTTTTTTTTTTTTGCCTTCCTCTGGATTAATTAATAATTAAAAAGATAATAATAATAATAATTGACTAATAGTTAATTAACAACAAATTAATTAATAACTAAACTGCATACTGCAGATCAGAGGAGATCTTAAAAGGTTGAAAGTCTTTTTTTTAACATTAATTACTATTACAACTACCAACTGGTCAACTCTCGACCACAATCTGTTTTGTAGGCACCTTGCTGCCATCAAATCTGAAGTGCTAGTTCAGTCAGTCCACTTTACACAACTCTAATATTTGACTAAACTTCACCTCTTCTTCACCACCTGAAACTTAGCTGCCTGTATCTCACTTAGATACAGCTCCTCAACCCTCAACCTTCATATCATGTGAGCAGAAGCGAGCATTGCTGGTGTACAATTCAAAAACACCTAGAGCCATGAAGGGGATTTGCCTATTCAACCATAAAGTTTGGATCACCAAGGATATCTTCTATCCATCCATGCAACACTACTGCAGGCGTAAAGGAGTTAAGGCTAAAGCGCTCCTGGACAACAATCTTAGTTACGCTACCAACTTGTTTGAGCTTGATTGGCGATTCCCAGTGGAAGCAGTTTTCCTGCCATCCAACACTACTTCACTCATACGGCATTTTACCTTCACCGCACATTCCGCTAGTTCATTGACCAAACAGACTGCAAGGATAAATAATCCATAATTAATTTTTGAAAAAATTGTATACCATAATACAGGCCATAACTAACATTGGAAGGAAGTGACACAGTAATGTCTCAAAGGACTGTGGAGGAAGATTTGGCCAGAGCTGTGTGCTGATGTGAAAACAGCACATCATTGACCAGATTGTAGACCTGGTCAATACGGCTAGACTGGGAGATGCAGATGCAAGAGGGTCACAAATGAGGACCTCCAACAACTGGCAGAACAGGGAATTCAGGAAGCCCAGGAAAGCAGGTCTGTGGTCCATACATGACATTCTGGATAACTTTGTGGCCAATGATCTGGACAGTATCAAGAGCAGAAATGTGAGACGCAGCATTCTTTAGGTCAATGTCTCTCTACCAGCATCTGCTGGATAGCTGTAGAAAGTGAAGACAGATGTCCTTAGACGAGTTTGTGTCGAAAAAAATTAGAATGCAGAATGAGTCTGAAGCTTCCACATATGCCATTTAAAGTGGACTGTTTAGTTAATTTTTGCGGGCTCTTTACATTTTGTTTGAAAAAAAGGGTTCAGTTTGTGTTGTTATTTCCGGTTTCATAAAAAATTTGATGTCTTTTGTATATTTTTTCCATGAGTTCCTGCATCCCTATTTACACTATATTAAAATTATTCAATTTAGCTCTGTTTTGCTTAAATACTATTGCCCAGAACCTGGTTATTACTGTATATAACAGAAGTAAATAATTAAAAAATTATATAAAAAAAGAGCTGAGAAAATATTGTCATTAACAGTTTTCATGTAACCAAATATGCTGTGTCCCTTTTGGCACCCGCTAATTAATTGTGTTCCACATATACAGCCTTATTAAATTGCGATTTCGTAAATTTAAAAGGGCTCTATTTAAGCACACAGTATATTTTATTTACAGAAGTTTTTAGTTAGTGAACTTCTATCCAAAAGCAAGGTCTTCACTAACTAAAAACTTCTGTAAATAAAATATGCTGTGTGCTTAAATAGTGCCCTTTTAAATTTACTGAATTGCAATTTAATAAGGCTGATAATATTTATCCCAGTCCCTGTATAAATAATGTATCACTCACCTTCACTAATATTTACAGGAATTTCCTCCTCTTTAATCTCCAGGGGAATTCTCATATTTGTCTTTTCTTCTTGATCAGACTCTGAGAGAACTGATGGTGTCACTTTGTCACTGTCTGTACATATAAACATGAGATGGTCACACGCTGGGATTTGTTACATAACTTTATGGTCAGTACAGATAAACATGAGATGGTCACACGCTGGGATTTGTTACATGTCTTTATGATCAGTACAAATACACATGAGATGGTCACACACTGGGATTTGTTGCATGTATTTATGGTCAGTACAAATAAACATGAGACGGCCACACGCTGCGATTTGTTACATATCTTTATGGTCAGTACAAATAAACATGAGACGGTCACACACTGCGATTTGTTACATGTCTTTATGGTTTGTACAAATAAACATGAGACGGTCACACGCTGGGATTTGTTACATGTCTTTATAGTCAGTACAAATACACATGAGATGGTCACACACTGGGATTTGTTGCATGTATTTATGGTCAGTACAAGAAACATGAGACGGTCACACGCTGGTATTTGTTACATGTCTTTATGGTCAGTACAAATACACATGAGATGGTCACAAGCTGGGATTTGTTACATGTCTTTATGGTCAGTACAGAACAAGGGGCAGATATTGTGGGGGCTTCAGAAAGGACAAATATTACATTATGATACAGACTGCAAAATAACCTGATAAATATTATACATTTATACCAGACTAGTATAGGTCACCCATATACATCAAATGATAACAATCCACACCAGATCATCACCTTGTCCTCTGTGACTCACTATAAAGTCCATCGTACTGCTCCATGTTTGTGTAGACACAGAGATGGTATTATTGTTTCATCTCCTTTGTGTAATAAGAAGAGACAAGAATCAACCAGACTCCAGACCTCACTCAGACCCCAGGTCTCTTATGTGTCAGAGACACAAACAACAGACACTTATTAAATGGCCGATCTCTGTCTCCAGACATTAAGTGAGAAGATCACACCTCTAGCTCTCAGTGTCATGTTTCTTAGTGAGAGGATCCATGTGGTAGGACGTGTTCTGATTAAAATGTAATGAATTGACCTGATCAAGTAAACGGAGGGCCCTGGAGCAAAATTTGTTTTTGTGACGTGTCTCCGTACCTACTCATTCACTATATATATATAGTATTACAAGACATTAAAGAGCCATGGTAATGGCTCTGCTTTCATTAATTATTAAAGATCAGTATAAAGAATCTGTCAGTCCATCTTTTTGCTTGTTTTGTGAAATATGTTTTTTTTAATAATATTTAAAGCAATGTTTTACTTTTTTAGCGCAAGTAATAAAGTTATATTATGTATATATCACTATAGAAAGTTTCCTGGTGCCTAACACCCGTTAATTGAAAATTATGGTATCGATAATTAGGAAAAAGATTGCTGAATGGATAAGAACAGACTGACATAAAAGTCTGTCAAATATAAATGGGATAGTATTACACTTGTATAACATGGCTCCTCGCTATATACACACACACTCCCACCTCTCTGTATTACACCTGTATAACATGGCTCCTCACTATATATATATATATATATATATATATATATATATATAGATACACACACTCTCACCTATCTGTATTATACCTGTATAACATGGCTCCTCACTATATATATATATATATATATATATATATATATATATATATATATATATATAGATACACACACTCCCACCTATCTGTATTATACCTGTATAACATGGCTCCTCACTATATATATATAGATACACACACTCCCATCTATCTGTATTATACCTCTATAACATGGCTCCTCACTATATATATATATATATATATATATATATATATATATATATATATATATATATATATATATATATATATATATATATACACACACAGTTCCACCTATCTGTATTATACTTGTATGACATGGCTCCTCACTATATATATAGATACACACACTCCCACGCCTCAGTATAACATGGCTCCTCCTCCTACATTATTACATCATTATATACCTGGGTATTTGTTCCTGTCTTTCTCCCACTCGCACCTGATATCCAGTCACAGACACAAATAATTCCCTAAATTATCTCCTGGTCAGTAATACGAACATTAATCGCATTATATACCTGCTGAGGACTCGGACAAAGAGCAGCTTCGGGCCGCCATCTTGGATAAAGATCCGGAAGTAAAAGATCCGGAAATCACTACATCAAACTGCAAATCCCAGAATTCCCGACACTGCAATCAGCAGCCAATCGGCACAGTATAGGGCCCCCGAACTACGGTTTCCAAGTGGACGCTCTGTATATCAATCTCTCTCACTTCAGCTACCAATATAATGATGGGACTGGACGCTTATTTTGTAAAATTTTGGCTGGCAACTAATTATTTCAGAGGTCGTCTAATTATTTAATTGGCCAGGACAGTTGGGGTGTTATGCCTGCCCTGTAATGTTGGCCTGGTGTATTATGCCACTGTCTGAGTCATCTCTGTGGAGTTGAATAAAACAAACATGGGGTCCAAGTCACTCAAAAAGAATGGACTGGAGCTGAGAGATTATACTGGGGAGGAATGTGTCTATCTATCTATCTATCTATCTATCTATCTATCTATCTATCTATCTATCTATCTATCTATCTATCTATCTATCTATCTCTCTCTCTCTCTCATCATGTATCTATCTATTTATCTATCTCTATATCTATCTATATTTCATGTCTTACTGTGGAGGGAGTTTATGTGTCTTTACGGTTACTCTGTATTTCTATGTATTTATAAATTGTGATGGGGAGGATTATCTCTGAGCGCCTGACACTTTTATTCCACATTCATATATTTTAGATGATTAACTATTCTGAGGAACAGATATTCATTATTTAGACCTTTGCGATTCATCTTACTATTTATTAGTAGCAATTATACATAGACTCTATAACGCTAATCACATGGAAACCCTAGGTGGGGTAAATATATCCGGCATATTCTGTACTATACATTTATTACTAATAACGTTTTAAAATCACTCTGATAATACATTTAAAAATGGCTGTATACGCAGCATTAAAGACTTTCTTCTAAATTGATAGTTAATCATTAAAATATATGATTGTGGGATTAAAGTTTCAGGCACTCAGAGATAATCCTCCTCATCACAATTTATAAATACATAGAAATACACAGTAACCATAAGGACACATAAACTCCCTCCACAGTAAGGTAGATAGATAGATAGATAGATAGATAGATAGATAGACAGATTCCTCTCAGTATAAATCTCTCAGCTCCAGTTACTTATTTTGGTGTCACTTGGACCCATGTTTGTTTTATTCAACTTCACAGAGATGTCTCAGACAGCGGGTATAAGACACCAGGCAAACATTACAGGGCATGGATAACATCCCAGATGTTCTGGCCAATGAAATAATCAGACAATCTCTGACATAATTAGTTGCCAGGCAGACATTAAAAAAAAAAAAAAAAAAAGAGTTCAGTCCTATTATATTGCCGTTTGAAGTGAGAGAGATTTATATACAGAGCGTCCCCTTGGAAACCGCAGTGCGCGATGGACACGCCCTTTACTGTGCTGATTGGCTGCTGATTGCACTGACATGAATTTTGGGAAAAGTAGGTTAATGTAGTGACTTCCGGATATATTACTTCCGGTTCTTTGTCCAAGATGGCGACACGAGGCTGCTCTTTGTCCGAGTTCTCATTAGGTAAATAACGTGGTTAATGTTCCTATTACTGATCAGGAGATACTTTAGGGGATTATTTTTGTCTGTGACTGGATATCAGGTGCGAGTGGGATAAACACCGGAACAAATTCCTGGATATAGTGATATTAATGTAGCAGGAGGAGGAGTCACGTTATACAGAGGGTTGGGACTGTGTATACAGAGAGGGAGAGGTGGTAGTGTATAATGTGCCACTAGAGGTCAAAGTGAACAGCAGAGCATGGGGAATATTACACCAGGAGAGAGAGGATTAACTGCTGCAGCAACAGTCAAGAGAACACCTGTTGACAACTTCAAAAGGAAGCTTCAGGCATGGGTACCCCACTAACACCCCCAGGACACTCCTGGTATGGGTATACCCCTCACACCCCCTCACGCCACCCCTACTATGGTTACTACACTAAAAGCGCTCTGGGCATCCTGTTATGGGTACCCTTCTACCATCCCCATGGGCACCCCTCTTATGGGTCCCCAGTAATAACTCCCAGCCACCTCCTACACATTCACCCGCTGTCACACACCTACACAGTCACCCGCTGTCACTCACCTACACAGTCACCCGCTGTCACTCACCTACACAGTCACCCGCTGTCACACACACAGTCAACCGCTGTCACTCACACACACAGTCACCCGCTGTCACTCACACACACAGTCACCCGCTGTCACTGACCTACACAGGCACCCGCTGTCACTCACCTACACAGTCACCCGCTGTCACTCACCTACACAGTCACCCGCTGTCACCTACACAGTCAACCGCTGTCACTCACACACACAGTCAACCGCTGTCACTCACACACACAGTCACCCGCTGTCACTCACATACACAGACACCCTGTCACTCACACCCACAGTCACCCACTATCACACGCACAGTCACCTCCTGTCACTCACCTACACAGTCACCCACTGTCACACACTCGGTCACCCACTGTCACATATTGATTATTTTGCAGTCTCTATTATTTTGTATGATATTGTGGGATCGGTCAGTTCTGAAGCCCCACAATATCTGCCCCTTTTTCTGTACTGACCACAAAGACATGCAACAAATCCCAACGTGTGACCATCTCATGTGTATTTGTGCTGACCATAAAGACATGTAACAAATCCCAGTGTGTGACCGTTTCTTGCTTATTTGTAATGACCATAAAGACATGTAACAAATCCCAGAGTGTGACCGTCTCATGTTTATTTGTACAGACCATAAAGACATGTAACAAATCCCAGTGTGACCGTTTCCTGCTTATTTGTAATGACCATAAAGACATGTAACAAATCCCAGAGTGTGACCGTCTCATGTTTATTTGTACTGACCATAAAGACGTGTAACAAATCCCAGCGTGTGACCGTCTCATGTTTTTATTGTACTGACCATAAAGACATGTAACAAATCCCAGCATGTGACCGTCTCATGTTTATTAGTACAGACCATAAAGACATGTAACAAATCCCAGAGTGTGACCGTCTCATGTTTATTTGTACAGACAGTGACAAAGTGACACCATCAGTTCTCTCAGAGTTTGATCAAGAAGAAGAGACAAATATGAGGAGTCCCCTGGAGATTAAAGAGGAGCAAATTCCTGTAAATATCAGTGACGGTGAGTGACACATTATTTATACAGGGACTGGGATACATTCTGTATTACATAGTTACATAGTAATTGAGGTTGAATAGAGACTTTCAGTCCATCACGTTCAACCTTTTTAGATCTGTTCTTATTATTATAATATGTGGATTATTTATTACCCGGTAATAATTGCTAATTATTAATTTATCCAAAGGAAGGCACACAGAAAAAAAAACAATTGAAACATTTGCCAATTGTCTCATAAGGGGAAAAAACATAAATTCCATTCTGACCTCAGATCCTGGCGATCAGACTCCTCCCTAGATCAATACTCCCTCTCTAATTTTTCAGGATGAGCCTGAATGCCCTTTTTATTCAAAAATATAACCAACCCCTTTTTAAAGTGTTCTATGAAATCTGCTATCACCACCTCTTTTGGTAGATAATTCTGCAGATTTACCACCCTTGCTGTGAAGAGCCCTTTTCTTTCTTTAAGGTGGATTAGTTTTCTTCTAACCTCAAAGGATGTCCTGTTGTCAGTTGAAAATCTCTTGGCACCAAAAGCTCCCTTGACAAATCTTTATACTGACTCTGGATGTATTTATATAAGGTAATCATATCCCCTCTTAGACACGTTTTTTCTAGAGAAAATACGTTTATCTTAGTTAGTCTTTTTTTATACCTTAGCCCCTCCATTCCCCTTATTAGTTTAGTTGCCCTTCTCTGAACTTTTTCAAGCTCTAAAATGTCCTTTTTATTAAGTGGTGCCTAAAATTGTACTCCTTATTCCAAATGAGGGCGTACTAGGGATTTGTAGAGCGTCAGAATTATATTCGGTTCTATACCCTTCTTAATACATGCTAATATTTAACTTGCATTTGCAGCTGTTGCTTGGCGTTGAGCACTGTTACGTAGGTGGTTGTCCACAAGTACTCCCAAATCCCTTTCTATATCTGATATCCCTAGAATTGCTCCATTAAGATTTTAAATTGCATGGCTATTTTTCCTTCCCATAACTTTACATTTATTTGTATTAAATCTCATCTGTCATTTTATTGCCCATTCCTCTAATTTATGCAAATGCTTTTTCAGGTAAAGTACATCATTTTCTATATTAACTACCTTGCATAACTTGTGCCATCAGCAAAAATGGAGACAATACTTTCCAGTCCTACTTCTAAGTCATTAAAAAATATGTTAAAAAGGAAAGGACCTAATACTGAACCCTGAGGAGCCCCACTTACCATGTTAGTCCAATCTGAGTATGTTCCATTTACAACAACCCTTTGCTTCCTTTCTTTTAGCCAGATCTCGATACATGAGTAGATTTTTACTCCAATTTCTGTATCCCTTAGTTCGCACAATATTCTTCCATGTGGCACTATATCAAAAGCCTTTGCAAAATCATAAAAGACTACATAAACTGAGTTGCCTTGATGCCTTGATTAATGGTTTGGCTATTACAGAGCCCAGTTCCCTCAGTTCCCTGTATTCCATCAGGACCTCTTTTGGATTTCTTCCTGTGTTAACCAAATATTAGGTGAAGCTAGTGTAGCCTCATTATGTTGCAATGACCCAACCACTTGTACCTCCAAAGAGAAGAATTTATTTAGTTAATTTGCCTTTTCCTATTCACTAATTATCAGATGGCCTGTGTCACATTTTAATGTTCCTATAGCTTCCTTCCTACCCATTAATATATTTAAAAAAATATTTAGGGTTAGTCTTACTTTCCTTTGCAACTAACTTTTCATTTTCTGTTTTAGCCAGTCTAATAGCCCTTTTGCAATCATTGTTGATTTACTTGTACTCATTTAAAGCAGCCTCTGTTCTCTCTTTCTTGTATAATTTAAATGCCTGTTTTTTTAAGCCACATGGTTTGTGATTTACTCCTATTCATTTTATTTCCACGTGGTATATGGTGATAAGTATGTCTATTTAGTAATGATTTGAATGTTGTCCATTTATTTTGAGTATTTGTACCCATCAGTTCTCTGTTCTAGTCTATACTTTGTATTACTGCTCTTAGACCGTTAAAATTTGCCCTTTTAAAAATAAGAGTTTTTCTTGGCCCCTTACAACTTTGTTTTTTTTAGTTCAGTCTCAAATGAGACTGTGTTGTGATCACTGTTCCCTAAGGGTTCCCCTATTTCGATATTTGATATTATATCAATATTATTTTTGATAACTAAATCCAAGATAGTCTCATGCCTAGTAGGCTCTTGTATAACCTGGGCCAGATAATGATCCCTGAGTGCACTCAAGAACCTGCTCCCCCCTTAGCCGAACTGCTGGTCTCATTCATCCATTTTTTCCGGGTAGTTAAAATCTCCCATTATTAGAACTTGACCATGCTTAGCTGCATTTCCAATATGCAGCAATAATTTAATTTCCTCGCTTTCAGTTATATTTGGGGGTTTATAGCATATTCCTACCAATATTTTTTTTACGATTTGTACCTCCACTATTTAACTCAACCCACAAGAATTCAACATTACCGCTAGTTCCAGCATAAATATCTTCTCTGACTATAGGCTTAAAATCAGGCTTAACATACAGACAAATCCCTCCTCCTCTTCTACCATTGCTCCTATCTTTCCTAAATAGGTTATCACCATCCAAATTATGAGTTCATCATGAGATTAATCTCACCACTTTCAGTAATACCTATCAAGTCAGATTTTTCATGTACTGCTAATAATTCTATCTCGCCCATTTTCCCTGATAAGCTTTTGGCATTAGCAAGCATACACTTTATGTTGTTATGACTGAAGTTTTTAAGCGTTTTCCAATGTACTTTAGTTACTTAGCAATACCTCCCTGTTGTCTATAGTAACCCTCCATCATTCTCCACCCACATGGGTAATTAATTCATCCCTTTCTCCCTCTACACTTTCTACCCATTACTTTCATCTGGTCCCTCCTCCACCTACTAGTTTAAAAATTCCCAAGCTGTTCTACCATCCTTTCCCCTAGCATACAAGCTCCCTAATCTCTAACATGCAATCCATTACTGCTGTAGAGATTTCAGTTTATTTTCTAGTTCCCTAAAATAATTTTTTAGGACACTCCATCTTCCACTAACTTTGTCATTAGTATCAAGACCGCCAGTTCATTTCCAGCCCCTCCCAACAATTTATCAAACTGATCCACAACATGCAGAACCAGATCACCCAGGAGACAGCAAACTGTTTGATTGCTGGGATCTGGGTGACAAATCACCCAGTCTGACCACCAAAACCTGTCTGTTGCTCTGCCTAGTCTGCCCTCCATCTCCTCGAGTAGAACTGTTCTCCTGGCTGTTAGAGGAAACAGCTCTATCTGGCATTGTCATTCCTTAATGGACATCCCCAACAGTTTTGTTAAATCTGGCAAATCTGTTGGTGTTTGGCAACCCAGAAGTATCTTTCCTCCTCCTCCTGTTTCCCCTTCTTCCTCTTATAACTGTAACCCAGCTACCTCCCTGGACATCCTCACTAGCCCCAGCTCCACCCTCCATGCTAGCCCCAGCAAAACTGTGCTCAGTGAGCACCAACTCCCTTTCCAGTTGAGCATTACCAGTAAGTGCTGCAATACTCCTCTCCAGTTCTCCAATCTGAGCTTCCAGAGAGACAACATGCTTACATGTGCCACAGAAGTATGGACCCTCGTGCATACATGTGACAGGTTGTACACTGAGTGAGGTTGCAACTGGACCAATAAATATTTTTGTAGAACTTAATCTTAAAAAAACTCCCTCCTTTTATTTAACCTCTCCGACCACTTATACTTGAACTGCACTTGACACTAGAACTATTCGCAAGCTCACAAGTTTGCTCCTTCCACTGTTTCTATTAGCTTCTGACTCCTCACCTGGTCAAAATGCACACAGCAAATAAACACACTTTACTTTCCAGAAGTAAATCAGATTGCAAACAGACCAACTCAAGTCACCCACTTATATGCAATCTAGCACAGGCAAAACCACTCCCCTCTCACCTGGACAATATCAGTGCACACAGCAAATAAACACACTTTACTTTCCAGAAGTAATGAGACCCAGACAAGTCACAAACTTATATGCAAGTCTAACACAAGCAAAACCTCTCCCCTCTCACTTCAATCTTTATTGAGGTGTATATATCTTTCATCGCTCACCCAAGAAGTCTGTAATGTTATCAGTTGATTTCCTTGTAAACAGATCCATAAACTAGTTGTATTTATTTTACAAGCAGCGCAGCTCATGGCAAATGTGATTTTATACCCAATGACCCAATATCTGGTCTTCTGTCCATACAAAGTAACATTGTTTTCTGTCTTTGTTGTTCTTTCAACTAAAGGATTTAAATAGTTTTTAAGACACAAACACTAGATTGAGATTGAATAATTAAATTGATGAAAGTCTATAATCTGATTATCTCTACCTGTAGGACCTTTAGATGTGAAGCCTCCAGTTGTCTCCAAGGTTGAACAAGAAGAGCTGAATATAAGAGATCAGCAGCCGGTGAAGGAGGAGGAGAGTCCTGGGAATATCAGGGAAGGTGAGGAATTAATACAAAGTAAGAAAGCTAATAATACATTTTTAAAGGCCACACTGACACCCAGGAACAAGTTTATTTCACCTAAAAGAGCATTAAAAATGCTATACATTTCACTAGTAATCAATCCTGAGATATACAGCATTGTTTGTGTGGTGACACACTATATTTATGGCTCAGAGTGCTTGATAGAGGTGAGGGAGAGTATCTAGAGTTTAATACTTGATAATCATTGATAATTTTGCACAATCCAACTTTCTATTATATTCCATGCTGTATATGTACACGTTAAATGTCCTGGATAAATTACTCCCATCCTCTCACCCCACAATGTGCTGCTTCCTTATAGTCCTCCTAAGATGATCACGTGTATGTTGCACATTAGAGCTGCTTCTTATTGAGTTTCTTGTAGATGGGTGTAGTGTAAAGAAGAAAAAACACAAGTGCACAGCCGGGGCTTTATCTTTTACTTACCCAAATATGTGCACATAAAAGCGTCTTACTTAAAGGACCACTGGTGGCTCATATTTATTATGTGCTAGTCTAAAGAACTTGATAGTGTGTAAATGTTCTTACATAGTTTAAAATAAGCAATTACAGTCTTTGTTTCTTAACTGTTGTACACAATTTTGTCTTTGTGTGTATAAAGTTCAGAAACCAGGGAAGCAGATACATTCACTTCTGTTTGTTCTCTAAATTGGTAATTAAGGAAGTTTATGTTAATATTTTTTAATAGTGTGATAAAGGATACTGATAAAAATGATTTACCAATATTGAATGTGAAATGAGCATTGTGGTAATGTTCAGAATATTTGAGTGAGGGATTATGTTCTAAGAAAAATATAAATTGTGTAAAATGACTAATTAAATAATCCTTATTAAATAATCCCTTTTATCACCTCCTCTAATTGCCATCTTAAGGACATTTCACATGCCACCCCTACTCTATGAAACTCCTTGCCTCGCTCTTCTTGACTGTCTTCCGGCCTAAAAACTTTCAAAAACTCACAAAAAAAAGCATCTGTTTAAAGAAGCTCATCACCTTCAGCCTTATTATGTACAACGGCACACCCTACAGCATAATATCACTCACAATCTACAGTGCAACACACAACCACCTCCACTTGCTTGCCTCCACACTCTGTCACTCTCCTTTACCCAATCCTTTAGATTGTAAATTTGCAAGATTTCAAACTTGTGTCATGCTTTGGAAACAGCAACAAGTTTATTTCATCTTAATGGGGATTAAAAACTGAATACACTCAGTGGTTGTGCTTTTTCTCTTAAATCGTTTCTGAGATATGCAGCGCTGTTTGTGTGCCTCCTAAATTCTAATGTGTATCTCAGTATAATAAGATATAGCTCAGAGTGCTTAATAAGGGGGTGGGGGGGGGGGGGTTCTAGAGTTTAATTTGTGATAATCTTTGCTAATATTGCACAATTCTGTAACAAGTCATTAACTTTCTAACAGAGTCCATGCAGGAAATGCGTGCATAAAAGTGTAGGATAAAATGCAGGATAAATGTGTAGCCCATTGGGGCACCTGGAACAGAAAGAACCAGGACATCTGTCCTCGAAAACCATGGGCTCAGTACAGTTTGAAGGACTATGGAGTAATTTGCTGTGAAAGAGGAACGGTGGGAAGAAAAACAGCCCAAGAAGTTGTTGTCTCAAGGTGATGATGATAAAGATAATATAAATTATGTTGATGATGAACCTAAAGAGGGAGAATTGGAGACCCTACAGATAGGGCTTAGAGAGAGAGTCGGACAAGCTCAAAGTGTCACAGAGTTTAACCAAGAGCCGCACAGATTGGTAGAAGAGTCAGCTGCTATCTGAACCAGACTCCAACCCCATCTGGTTGTGTTGAAAGAGCAACTGAGTGATGTGGAAGTGTTGGCAAGAATGAAACAAGGCAAACTTCATAAGATGGAGAATGCCCTCAGCAGTGTGAGGCAGGAGATGGTGGAGCTAAAAGTACAGAGTTAAAGTACAAGTCAAGGCACAGAAGTTCACAGTTCGTTAGTGATCAGGAGGCCAGAATAAACTCTGAAACCAGAATACTCTAGCCCAAAGCTTCAGAGAGAGAGTCTTACTGAGATAAAAGCCCTGAGATAATCAGGAAGCAGAAGAAGGATTCCTTAATTGAGAAGCTGGACATCCTGCATAAAGAGAAGCTGAAGCTACAAAATGACATCCAGTCACTATGGAATGTCTCCATGCAGATAGCACAAACCAAGAAAAAAAGGATGTGCTTGATACTGGAGAGGACTGGAGGGATGAGCTGTTATACCCTGTGCAGAGGTTACTGGAAAGTGAATGGCAGTATCTACACCTGAAACTTCAGTCCCATCTCCGCTACCATGGTGTTGGAGATGTAAAATACCTTCTGAGGGGAATGGTGATGATAAATCGGGAAAAACAGACGCTTCAGCAGATTTAAGGGAGTTTTACCCTTGCAAAGGTGACAGGAAGAATGCACGGAGATGCCATGTACAGCATTTGCGGCCTCTCGGCACAAGTCGCTGAACTCCTTGTTGACAGTGGGAATGGGAGATAGACAGCACAAAACCACTTCCTAGTGCACATCATAAAAGTATTTTATTAAAATATATAAATATATCCATACAGATGTACACTCACTTATTTCCACCTCAATAAATAGAGATATTACGACAGCATGCATGTAAGTCCAATGGTTAATGCCACCAGTCCTCTCTGGAGATGAGCAGGGTGCATAGATCACAGTTGGACCTTTCCTATAGAAGTATATACCAATTCTCACCAATTTCTTTTTTTATTCTTTTATAGAATCTATTTCCCAGCTTTGGGGCATCAATTAGTGAGTCTTCCAGATAGGAGGACCCTTCGAGGGTCATAGGTCTTCTCTTTTACTATCACTTTATTTGTGCCTCTACAGATTGATGAATGGACAAACGTTTGATGCTTATCTTGCCATATAGATCTCCTTTGGTTTTAGAGCGGCGATTTTATATAAATAAAGTTAATTAAGGATGATATATATAGTATTTCCTTTTATTTTTTCTTTATTTTAGCAGTTTTTACCAACCAGTCCCACAAGTTCCTTCCTCTCTGATATCAAATTAGAGGATGAGTATCTGGAAAATATTTTAAACTATGGTCACTGTAAACAATACAAATTAGACTTCAGCACTTTTCTCACTGCCAAAGAGGTTGTATTACATTCAGTAACCATTGGGATATTTTGTCTCTTACTCTGTTGTTCCCATTCTGTATTGGTGGGCGGGGCATTCAAAGCATTTTTTGGATAGTTAGATACTATAACCTGTCTCAGAAAACGTTGTGTCCACTCTATTTTTACAGCATCTACCATTTTATTCCTATTTAATCTCCATGATATTTAGGTAATACTTTTTTCAAAGATAAATGATGGAAAGATTTAGGATGAGTATTTTTATCAGTGTACTTACTATATAACTTTGTCTCTGTTATTCCCCTAGGTACAAATGTGAATATCCAACAAATTAATGCCATATATATCATGTCATGATTATTTTAATAGAATTCCCAATATTATTCCCAATATTTTGGTCAAAAGAGTATTACAAAATGTACTTCTGGTCCAACCAAATACATTACTCCCAATAATCAATTCACACTCATGATACCCTCTCACTAGGGAATATCGGTATATAAATAATAATCAAATAATTAGTTACTAGATTTAATATACTTTACCTAATTGTAATTAATATATCCATCAATCAATCTGCTGAAGAGCTAACAACCCTTTTTCATTTTCTCCTCTGGAGTACTTTTGCTCCTCTGAGCAGCCTCTGCGCTCATCACAAAGACAGATACATATGTCTCTATTTTTTTAAATAATAATGAATAAGTTACCTAATTAATTAATATACTTTACCTATTGTCTGTGATCAGGAGGGATTTGATTTTTTTTTTTGTGTGTTTTTTATAAACAACTAATTAATTAATATTTAATCTGCATATTGCAGATTGGAGGAGATCTTGAAAGGTTGAACTTGATGGACAGAAGGTCTTTTTTCAACCTTAAATACTATGTAACTTTTTATAATTAATATATCCATCATCAATTAATAGGCTAAAGAGCGAACAATCTTTTTTTTTATTTTCCCTCAGCATATAATGTCCAGTTGGACTGTTGCTGGCCTGTGAAGATATTTGTATGAATGTCCCAACTGTGCATTAGAAGTAGGCTTCGTGCGCGAGGGCAAACCGTTGGCTTATTTGTGTAAAGAGCTACTGTAGATGCGTAGTGTTGTGATTTGCAAGTTCATAGTGTAAAGTAGCATCGTTTGTGTATGTGCTATTCTGTTTGTGAGTATTTGGCGTCCTTTGTAGTAGTGTATTTTGTACCTCGTACGTTCCTGTGTGAAAGTGGTACACGGTTGGCGTTGTGTTGCGCGGTCCAGGGTCGTGTAGCCTCGTTTTCATTTTTTGGGTCGCCATTTTTTCTCTTGCTTAGCTGTGTATTTTTGCTACCTCGTATTATTTTTTTTCTAAGTCCTGCGTCTCGTAATGTTTGTCAAGTGCTTGCAGCCTAAACAGCCTTATTAAATAGCGAATGGGGCAATTGAATAGGACTCTATCTAAGCACATGGCATATTTTTTTTCCAAAACTGTTTATTTAGTGAACTTCTATGCAAAAGCAAGGTCTTCAGTAACTAAAAACTTATTTTAGAAAAATATGTTTTGTGCTTATATAGAGCCCTATTAAATTGGGCGAATGTGAATTTAATAAGTCTGTAAGGCGATCCCGCGATTCCTTATTGTTTGTAGGCGAAGTCCCGCATGTTTCATTGCCTCCACTGCTCCACTGCTTGCTCACCCAAGTGATGTGCATGTAAGTGCCTTAACGGCTCACCTTGCTACACGAGACTCGCAGGCGATGAGCGCAATCGCCCAAGTGCTGTGAGTTGTAGTGCCTTAACGGCTTGCCTCGATATGCGAGGCTCGCATGCAATGAGCGCCTTCGGCGCTCTTCGCCCTACTGCTGTGTGTGTTAGTGCCTTAACGGCTCGCCTCGCTACGCGAAACTCGCAGGCGAAGAGTGCCTTCAGCGCTCATCGCCTAAGTGCTGTGCTGCAAGTTGTAGTGCCTTAACCACTCGCCTCGATATGCGAGGCTCGCAAGCAATGAGCGCCTTCGGCGCTCAACGACCTAAATGCTACGAGTTAACGTCTCGCCTCGCTCATCGCCTAAGTCGTATGCACCACGCAAAGCATGACGACGTCTCGTAGTTTGACAATTATAATATGTGATATTAATGTCAAACAAAATACCATAATTGCTAATAATTGCCAAAGCACAGGATCACGCTACACTCTTTAGACATTCAACCAAATTTAAATTGGAACTGACTAGTCTGAGACCAAGTACAGGCAGGCCCCGAGTAACACTGATTCGGTGCTTGTGTATCATTCCAAAATACACAAGCACTCTACAAATATTTAACCTGTCAACCAAAACACTTTCAAAAGATCATCTAGCAGTTCTCACAAAAGGCCTAAACTTTTCACCTACAGGGGATTTTAACCTCTTTGAATGGGTTAAAGACACTCATTTGTTTGCCAGAAAATTGGCGCTAAAAAAGTTTTTTTCTAAAAGAAAGAACACAACCCAAACTGAACCTATGCACTCCAAAACTTTGAGAAGCCTTGAAAGCTTACTAGCATATAATGAAGAATTTCAGTCTACAGGCCCTTACTCTGCTTTTAAACCCAAAAGCAAATACACACCACCTCTCAGCATAAGTCCCAATATAGAGCTATTTGTCAACAATGTGGTTCGTGATATGAAAAAGATCTCTAGTAAAAATAATGTCAACCATAGGTTGGCACTAAAACAATTACAACAAGATAATAACATCATCATAAGAAATTCAGATAAAGGAGGGAATATAGTCTTACTTGACAAAACCGACTATATCCTAGAATGTGAAAGACTCCTTAAAGACAAGAAAAGCTATAAAAAACTAGAGAAAGACCCAACAGATAATTTTATAGAGGAACTCAAAGACATCCTGACCAGGGGTTTTAATACCAAAGTCATATGCAAAAATGAATTTGACTTTCTCTTAAATCTGAACCCAAAAATAGCCACTTTCTATACCATTCCAAAAATACACAAGAATCCCAAAAAAGACCAATCGTGTCCGGAATTGAGAGTATAACAGAGAATCCTAGTAAATATGTGGACTCCATGTTACAAGAATTTGTGATTACACTGGCCTCACACGTAAAAGACACCAAAGATGTTCTACTGAAATTGAACGATATCTCAGTTAGTAAGGAAGCACTACTGGTATCTTTAGACGTGGAATCACTCTATACAAACATACAACATCAAAGAGGTATAGAAGCAGTGAATTATTTTCTATCAAAGAGAGGCATTCAATATTCTAATCACAACAAATTCATATTAGAACTATTGGAGTTCGCTCTAACACACAATTACTTTGTTTTTCTCAATAGATTTTACCAACAAATATGTGGTACAGCTATGGGCACAGCCTGCGCCCCCACATATGCCAACCTGTATTTAGGTTGGTGGGAAGAGCAGATTGTATTCACTGACCAATTGGATCAATATATACAACACGTCGAATTATGGATAAGATTTATCGACGATATCTTGTTAATATGGAATGGAAGTCAAAAAGATTTAAAAACTTTTATAGAAATACTCAATACTAACAATATGGGACTATATCTAACCTCAGAAATGAGTGAGAATGCAATTACTTTTTTGGATTTGAAAATTGCAAAGTCAGAGAATGGAAAACTACAAACAACCACATATAGGAAACCAACAGCGACAAACAGCTTTTAAAGGGCAGATAGCAGTCACCCTAAATCATTGATTGAAGGGATACCAGTGGGGCAATATTTAAGAATCAAAAGAAATTGCTCCAGCCAAATCAACTTTGAGAAGGAAGCCAGAGAATTACAGCACCGATTTATAGAGAGAGGGTATAAGAATAAACCCTTAAAAAGAGCATATCAAAGAGCACAAGCAGTAGACAGAGAATCACTCCTGTCTAATAAAAACAAAGATCAAGATGAAGTGGTCAGATGTATAGGAACCTACAATGGCAAATGGCCTGAAAATAAGAAAATATTCAGTGACCATTGGAGGATTCTACTAGATGATGACGATCTAAGGCCATTTTTGAGCAGTCAGGCCCAAATAACTAGTAGAAGATCCACTAATCTGAGAGATATGCTAACCAAAAGCCATCTAGAAGGTGCTAGAAATAATACCTGGCTCAATAGAACAAAGGGCTGCTTCAAATGCCTATCATGCAAAGCATGTAAATATGTGAATACTACTAAAACATTCCCCTCAAAAGATGGAAAAGACAACTTCAAAATTCAACAATTAATGACATGTAAAACTGTAGGGGTCATATATCTCATGCTTTGTAAATGTGGTATGAACTATGTAGGAAAAACCTGCAGAGAATTGAGACGCAGAATCTTAGAACATGTATACAGCATTACTAAAGAATATGACACACCAGTGGCCAACCATGTGAACTTTCACCATAATGGTGATCTAAGTTATATATCTTTCATAGCTATAGACGGTATTAAACAAAACATCAGAAGAGGTAATATAGATAGGGAATTACTCAAAAGAGAGGCCTACTGGATTTTCACACTTAAAACCAAAAAACCATGGGGCCTCAATGATGGATTCACATTTACACCATTTATTTAAGTTACCTACCTAAGGTTAATCAGTGATTAATTATATATATATTTTCATGTACGTAGTATATGATAACATTATAATGAATATTCAAACCCTCCCTATATGCCCCTCAAAGATTAAGCTTAATGATAATGAGGAAAAGGAAAACTAAGGAGGGAAATAATGGAAATAATAATATTAATAATCAAAGAAATATAATGTTCCATTTATTTATATAAGTAGTCCCATATATTATATACGTATATTACACAGTATCTATAAGAAGACTGTGTACCTTGTATACTACCAAATGATTAACATCAAATCCTTATTTGTTTAAGACCAAATATATATAAGAGGATAGATACCTATTATGAATCCATATATATACAATGTGATTTCCCTCTCATATGTAATGCTAAATATGACACCTGTTGGGTGACATAACAATATCATATACCATATTTGCTAGATATACAGTGCCCTCTATGCTGTATTTTATTAAGAACCATGTCGTATTTCTAGCACTGCCAAATTTATTATTATTCTCCAATCTATTATAATATAGGCTTTACCTACTTCCCATCTTATTTTCAGCATGGTTTTAATTATGGTATATTTCACTTTAGAAGTATGATTTTATGATTCACTAGGTTGCCTAGACAACCTCAGAGCATAAATAGCTCCTTAGATACGACCCCGGTAACCCCTGATGAAATGTTCAGAAACGTGCGTCGGGTTGCACGTATTACGTCGCGACGTTGCGCTATAACGTCATACGTAGACGCATAGACCACGCGCGGCAAACTTAGGAGCTTAGGTGTAGAGGCACTATACAAACGGACATCTAACTGCAATATTATTCCTACTCTCACCATTATCAATGAATATTTACCCTTATATCTAATCATGAAGTAGAGAGGGATTCCTCCTAGCTCCTCAGTTTATGTAGTTAAACGGAATCAACAAGCAATAATAGGACTTTCCTCAATTATAATTATTATGACAATATATTAGTATATCCTTACTCAGCACTAGCACTTTATATTTATTCAGTTCAATCAATTGATTATTTATCTCTATCACTATAGGCACTAGACACTTTAATAAGATTATAATCTTATGAACTATACCTAGGTGCAATATTAAAAGTGCAATCACTTTCTATATAAAATAGCACAGTCACTTTATTTTTGTATGTGGCATATACACCTATGCAAATACATAGGTCTACTATTAGGACCTTTGTCTCTGCTCATTTGTTATATCTCCCATCATTAGTTTTCCAGCACTAGACACTTTAATAAGACTGCAATAATAATCATATGAACTATACCTAGGTGCAATATTAAAAGTGCAATTACTTTCTATATAAAATAACACAGTCACTTTATTTTTTTATGTGGCATATACACCTATGCAAATACATAGGTCTAATATTAGGACCTTTGTCTCTGCTCATTTGTTATATCTCCCATTATTAGTTTTCCAGCACTTGTTGTCACTTATCATTATTGTGTGCAAGGGGATAGAAGATATATAACCATATCTTCACAATTCAATAATTCTTATGAGGAAGTCCTACCGAAAATTTATATTCCAATTTTCACTACTATCAGTATCTCGTCAGTGTATCAGTATTTTAATACCAATTTTATACATCAATAAACGTTAAGTTTTATTTTTCTGCTGTTCTATATTGTTATTAGGGCAGAGGGTGTGCACTTCAGTTCTAAAGGATACTTTTTCTTTCCCCTTCCATTACCATTATTAAGTATGTATATCCACAAGTAGCACCCCTAGTCTACACCTCGATTTCTTTATATATCTTGAGCCACCTTTTTCTCTTATCCTGCAAAATACAGAGAGCCATAAAAATAATTTTAAAATTGAGTTTGCCTGTGATTTATTCTATTTTAAAATTGACCTGTTTAACACTGTTTCGTTTAGCACTTGGTCTTCTAGGAACACATCTACAGAGTTAAAAGGGGTATGCCTGTAATTAACGCTACCCCTTTTAGCACTGTTTCACAATAACGCTATTTAACCCGTATTCCCTGTTTAATGCAGTGCCTCGCTATAATGCTGTTTTTGCCTGCCAAACCCATTTTTAATGCCCTGGATCTAAAAAAAAAACAAATCCAAGATGACCTAGAAGCTTCAACATCACAAATGTAAAGTTTATATTTCTGCTAATGTTCAGTTTGTGTTAGTGTTATGTTTGCTGTTTGTTTGAAATTCATATAAAACAAATACAGTTGAAATATCAATAGCAATTGTGTTTTTTTTTTTTTTTTCATGATTTCCCCTATCCCTATTTTCTCCATGTTAAACTGACCCCGTTTAGAGCTGTTTTGCTTAACACTCCTATTGCCTGTAACCTATTTACAGCATTAAACGAGGTATAGCTGTATGTTAAAACTCTCAGATTTTAAAATAATTTCCTCTTGGTATTTTTATTCCCAACAGATGGATCCGAGCTTTGGAATACCCTTGAAGATGACCACATTACCCTTAATTCATCAGATTGGATATTAGGAGATGTCAGTGTATCACATACTCACCTGGAAGCAAAGCCAATGACTTGCACATCACAAAAAACATTTGCTTGTTCTGAATGTGAGAAATGTTTCAGTCGGGCCTCACATCTCAAAAGACATATGAAAACTCACACAGGGGAAAAGCCATTTGCATGTTCTGAATGTGGGAAATGGTTTAGTCGCTCCACTAATCTCAATCGTCATATGAGAACTCACACGGGGGAAAGAACATTTGTATGTTCTGAATGTGAGAAATGTTTCAGTATTGCTACTCATCTCAATCGACATATGAGAACTCACACAGGAGAAAAACCATTTGTATGTTCTGAATGTGGGAAATGTTTCAGTCGGGTCGAAAGCCACAATCGACATATGAGAACTCACACAGGAGAAAAACCATTTGTATGTTCTGAATGTGGGAAATGTTTCAGTCGAGCCTCAAGTCTCCATGTACATGTGAGGACTCACACAGGTGAAAACCCATTTGTATGTTCTGAATGTGGAAAATGTTTCAGTGTTGCCTCTCATCTCGATCGACATATAAGAATTCATACAGGAGTGAAACCATTTGCATGTTCTAAATGTGGAAAATGTTTCGGTCGGGCCACACATCTTAATCAACATATGAGAACTCACACAGGATAATCACTATTTGCATATTCTGAATGTGGGAAGTGTGTCAGTTAAATCATAAGTCTCAATATTCATGAGACCACCCACATAGAAGACAAAAACATTTCCATGTTCTCAATGTGGGAAGTACTTCAGTCAAATCTCAAATGACCTTACGAATACACACAGGATAAAGACCAGTTATATGTTTAATCTGTGTCAGCTATTACATACCTACATGACAAATCATGCAATTCTACCAAGCTCATGTAAATGTAATTAAATCAAAAACATTTGGCAAGCTCAAAAAAATATATATATATTCAGTGTAACATATGTGGTCCGACACAATGTATATCCGAGTTATAAATTATTCTAATAGAACTTTTCAACAGTGCTGCTCCTTTAGTAAATTATATTAGTGTGACAGCTTGTATTATGAGAAGACATACTAGGAGGCAGCACTGCTTATGTGCATTGCTGCCTCTCACGGTCACCATTTGCCTTTTGTTTTAAGGGACCATCATGTTGAGGATTCATAAACAATTTGTGAACCTGTAAACTTGTTTTATATATATTTATTCATTCATTTAATAATCTTCTATATTTTTTGTCATCCTTGACTGCTCCTCCCATAAATTGTATTTTGTGCTTTGCTGGTGTTGTTGCGTTAACCAAGGCATTGAGCCTATGGGGCTGTAAAAGAAAAACTATGAGCTGTCTATAAATGTGTATATACTCCGTTTATAAGTGATACTATAATGTATAGAATTATTCATTTTATAGATATTTCTAATAAACTAAAGGTATTGATGAGCCCATTGTTATTAAAAAATGTAAACTTATCTTATACCAAAAGCGTTATTTGTTAGAAGTAATATGATGTGCTGATACTTACTTAACTTATTGGCACTGAATGTAACTGTACAACTGTCATTAAATATAATTACTTTAATTTCTCTTTAAGGCACTGAAATATCAGTGAGGTAGTGTCAAATTTATCTATTGTTAAGTATGTTTAAATGTATGCGGAAATCATAATATGTGTTCAGATGGAGAGCGTGAAAGCATGTGAAAAAAGTTACATCTAAAGTTATTTTTTTATTAATTAACGATTTACATCTTTTTTTTATTATTATTAACTTTTATTTGTAATGCGCCAACATATTCCGTAGTGCTGTACAGGGAAAAATTCAATATTAGAATAATAATTGAAAACAGTAATTCACAGAGAGGTGGTTCCAATTCAATTTATATTGTCAGTAATCTTAATTAAATCAATATGAGGTATTAACTAATAGCTCTGTATTAAATACTGGAACCCGTCTTAGAAGAAAGTGTTATGCATTGAAACACTGTTACTAGAGAAAGACACCTATATATCTTCCAGCAACCTCCAATGGGATCTGATAAATATACAAATAGAAATGCCACATTCTAAATAAAAAATAACATTTATTAAGAAAAAGACAAAATACGATTGATTAAAAAGCTAAAATATGCGAAATAAGTCCCGATTAATATTGCCACAATAATAATCATCTATAACAGCAGAATCTCCTGTATTATTAATCAAGTATTAAATATCAGGAGGTATAGGGCTACTTAATTGCCATTAATTACACAGATCTGTCCCATTTAAAAAAAAAAAAAAAATGAACAAAAATGAAAAAAAATTAAAACTAATTAAATATAGCATTTGTCCTGTAATATTATGGTGATAGCGGAGCCTACCACTTGCTCCTAGATGTGACTAATTAACCCTGCCTAAAGCTGCTACCCCTGTTCTAGTGGTAGTACTGGGGATCCACCATTTACCCCCATACACTAAATTAAACTAAGGATAAACTACACAATATCACCCTACTGCTATCAACAAAATAAACCAAAAAATAATAATAAGAGGGATGGACCTGAGTTGTACATGTAAATAATAAAATTACTCTCAATCCAGCTGTAAACTTTTAGCTACTATATATAAATAGTAATAATATCTTCCACAATAGCATACTAATGATAATCAATAGAGATGCTTACTTTGCTGTATACACCTATAGTCATACAGTATATATATATATGCTAATGTGTAAATCCTATACCCTCTTTCTAAATACACAGTGCAATATTAACATGAGTGAATGTCCAATGCATTATAATACACAGTTACTTTCTTAAATAGGTTGCAATACAGATACTATTAAATGGTATTCAATTATATTCAGTATATATTGGCTGTGCAAACCGACACAATATCATGTCAATACATATCTCTGACTCGGCGAACGCTCAATGCTCTTTGCTGGCAGCGCACAGCAGTGACGTCATCTCCGTGGGACACGTTTACGGCCAACGCGCACGCTTCGATGGACGCTTCTTACGGGGCCTGATACGCTGAGGCTTCATGAATCTATAGCAGGCTTGTTTAATTGATTAAATAGTCAATTTTAACCTATTACACTCCTGGTAACCTATCTCTCTTATATCAATGAAACTGAATCTTTAACCCATAATTATGTACAATGAAAATAACAATAAACTGACCATTCGTAATACACCAAATGTACCATCATAAAAATACATATATATAGGACTACATACCATATTGTAACTTAATATCGGTGGTCGTATTCGCATTCAAATTTGCAGTATATAGTTTAGATATAATGAAACACTATAAGCAAATAAATTATCCTCCTACGCATAGTAAAACAACTCTCTATTACTTGATCATACATGTTGATTATTATATTTATTACATATGTGGATGGCACCAAATTGATACTGAAGTACATTAGCAGATGAACATCAAATAGTCTCAATACAATATTACACAGTGATGATGATGGTCTCTACAAATAGGTAATAAATATCTATATCTATGAATGTAGTCTTCAGACTCCTCTTTTCATCCAATCCTTATTTACTCTGCAATGTAGAAAACATTGTTAGGAATGATCCTGCAACTAAAGATCATAATATTTCCAATGACACATAACTTTATTGTCACTTATTATATGAAAAGGTCTCTTGGCATATTGTCTCATAATTCCAAATAAATATGTAAAGATACAAACAGTATTGTAGACACTATCTACTATCATTGTGGGTTCTTTAGTCCTTGTCAATTAATACAAATTGCCTTTCTTTGAATTATGCTATTCAGCTAAATATCTTCATAAATTATCTAATAGCCAGAGGAAGAAACATTTTATAGGTATATATTCTCCTCTGAATTATTTCCTTATCAATGCATATAACTTACATTTTCTTAGATTTGTACCAATAAATATAAATTTCCATATGCCAAACCTTCATACCAAAAAAAATAAAAATAAAAACTAAATAATAATAATAAATATATATATATATATATATATATATATATATATATATATATATATATATATATATATATATATATATATATATATATATATATAATACTGGTAATCCAATATCTCGAAGGATATCTTAAATTTAACTCCAACTTTATAGATATCACTAAATAGAATAATTATTTTAAGCTTTATATACAAAAGGGACCATATTGTTATTGAACCACAGTTTAAAGAAATTGAGTAAAATTCACATTTTCATTAAGGTGTAACAGTATTCAATAAAGTAATCCATTTTGTTTATATTTTTAATAACTCTAATTCCAAATTACCTCTATGTATTCCCAAATTTACCATATTTACGATTCTACAACTTAGTTCAGGTTTGCCATTGTGACAAGCAAAAAAGTGTTTAGCTACAGAAGTAACATTTTTCTTCTTTTCAATGTCAGATTTTGCATTCCTGATACTGGACAGATGTTCCCCCAATCTGTTCCTGATTATCCTGGTGGTCATTCCGACATAATGTAATCAACAGGTACAATCTAAACAATATACAACTCCACGGCTAGCACAGTTGTAAAAACCTTTAGGTTTTACAATTTTACTCAGTCGGTCCTTTAATTCAGTCTTTGATTTCATATATTTACAATGACCGCATGAGTAGGTCCCATCAGGTAGGGCACCAAATAGATGTTTTTTATTCGAAAAATGGCTTTTAACCAGGTGATCACGTAGATTGCCTGGTCTGCGCCAACCCATATTAATTCATTGTCCTTCTATCTCATCTATTATGGGATCCATTCGTAATGTGTCTATATGTTTCTTTAGGATTCCTGTCAATTGTCTCCATTGTCCATGGTATGTAGTGATAAACCTAATAGGTTCTTGTCTCTCTTTCTTTTGTCTTGGCGACAGTAATTGTTGTCTTAGAGTGTATTGAGCTTGATACATAGCTCTTTTGATAGAGGTAATGGAATATCCCCTTACCTTTAGTCTCTCGCTCAAATCTTTTGCTTGAACAGCAAATAATGCATCATTTGAGCAATTTCTTCTAATGCGGAGAAACTCGCCCACAGGAATGGATCTCTAGTAACAAAAATACAATATTAACAACTGAAGAATATGGACGGCCCTGTTTTAGGCTTAGAATCTTTGTAGAAAGTGCTTTTTCCCAAAGCACCCTAAAAGATAGGAAACTTGCTAGTTACAATCTAAGGGGAATGTATGAGGCAGAAACCTGGGGAAGAAAAGGTAAGGAATAGCAAGGGTCAGGAAAGAGGTGAAAGTTTGCTTAGGTGGAAAGGTGTGTAAACTTTGAAAGGTTTTTCATTTACTGGGAAAGGGAAGTGGTCTCATAGAGAGTCATTTGAGGTGACTGGCTATGGTATGTATTATGTTATCTGCCCCTAGTGGTCAGATAATAAAGCCTGCATGTGGAGAAGCTGGGGGTTATCGTTACAGAGTGGTGGAGGGAATATTTTAGACATAGAGTGGCAAAATACAAACACATGTAGTCTGGACAGAGTTAGCAGCCCTGGGCGCTGAGCATTGTTAATGAGAGGAGGGACTGAGTGAGGGGTCAGGGTTAAATAGATATATCTCCAGGAGCCAGCAAAATAAGTCGGGAGAGGAGATGAGAGAATGACTTGCAGAAGCATTTCTGCTTATGTGCTTTAGAAGATGAATGAAACAGCGATTGGAGGAGGGAGAGAAGCATGTTGGAGCACATCAGAGGGAATGAAAACAGGGAAGGAGAGATGTTAATGTGGAGAAAATGAGGAGGATAGACTGCAAGCAGGATTTTAAGATGAAGAAGAAAGTAAAAGTGAACATAGTGGCCAAGAGAGTAATCTGAGAGTAATAAGTAGGGATAGAAATCATGTGCGGTTGATTGATCAGGTGCAAGTTGTTTGAGTGAGTGACTAAATAAATTAAAGCTAACCAGGGGCGGGTGGGAGAGGGGCAGGGAGGGAGGGGATTGCTGGCTGTGTTCAGAGACCCAGAGAGTATGTTCATATAGTGCCATTTTTATATATTGCTTGATTTTCCATCCCTAAAAAAAGCTAAGTGTGTTATCCTGCTATTTTACCCTTTCAGCATCGGGGTTCAGGACCCATGAGGCCAGTCACAATTGCAACATTTTGCTTTGCACCTGTTTAGACACAGTCCATGACAACTTACTTGTATTTATTTATGTAACACATATATTGGTATAATTTTTTTTATTGTATGCCAAACTGGAGAAAAAATGATAAACTACTAATTAAATAAAAAACATTTATTTTCTCTTGGTGTGTTCAATCTAATAAAAGCCATGGATTGTATGAGTACATTGATAAAATTATTACCTAAATGTATTATGTTTAACCAAGACATCCGTAAACACACAGAAGATATTTCTTGAGTACATTATACATTTCCCCTAAAAAAAGAGGTTAGTCTATCCCTGTCCATCCACAAAATCCTATAAAATTATATATTATCTCATAGTAGAGACCCTAGAGAATTCAAAAAATATTCAACATCTCTTTTCTTAAAATAAACATATAATCATTAGTCTTTACTAGGAATTTCAAACCAAAATAAAATGTAAGTAAGCTCAATGGTAGATGCATATAAACTATTAATTATCTCTCTACTAGGAATTTGCCGGGAATAAAATTGTAAGGCCGGAATTTTTAAGTTTTTTCGGTCGCCATTTGTTCACTCGCTTAGCCGATTTCCGAGCGTCAAAAACGCAAAATACATTTGCAACTTAACTCCCAGGCTTCCTGGCTCTCCCCATGTGCTGTGTGTGAGTGTGTTATTATTTTTTCAATTAGTTTGGTGTTTTGGGGGGTTTTCGAGTTACGCATTTGAACCAACTGCAAGCCTTGCGATCGATGAAGCCTAAGTCCTGCGTGCCTCAACTGCTCGCCTCGCAGTGCCTTCAGTGCTCATTGCAGCTTAAGTCCCGCATGACTCCATGGCTTGCCTCACTTTGCGAGGCTCGTAGTGCAGTGAGCGCCTTCGCCACTCATTGCAGCCTAAGTCATGCGTGGCTCAAGGTTGCATCCCTCACTGTGCGAGGGACGTAAAAGTGTGAGCAACATCGCAAACGTTACCCACACTGACAACTATCACATATTATAATTGTCTAACTACGATCCGTCGTCACGCTGCGTTGCGTAGTGCGTACGATTTAGCGATGAGCGCCGCAGGCGCTCATCGCCCGGCGAGCCGTTAAATCGTAGCACTTTGGCAATGAGCGCCGCAGGCAATCATTGCAAGCGAGCCGTTAAACCGTAGCACTTAGAAAAAAAATACGAGGTGAAAAAAATTATGAGATAAGCGGCGGAACCAAAACAATAAAAAAAACACTAAATACACACTAAAAAGTTAAATAAAGGTCACTTACAGCATGGGGAACCAGGCAGGACGTCTGGAAGTGAGTTGGAACTCCAATTTAGATCGATTTAGCCGAGTTACAAAGATCGAAAATCGGCTAAGCGAGAAAAAAATGGCCGCCGAAAAAACTGAAAACGAGGCTATACTACTACGAACTGCGTAAAACACAGCCATAGACGTATGTGTTAGAAAATCAACGAGATAAAGGATGCGGATTAACCGCGCAATGAGTAAAAAGACAGTAGCGAGTACATTTTACGAAACGCATTTACAGATTTACGCATTAACACAGATTTCCCGCCTTTGTCTCGTGCCACATAGGATTTCCCGCCGAAACAACGCATTTGGCTCGCGCAACTGCGGATTTCCCGCCTAAAACAATGCATTTGTCTCGCGTACAAAGCCTATATATAGGGCACACTTGACAAATAACTGACACTTTCTCCTCAGGTGATGATAGTCTGACTGGACGTTTTCTGAGGCCGGGAAATCTCAAGAGATTGGTAGCTCTTCAGTATACTGCTTCAGCATTATTACATTACAAAAAGGTAAATATATCATTTATAATTATTAATTAATAAATTGGTACTTACTTAATAAATAAAAATAAGAAATTTAATTAATAGAAAAATAATATTATGCTTACGTGTGTGAAACAATTGTTAATAACATTCATAATGTACATTAATTAATTAATGATTAATATCAAAATTAGTTAACGTTTAACAATGTGAATACAAAAGCAACAGATTGATTAATTAATTATTAATGTACATTAATTTAAGAATTTTGTTATATATCGTGATTACCTGTGTGAAAAAATTGTTAATAACATTCATAATGTACATTAATTAATTAATGATTAATATCAAAATCAATTAACGTATAAGAATGTGAAAAAAAAAGCAACAGATTGATTAATTAATTATTACTGTACATTAATTTTATAATTATTTTGTTATATATCGTGATTATCTGTGGGAAAGAATTGTATATAACATTCATTCAGTTGTAACATACTCATTTTAAAAGACCACTCAAAAAAAAAAAAAAGGGAACAGACTCATGCTTAGGTCTTGACGTTATATTTAGTCAGACATTAATTTTATATTAATACAGATTAATTGATTCTTATTTAAAGACTAATAGTAATATTGAGTGTATGTTTATAATCTATGCTTTCATATGTGTGTTCATGCTTATTGATTGATATATTTATTTCATGTTTTTAATCTATGCAAAAATATGTATTGTGATGGAGTGCCATTAGGGGTCACAAGAGAGCTCTGTAAGACTTCTCACCTGAGAATGAAAAGAGTTAAATCCAGGCAGTTATCAGAGGCTAAATGGAAGCACAGCTGTGAACTGCCTTTAAAAGCAGCAGAGAGATGGGTGGAGTCTCTCTCACTTAGGCTTGGGCCTAAGAGCCGTGAGCTGTGTGTGAAAGCCCTGGACAGCTCAGCTGCGGGGATCCTGAGAGCTGGGATTTGTGCTGGAGCGAGACAGTCAGGAAGGCTGCTGTGTTCCAGAGTTTGCGCACAGAGAAGACTTCTGTGGTATTGGAGATATTCCACTGAGATAGGATTATCTGAAGACCCCATCCCTGAGAAGCCGGATGCAATAAGGGATAAAAGGTTGGTGCCAATGCATGTTATTCTCATTGTATCCAGAGAAGGATTACAAAGGTCCCAGGGAGAAGAAGAGTGCATTGAGAGGGAGAGTAAGAGTTCCTCATTACAAGAGGGTGACAAGGGCCCTATGCTTCACACACGATTGATAGAAGCTGTAGAGGAAAAGGCAAATAAGAGACTGTTTGTTTCCTGGCCACAAGGTGGCGATATAACAAAGATAAGAGACTGTTTGTTTCCTGGCCACAAGGTGGCGATATAACAAAGATAAGAGACTGTTTGCATCCTGGCCACAAGGTGGCACTCCCTGTCGCAGATAAGCTGCACAGGATATAGTCAGGGCGTTCCTGAGTATAGTAAGCACGTTTATGTAGGATTTATTTTATGGCTGAATACAAGCACTGTTTTTGTTATTTTTGTGCTAACAAATAAAATAGCAGTAAAACTCAACTTTGGACAAGCCTGCTGTGTCTTCCTCCCTGTATAAAAGAGATAAGAAAGTGCAGGACTCAAACCACGCCAGAGGGGGCGCCCTGTTACACTGGTGGCAGTGGTGGGATCGTGAAGTGTCTGAGTGCAGGAAGACAGCCCACAGTACAGTACAGTGATGGAGGATATACTGAAGGCCTTGCTGCAACAGCAGCATCAGCAGCATCAGCAGCATCAGCAGCAACTGCAGCAGCAACTGCAGCAGGAACAGCAGCGACAAGCAGAGGAGGAAACAATCTACATGAGAGAGGCCACAGCTGCTCATCAAGAGTTCACTAGAAAGTGGGCCATCCAGCTAGCCCAGAATGAAGCTATACTGGAAAAAAATAGTAAAGATGCGGCCAGAGTTAGAGCCAATGACATTCTTTGGGAGCTGACAGAGGATGATGATGTGATCATATACCTCACCATTTTTGAGAGAACAGCCATTAGGGAGGCGTGGCACAAACGGTACTGGGCCAGCCTCATTGCCCCGTATTTGACGGGCAAAGCTCAGAAAGCTTATCTGAGCCTGAATGAAGAAAAGAAAGAAAACTATGATGACCTTAAAGCTGAGATCCTTGCCAGAGTTGGAGTTACCCGGGATGTCAGAGCACAAAGAATAAGTACCCCAAAATAATCTGATGATAGAAGATGGAATACCAAAGAAAAGCATGCCCATCTCTACCACAGGCCAGTGTACGGGTTTCCTGATGAGAGGATGAGGAAAGACTCCCAGAATGAACAGAAGGCGTACTTTACAGCCAACATAAAGGCGTTGGGGGTGCAACAAGCTAGCCGGAGAAGTGCTCCTATACTTCAACCACACGAGAAAGGTGCGACTGGCATGACAAGGAGAGATTTCCATCCAAATATTATGGACACCCCATTGGAGCTTGGAGTTGAGAAGTCATTTGGTGATATTGTCAAAGATAGACAAGCAAGGAACTGGCGGGCTGACAGAGGAGCCGCCACAGAGACGGCAGGAGCCGCCACAGAAACGGCAGGAGCTGCTGATGAGAATGCAGAGTGCACAAAAGAAACTGCAGAGACAGTAACAGATATTGCTGAGAAAGCAAAAGAGCCTGCTAGTGCAGACAGAATGGCCTTAGAGGAGGAGAAACAGCATTTTTTAAGGCTCCAAGGACAATTTAAAGTCAAGATTGAGGAGCTTCAGATGAGAGAGCAGGAGATGAAGAAAGAAATGGAATCTGTTATCCAGTCACAAAACAGGAAGGTTCAAGAGTTGCATAAGCAGCTACATGAAATGGAAGCAGAGAAAAATGTCTGCATGGATAACTTCTCACGTCAGAAGAATGAGCTGGAATACAGTCGTGAGAGAGAGGAGAGACTGATTCTGGAACTGGAGACAGCAGCACAAACAGTAAAAAGACTGGAAGAAGATATAGAATCGGAAAGAGCAGCCCATCGGGAATCTAAGCTTAACTCTGAAGTTATCCAGTTGCGGATCCTGGACCTTGAGTCTTCACTTCAAGTGGAAAAGGCCAGCTACTCGCAAAGTGCATCCGGCTTAGAGATGATAAAAAACCAGTTCAGAGAAGTGGAAGCTGCTTATAACAGAGAAAAGAAATGGGCTGACCGTAATGCAGAAAAACTCAAGGAGCTTGAGGGACTCCAATATCGGGTGGAAGATGAGAAGAGACAGAAGGAGCAGGTGATTGAAGACATGCAAAGAAATGAAGAGTCATCAAGACAAAACATAGCTGGACTCAACCACCAAGTGGACAATCTAAGCAGTATATTGAAGCAAACTGAGGACAAGCTAGCAAAGTTCACCAGAAAACTGGAGAGCAAGGCCCAGCAGATGGTTCAGTTAAGGGAAGAGCACAATAAGGTGATTAGTGAGAGAGAGTCAACTCTTAATGTGTTTAATGAATACAAATCCACAAATGAACAAAAATTAAACACTTTAAACCAAGCTGTTGAGATTCTGAAGAAAGGTCTTCTATCAAGTTTGGCCACATCCGAGGAGCTAAAAAAGGAAAAATCAGAGTTGGCAGTTAAAGTGCAAGAACGGGATGCAACCATCCTTGATCTAATTGCTAAATGCCAGAATCTGGACACTGAGAATGAGGCGCAAAGTAAGACTCACGCAGCCACAATGGAGTCTCTAAAGACGCAATTAATTGAGAAGGACAACCAGTTACGGCTTTATGAACAGAGAATCTCTGGGAAGGAGGTAATGACAGAAAGAAATCCTTCACCTAAAAAAACAATTGCTTGCTATGGAAGAGACTGTGAAAAATCTGAAAGATCTCTTAGAGAGTGACGTAAACCAAAGTCTACACAACCTCAAAGAGAACAGTAAGCTTTCAAGTTCAGAGAATTTAGAAAAATCCCCAGATCTTGGAAATGATCACATTACTTCATCTCTTGAAAAATCAAACCAAAAAGTACTTTCAAAAGAAGAGCTGCGTAAGACCAATTCAAACAAAACCAGTGCCAAGGATGAAGAGACAGAGAGAAAGAAAGACATTATTTCTGTCTCTAATAAAGAGAGAGCGAGTGTAGTCAAAGAAGCATCTAGTAAAGTTGAGAGTGGTGCAGAGCAAACTAAGGCGTCAGCTGTGATAGATCAGCCAGAAGAAAGCAGGGAAACAAAGGTTTCACCAACCATAGCGGAACAGTGTGATACAGAGCAGCAACCTGAAACATCAACAAAAAAGGAGACAAAATCACTTGACACTGAAAAATCTTCTGAAACTGAGAAGAAAACAAGTACTTCAAAAAATAAACATAAAGATAAATTACTTCCCAACGAGAGCAAGCAGACTGACAGAGCAAACTCAGTGGTTGAGTCTCAATTGACAGAGGATGGAGCTGCAACTCCAGAAGTAGAGAAGTCTTCAAAATCAGAGAAGCAAGCTCTAGGTTTAAGAAATAAACATAGATCTAAGTTAGTACCTGAAGATGAAAACAGTGGAACAGAAGGGAAGGAAATGACATCGGAGAGGCAGAAAGATGGTCTCAAGTTGACAATCAGGGTCTCCAACAAGAGGAAGAGAGGTGACGCATTATTTGTGTTTTCCGCAGTTGCAGAAGCTGAGGAGCCTGAAGCAGAGGAAAGCATAGGCCGGACATTAAGACGGTCGCCGAGAATTTCACGTCCCTCTGTCAAGGCCGTTGAAGTCAAAGAGCGTAAACCTGAAAAGAAACCCATTGATGAGGAGGACAAACCTACTGCCCAGAAAGCCAAAAAAGAATTGGACGAATGGAAACATAAGAGTAAGGAACTCAAGGCAAATCGTTATAGAGATTATGTAAAAGAAACCGGTTGTGAGAGAAATGATGCAACCAAATCGCTCTCTGCAGAATTATCTGAACTGCAGGTCCTATTAAAAGAAATTGAAGAAAAACAAAGCAATGAAGAGAAAGTGATGTCGATGACTCCGGTCCAGAAGGATGAGCTTCTGTTGTACCAAGGAAAACCTGTTCTTCTGAAAAGAAAGAAGAGACAGAAAACTGCGTACAAAGGTCGTACAGATGACACTTGCCTAGATGAGAAGATCAGGAGGAACAGAGTTGTGTGTAACAACCTAAAGGTGTGGTTTGGAGATACTGTCAGTATCCAACCAGGTCCAGAGGTGCCATGTGGCGAACAAGACAGTGTGTTCCCCATAGATGATGCGGTGGACGAAATCCATGGTAGTCTGTTCGAGGGGTATCTCAAGCCTTACTTCGTCAAAGTTGATGGATCAATTGAAGAAGGGAAAGTTCTCCTGGCGCATGGAAGTACGCGTGCTGTTGAGCTCAAGAGGATAGAGCAAGACCCAAGCCCATACTGCATAGTTGCACCAGAGAATATTAGGCCCTATGAAGAGGAGCCCCTTAAACGAGAAGACAAGAGGAAGATAAAGTTACAAGTGAGCGTTTACGGCCTCTCGGCTCATGTAGCTCAACTACATGGTGTTGAGCTGAGGGGGAGGATATGTGATGGAGTGCCATTAGGGGTCACAAGAGAGCTCTGTAAGACTTCTCACCTGAGAATGAAAAGAGTTAAATCCAGGCAGTTATCAGAGGCTAAATGGAAGCACAGCTGTGAACTGCCTTTAAAAGCAGCAGAGAGATGGGTGGAGTCTCTCTCACTTAGGCTTGGGCCTAAGAGCCGTGAGCTGTGTGTGAAAGCCCTGGACAGCTCAGCTGCGGGGATCCTGAGAGCTGGGATTTGTGCTGGAGCGAGACAGTCAGGAAGGCTGCTGTGTTCCAGAGTTTGCGCACAGAGAAGACTTCTGTGGTATTGGAGATATTCCACTGAGATAGGATTATCTGAAGACCCCATCCCTGAGAAGCCGGATGCAATAAGGGATAAAAGGTTGGTGCCAATGCATGTTATTCTCATTGTATCCAGAGAAGGATTACAAAGGTCCCAGGGAGAAGAAGAGTGCATTGAGAGGGAGAGTAAGAGTTCCTCATTACAAGAGGGTGACAAGGGCCCTATGCTTCACACACGATTGATAGAAGCTGTAGAGGAAAAGGCAAATAAGAGACTGTTTGTTTCCTGGCCACAAGGTGGCGATATAACAAAGATAAGAGACTGTTTGTTTCCTGGCCACAAGGTGGCGATATAACAAAGATAAGAGACTGTTTGCATCCTGGCCACAAGGTGGCACTCCCTGTCGCAGATAAGCTGCACAGGATATAGTCAGGGCGTTCCTGAGTATAGTAAGCACGTTTATGTAGAATTTATTTTATGGCTGAATACAAGCACTGTTTTTGTTATTTTTGTGCTAACAAATAAAATAGCAGTAAAACTCAACTTTGGACAAGCCTGCTGTGTCTTCCTCCCTGTATAAAAGAGATAAGAAAGTGCAAGACGCAAACCCCGCCAGAAGGGGGCGCCCTGTTACAGTATATTAACCTTTATTGATTGATACAGATGAAGCAACAGATTATACATTAATTTGACTATTTTGTCTAATTGCAGTGAATTGTAGCTGAATGACCAGAGATAGTGACGTTTGCACACATTGAACATCATAAGGATAATTTGGACAGGTACAGAATTTTAATTATATTACTACAGCAAGATATTAAAAAATATGATTTTAGGTTTTTAATGTAGCCGAATATATGTCTGTTGATGTTCATTTAATTATATCGATGAAGCAAAAGTTTTAAAATATTCTCATTTTTATTTTACAGTTTATTTGGATCTGCAAGGGAATAAACAGACAGTGTGACGTTTGCAGCCTTTCAACAACATCAACATCATCCTCACAGGTATAACATTTAATTTTGTAGTGATGCATAGAAAAAGGCTATATATTTGGTGAAAATTGATATTTGTTGAAAATGGAGAGTACTTATTGAGTCATTAATGTATGATATTTAGTCATAACTTGAAAAAAGTTGAAAAGACAATACTAATTAATAATAATATTTAAAGAAAATAAGAAGCTTACAACACTTGCAAAAAAAAGAAATTGATGGTATGCTGTGAATTCAATCAAGAAGGAATGGAATTGAAGGATTAATAATATAAAGATAGATATGTGCAGCTATTTCCATTTCATATATGTCAATAAAATACTTTGAAAAATGGTTTCGTTTCTTTCAGTCTAAAGTGCAATATTTGAAAATGTTTTATTATTTTATTCATCTAATTTAATGGAACAGTACAAAAATGAAAAGAAATGTGTACAAAACAAAGAACAAACAATAATTACATGTCTATTTACAATTACAGTTTAAAATTGAACGCAAAAGAAGATTGGCAAGGGAAAGGAAGCAAAGGTGGAGAGATGCTCAGACACCGGAAACTTCACAACGCTTGCGAGAAGAAGATCGTCAGAGACTTTTAAATAAAAGAAAGATGAGTAAGAAAGCCGCAAGTGAGTGTGTTGGGGCTTCCAAGAAATGTAAAAGTAAACAAAACCATCTCTGTGAACCAGTGTCCAATGATTCTATTTTGCAGAATGAATTAAATGTAGACACACAAGAAAAACATGTACATATAGAAAGTGGGTCTGATATCTGTGTTGAAGAAATGCATGACAATGTGTTTACTACTGCAGTAGAAGTAGATACTCATTATTGTGGGTTACTTAATGTAGTTTGTCAGTTTTGTGGGGCCTATCATTTTATAAAGGAAAGACCTACTGACGGAAATTTCATTAGTTGCTGTCAGAAAGGAAAGGTGAAACTTCCAGTAAGACACCCATTTCCATATTATTTAGAATGCATTATGAGCGATCCAACATTTCCAAATTATAATAATTTCAAACAAAACATAAGGTCTTATAACAGTGCAATTTCATTTGCTTCAATGGGTGCAACATTAGCTGAAAATGTACCAGGACATGGTCCTTACTGTTTCAGAGTTCAAGGTCAAATATACCACCGAACTTCACATTTACACCCACAAGAAGGAGAGCAAAGGAAATTTGCACAGTTATATGTCTTAGATACAATGGAAGCTGTGGAACAAAGAATGACGCTTCCAGAAAATAAACAGTGTTTGCGCATAGTCTTTGAACAGCTGGATAAAATTATGCAAAAAAAACCATATAGTCAAGCATACAAACAATTAGCACAGCTTGAAAAAGAACAACAGGAACATGCTGAAATCCATCAATTGCCTACACCAAGAGTCAATATGGTGTTAAAAAGAGATCGCAACACTGATCAAAGAAGATATAATTTACCTACTGTAAATGAGGTTGCCATGGTGTTTAAAAATGAAGATGGTGAACCACCTTTTCAGCGGGATATTAGAATATATCCACGCAATGAAGAACAACCATTTATCAACATCAATATATTAAGCTGTAATTTAGATCCAATGACATATCCCATTTTCTTTCCAAATGGGGAACCAGGATGGGAACCAAAATTACAATTGGAAAGTTATCCCAATACTAAACTTCGTATTAGATCTAATATTTCCATGCTGGAATATAAAGTGGCACAAACTGCTATCCGTGATTGTTTTAATCCAATTTTACATGGAGGCAAACTCACTCAACAATGGATTATTGATTCATATTTACAAGTTGAAGCCAATAATCTAAATTTCATTAAATATCAACAAAATAAATTACGAGTAGAACAGTATTGTGGATTAATGGATTATGTGGCAGATTTAGCTTCCAACAGAGACATTCCAGCTGGAAGAGCAATTATTTTGCCATCCTCTTTCCAAGGATCTCCTCGCAATATGCGAGAAAGGTATAATGATGCCATGGCTATTGTTACAAAATTTGGAAAACCAGATTTATTTATTACATTCACGTGTAATCCACAATGGCCAGAGATCAAGGAAAATTTGAATCTGGGACAAACTACTTCTGACCGACCAGATTTAGTGGCAAGAGTATTTAAAATCAAACTCAATTCATTAATACATGATATCACTAAAGCACACTTATTTGGACAATGTGTGGCTTTTGTTTACACCATTGAATTTCAAAAAAGAGGATTGCCACATGCTCACAAACTTTTAATACTGCAGGAAAAAGACAAGTTGAACACTGCAGAGAGAGTGGATTCAGTAATTTCTGCACAATTGCCAGACCAAGAAAAATATACAAAACTTTGGGAGATTGTTACTTGTAGAATGATTCATGGCCCATGTGGAGAGATGAATCCAAATTCACCATGTATGGAAAATAAAAAATGTACTAAAGAATTTCCAAAACAATTTCAAATGGAAACTTATGCAAATTGTGATGGATATACTTTGTATAAAAGAACACAAGGACAAACAGCTATTATCCGTGGCCAAAAGGTTGATAATAGATTTTTCGTTCCATACAATCCACATTTACAATGCACACATCAATGTGGAAGCTTGCACTTCGATTAAATCAATTAAGTATGTGTATAAATATATATACAAAGGATATGATGCAGCTACTGTTGTTGTACAAGGTGCTGGAAATGAAAACGAAAATCCAATTTTACATGATGAACTATCAAATTATTTAGATGCTCGGTATGTGAGTGCTCCTACAGCAATGTACCGCCTTTTGAAATTTGAGATGCATGATTGGTCACATGCTATCTATCGTTTAGCTGTACATTTGCCTCAAAGTCAGATGGTTTGCTTTACTCAAGGAAATGAAAGAACTGCATTATATCAAAGTGAAGACAGAGATACCACACTTACTGCGTGGTTTAAATTAAACTGTCAGGATACGCAGGCCAGACAATTTTTATACATAGAGATACCATATCACTATGTATTTGTAAATGGTCTATGGCGACAACGAAGAAGAGATACACATAAAATCATACCACGCATTTATACCGTCAGTCCAAGGGATATTGAACGTTTCAGCTTAAGATTACTTCTGCTACATGTTCCCGGTACACAGAGTTTTGAGCATTTATGTACACTGAATGACATAGTTTATGATACATTCCTATTAACTGCAAGACATCAAAATTTCATAGCTGATGATACAGAATGGGAGAGGTGTCTGGAAGAAGCAGCACTATGTCAAATGCCTAAGCAAATGAGACAACAATTTGCATTCATTTGTATATTTTGCAATGTACCTGATGCTTTCACTTTGTGGGAAACATTTAAATTAAACATGTCAGAAGATTTCTTAAAACGTTACAGAGAACCAATAGCTCTGTTAAAAACATTGATGGAAATCCAAGAAATATTGTTGGCTCATGGATTAAATTGTGCAAGTTTTAATTTACCTGATCCAGGACTTTTAGATGAGATCAATTTTGATGATTATGACACTGAGCTTCAAAAACAAAAAACCCAAGAAAAACTGGCAACTTTAAATATTTTACAGTTAGAAGCATTTCATGCCATCACAAATGCTACAGATGATGACATGGTCAAAGACCGGTATTTCTATCTAGACGGACCAGGTGGATCAGGAAAAACTTATCTCTACAATTGTTTGATGAGTTATATTCGATCACAGGGTCAGATAGCTATGCCATTTGCAACAACTGGAATTGCTGCACTTTTGTTAGATGGTGGTAGAACTGTGCATAGTGGATTTAAGCTGCCAGTTACCATTTTGGAAACATCAGTGTCAGATATTCGACTCAATTCCATACAAGCAAAAAAATTTAAACTAACTAAACTAATTATCATAGATGAGGCAACAATGATGTCATGTCATGCACTGCAATGTATTGACAGATTCTTAAAAGAAGTGATGGATAATAAGTTGCCATTTGGTGGAAAGGTGATGCTGTTAGGAGGCGATTTTAGGCAAACATTACCTGTTGTTCCACACGGAAATAGAACAGAGATCATTGAAACATGTATCAAGACCAGTAAATTGTGGCAAATATTTACAGATCTCAAATTAGAATTAAATATGAGATCTGAAGGCCAAAATGAATTCAATGACTGGCTCATTAAAATCGGAGATGGAAAACATCCAGAAATACAGCATTTACCAAATGATACCATTGAAATTCCATCAGAAATGGTTTGCAATGAATCACTCATATCAGCCATATTTCTAAACACTCTTAATAATGAGGATTACACAGACATTGCAAACAAAGTGATATTAACATAAAAAATATCGATGCCTTGAATGTAAATAACGAAATTTTAAAATATATCAATGCACCACAAAAGAATTATTACAGTGCAGATTCAATTCTGTCAGATGATAAAGACAGTGAATCGAATTTTAGTATCGAATTTATTAATTCGTTAACACCATCTGGAATGCCACCACATATTTTACAATTGAAAAAAGGCGCAATTGTTATGTTATTGCGAAATATGAATCCAAAAAAAGGACTTTGTGATGGGACCCGATTAATTGTGCATGAGTTAAAAGATCATTTTATACATGCAGAAATTATAACTGGTACCCATAAAGGTGAACGAGTTTTTATACCAAGAATTGATTTAGCTCCAAGTGAGAGTGGTTTGCCCTTTGTCCTTCAACGGAGACAATTTCCAGTTATCATGGCATTTGCTATGACCATCAATAAATCCCAAGGACAAACTTTTAAGTCAGTTGGGATTTTTTTAAAGGAACCAGTTTTTGCACATGGACAACTCTATGTGGCTTTTTCAAGGTGCACTAATCCAAAAGAAATTGAAGGGCATGTTGAAGAAAACGAAACTCAAGGTCATTTATTGGACGATGGATGTGTTTACACCAAAAACATTGTCTACTATGAGGTGTTGGAAAGATAGAGGACAATGGTTTCATTTTAATGCCAACATTTTATGGGACTCAATATGATTGCCCAAAAAACAATATTTCAGGTGAAACATCTAAAGAATGGACAAAAAAAACATAGAGAACAGTGGTTTGACTTCCAGTACAAAATTAAAGTACTCTGGGACTCTTTAAATAGGGGAACACTATTTCACTTATGAAAATCTATGTGATATTTGCAGAATGGACAAACTGTAAAAAAACTTAAAAAAATAACAACAAAAACAACAGTAAAATATCCTTAAACAGATTTGAATGGGTTCAAAGTTTTATATTTACATGATTGGCCCCACAAAAGTATTAACTGAATTTTTCAGGATTTACAAGAGTTAAATGTTATTGTTTGATGTTACAATTTCAGATGTTAAATATGTTTTTTATGAATTTTGAAAAAAGTTTGTTAAATATATATGTGGTATAGTCAAATATGTATTGTTAGTATAAAGTTGAAGTATTTTAATAATAATTGGAAATGTATTATTTAAAGACAAAGGGCCTCATTCTATTATCGGCCGTAAATCGGCCGTAAGGCTGCGATTCCTTGCGGGGGTTCTGTTAACTCGCGATTCTATTATACGGCCCCGCAAGGATCTCCACTTACGGCCGGCCGCATATCTTGAAACCGTCCGTAAGCTCTGAAATCTAAAAACTCAAAAATAAATTCAAGCCTGCACTGTACAGCTCTGTAAATGCTAGGGATCATATTGGGGGACATGAGGATTAAAAGTAACCCACTCTCAAGCTTGCACATCAGCCCAAACCCGAGTTAAAATTAACTGTTTATTTTCCGGCTGCGGCGTGGGCGTGTCTGAAGTGCTCCAAGCCCTATGGACTTTTTACATGGACATTTTACGTATATTAAAAAAAATATATTTTACGGATTTGAGTATAGGGGAAATTTGTGCTATTTTTTCTAACACCTAAAATCACTTTATAGTCTTCTCAAAGTGCAGGATGGCTTTATTTGAGCTATTTTATGTGCTTAATTGGTGCTAGCGGGACCTGTTTGCTGCAAGTAAGCTGCGGCTCGTTTTTAGCCTTGCAGACAGGGTTCCCGGAGCAATAGAATCGCAACCAGGCTTTTCTTACGGCCGATTTCCTTGCGGCCGTTTTGATCAAAGGCTTTCCTCCGGCGCGATCGGCCGCAAGAGATAGCAAGGCGCCGGCCGCAAGCCTGCCGGAACCCCCGGCCAGAGGGGAATAGAATAGCCGGAAAGCTTGCGGCCGGTCCTTGCGGCCCCGCAGCGGCTGCGGACGATAATAGAATGAGGCCCAAAGTATTGATTCAGGGAGAAATCCGATCGCCAGTTAATGGGGTCAGGAAGGAATTTTTTTTTTCCCTCTTTGATACAATTGGACAAGTTTCAATAGAGGGTTTTTATTGTTTGCCTTCCTCTGGATTCAATGCTAATTTAGTTTAACAAGAGTTTAACAAATATGTTACAAATTATAAAAAGCATGTTATTGTTAAAACTATTTACTTACTCCAAGTTAATTTAATCTGCAGTTACTCAGTGATAAATATGTATTGAAAAGTGTTAGTATTGTTAACAAAATGTTGAACGAATGTTTCATATACAAGTTGCATGTTACAAAGTTTAATGTTTGTGAAATATAAGTTGAAAGTTAAAAAAATAAAAAGTTAAAAAAATTAATGTGTTTTTATTTTTAGAAAAAAAAAAGGGACAAATGGAGGTGACTCATTTTGTGTTACAAACAAATTTCACAACATTTAATTTTTATTGACCGTCATTTTTTGACGGGCAAGTCGCTAGTATATGTTATAATCCCCCTCTTTCATTCTCTTTCTTTACTCCATTCTCTATCTTTCCTAGCCCTCTCTCTATCTAATGTCCTTTCTCCAATCCCCCTTTCTCCTCATTCTCCTTCCCCTTGCTCTTCTACTCACCTTCCAACACTTCCGTATACCTCCCATCACCAACTCACTCTCCGCTCACCATCACTTTTCTCCTCACTCCATCTCTACCTTTCCTTATCCCTCTACACTTTCTCGTTCCTTCTTTTTATCTCTCTCCCCCATATGCCTCTCCCTGTACCTCATCCCCATACTCTAAACTTTTCTTCCCTTTTCCCACTTCTCTCAAGCTTTCCCTCATTTCCCCAGCTCCCCTTTACCCTATCACCCACCCCTCCTCATCTCTCCTCCTTTCCCTTAATTTCCCACTCTTTTGCCCTTTATCCCACATCCCATAAATTAGGATTGATAGAGAGTCTCATAATAAAGAATGACCGGCTGTTCCATTGTTGAAGAAAGAAGTACCAGGCTGGAGGTCTTCGACTGATTGGTCACTTAGTTTCATTGGGTTGAAATGATTGGATGGTTTGATCAGCTCTGTAGGAAGATTGCTGGTGAAGGCTCTGCACTGAGGGATCATTTTTGTGGAAAGATAAGGATGTCCTACGAGTGATTGGGGTTTTTCAATTGCACAATGTTATATAGCACAGCTCTGGTCTTGATATTGTAAATATCACATGTATGCTTAATTAATGAGTGACATCACTGTGAGGGTATTATTGCACTTACTAGTGATGTAATTAAAGCTGTAGATGGTCATATATATATATTATCTTGTAAAAAATCTCCAACAGGGTTGAAATATTGATCTACTTAAATATTTATAACATGAAGACCTGTCTCTTTGTTCTTATTGATGTAATACATATACAGTGGATATAAAAAGTCTACACACCCCTGTTAAAATGTCAGGTTTCTGTGCTGTAAAAAAATTAGACAAAGATAAATCATTTCAGAACTGTTTCCACCTTTAATGTGACCTATAAACTGTACAACTCAATTGAAAAACAAACTGAAATCTTTTAGGTAGAGGGAAGAAAATATATAAAAATAAAATAATATGGTTGCATAGGTATGCACACCCTTAAACTAATACTTTGTTGAAGCACCTTTTGATTTTGTTACAGCACTCAGTCTTTTTGGGTATGAGTCTATCAGCATGGCACATTTTGACTTGGCAAGATTTGCCCACTCTTCTTTGCAAAAACACTCCAAATCTGTCAGATTGCGAGGGCATCTCCTGTGCACAGCCCTCTTCAGATCACCACACAGATTTTCAATAGGATTCAGGTTTGGGCTCTGGCTGGGCCATTCCAAAACTTTAATCTTCTTCTGGTGAAGCCATTCCTTTGTTGATTTGGATGTATGCTTTGGGCTGTTGTCATGCTGAAAGATGAAGTTCCTCTTCATGTTCAGCTTTCTAGCAGAAGCCTGAAGGTGTTGTGCCAATATTGACTGGTATTTGGAACTGTTCATAATTCCCTCTATCTTAACTAAGGCCCCAGTTCCAGCTGAAGAAAAACAGCCCCAAAGCATGATGCTGCCACCACCATGCTTCACTGTGGGTATGGTGTTCTTTTGGTGATGTGCAGTGTTGTTTTTGCGCCAAACCTATCTTTTGGAATTATGGCCAAAAAGTTCAACCTTGGTTTCATCAGACCATAACACCTTTTCCCACATGCTTTTGGGAGACTTCAGATGTGTTTTTTTGCAAAATGTAGCCTGGTTGGATGTTTTTCTTCGCAAGAAAAGGCTGTCGTCTTGCCACTCTACCCCATAGCTCAGACATATGAAGAATACGGGAGATTGTTGTCACATGTACCACACAGCCAGTACTTGACAGATATTCCTGCAGCTCCTTTAATGTTGCTGTAGGCCTCTTGGTAGCCTCCCAGACCAGTTTTCTTCTCGACTTTTCATACATTTTGGAGGGAGGTTGTGCCATATTTTCTCCACTTGATGATGACTGTCTTCACTGTGTTCCATGGTATATCTAATGCCTTGGACATTCTTTTGTACCCTTCTCCTGACTGATACCTTTTAACAATGAGATCCCTCTGATGCTTTGGAAGCTCTCTGTGGACCATGGCTTTTGCTGTGGGATACGACTAAGAACATTTCAGGAAAGACCAGCTAGAGCAGCTGAACTTTATTTGGGGTTAATCAGAGGCACTTTAAATGATGGCAGGTGTATGCTGAATCCTTTTTAACACGATTTGGAATGTGATTGCTTAATTCTGAACACAGCTACATCCCCAGTTATAAGAGGGTGTGCAGAATTATGCAACCACATTATTTTTATTTTCTATTTTTCTTCCCTCCACCTAAAATATTTCAGTTTGTTTTTCAATTGAGGTGTACAGTTTATAGGTCACATTGAAGGTGGAAAAAGTTCTGAAATGATTTATCTTTGTCTCATTTTTTTACAGCACAGAAACCTGACATTTTAACAGTGGTGTGTAGACTTTTTATATCCACTGTATATATATATATATATATATATATATTGTGACAAACCACTTCTTTTACAGGTAGGATTGTCACCGATCTTGCAGTAACCACAGCCTTCTAGGGTATACAAAGTCCAGGACACCTTCAGCTCAGTTTTCCTTTTTTATTCAGTTTGAAAGCAGGTACTTTAAATAATAACAAAACAAACAAAAACCCTTGCTCTTACTTGAGCTCTTACTAGACAGTACTTGCTATCTGCAATTGGGTGGCTTTCCCACTTACCAATTTCCCAAACAAAAGCAATGTCTTTGCAATAAGCGCAGCCTCTCCTAGCTGTCTTTTCCTCTGCCCCTTGGAGCAGGCTGCTCTCTTCTTTTAAAGGCCTGTCTGCTAATTGAGTAGCTACAGGTGAGTGCCAATTAGCTAACTCTTAAAAACCAGATCCAAGCTGTGGTCTGTTTATACAGCAACTAGTGCTGTTGGAGCATTGGCCCCCCCTGCTCTCCAAATACTCCGCCCCAGGGACCCATACCATGTTTTGCAGAGCATCAGCTATGCATATTGCAAACTGTAACATCTCTCCCTGGGGCATTTAACTGAGAAATCCTCTGGTTGCTGTCTAGCAAATCAGGTCTGATGTATCTCCCATCAACCACTATTCCACCTTTATTCTCACATATCCTCCCCCCCAGCTCATACCCAAGGGTTTGAGCGACCATGGAAATCAGGGAGTGTACCCTCGAAAGCCCATCAGCATTACCTTGTTGCAGACCAGCCCTGTGTTCCACAGTGAAATCAAAAGATTGCAAGCTCAAAAACCATCTGGTTACTCTGGAGTTACTTTCCCTGTTCTGATACATCCACGTCAGAGGAGCATGGTCCGTTATCAATCGAAACCTTCTGCCTAGTAGGTAGTATTTAAGAGAGTCTAATGCCCACTTAATAGCAAGACACTCTTTTTCAACAATAGAGTAGTTCTTCTCATGTGGGTTTAACTTTCTGCTCAAAAAGAAAACAGGGTGTTCTTCACCCTGGTATTCCTGTGAAAGAACAGCCCCCAAGCCCACATCAGAAGCATCTGTCTGAACTATAAAATCCCTGGAAAAATCTGGGGTCACTAAGACAGGATGGCTACAGATAGCTTCCTTCAGACTCTTAAAAGCCTTTTCTGCCTCAGGGCACCATTTAACTATGACTGGGGATTTTGCTTTAATAAGGTCTGTCAGGGGTGCAGCGATGGTAGCAAAATCTGGAATGAACCGCCTATAATATCCAATTAAACCCAAAAATGCCTTTACTTGTTTCTTTGTAAGGGGCTGTGGCCATTTTTGTATGGCTTCTACTTTGGCTTCCTGTGGTTTAACCAAACCCCTCCCAATAGAATAACCTAAGTACTTAGCTTCCTCTAAACCAATCGTACACTTGGAAGGATTGGCAGTTAAGCCTGCTGAGCGGATAGCATCAAGTACCGCTTGAACTTTAGGGAGGTGGGATTCCCAGTCTGCACTGTGGATGACGACATCATCCAAGTATGCTGCAGCATAACGAACATGAGGTTTAAGAATTCTGTCCATCATTCGTTGGAATGTGGCAGGTGCCCCATGTAACCCAAATGGCAATACAGTGTACTGAAACAGGCCACTGGGTGTTGAAAAGGCTGTCTTTTCTTTGGCTCTTTCAGTGAGCGGGACCTGCCAGTAACCCTTTGTTAAATCCAAGGTTGTTAGATAACGAGCTTTTCCCAGTCTTTCTATTAACTCATCAACTCTTGGCATTGGGTAAACATCAAATTTTGAGAGGGCGTTTAACTTGCGGTAGTCATTGCAGAACCTCCATGTGCCATCAGGTTTTGGCACCAATACAATAGGACTACTCCAGTTACTCTGGGATTCTTCAATGACTCCAAGTTTTAACATGCTCTCAACCTCTAAGTTTATAACCTCCCTCCGGGCCTCAGGAATTCTATAGGGTTTGAGGTTAACTCTTTTCCCTGGTTCGGTTATTATGTCATGTTTAATCACTTTAGTCTTTCCTGGAACTATCGAGAAAACATCCCTATTTCTTCTGATGAAATCTCTGACCTCTTGCTTTTGATGGACAGACAGAGTCTTAGATACGTTCACATCTGGCTCTACTATAGGAGATTCTGAAGGTTTTAAAGCAACCAGGACCTCCCTGTCCTTCCATGGCTTTAACAGATTTATATGATACAACTGTTCAGGCTTTCTTCTTCCTGGTTGTCTGACTTTATAATTGACATCACTCACTTTCTCTATTATTTCATAGGGTCCATGCCAAGTCGCAAGGAACTTATTCTCCACAGTAGGGACCAGAACCAATACCCTGTCTCCAGGTTGGAACACTCTGACTCTAGCATTACGGTTATAGCTGTTTTTCTGAGCCTGCTGGACTTCCAGCATGTGTTCCCTGACAATGGGCATGATGGTGGCCATTCTATCCTGCATTTGAGCTATATGCTCAATTACACTCCTGTGAGGAGTAGTCTCCTGTTCCCAGGTCTCCTTAGCAATATCCAATATTCCCCTGGGATGTCTTCCATATAATAATTCAAAAGGAGAGAAGCCCGTGGAGGCCTGTGGAACTTCCCTAATGGAAAACAGTAGATATGGCAATAAAAAATCCCAATTTCTTCCATCTGCATCAATTACCTTGCGTAGCATACTCTTAAGGGTTTTGTTGAACCTCTCTACTAAACCATCAGTCTGTGGGTGATATACTGAGGTCTTAAGATGTTTAACCTGCAAGAGCCTGCACAACTCTTTTGTGACTCTGGACATGAACGGGGTCCCCTGGTCTGTCAGTATTTCTTTAGGGATACCCACCCTACTGAACATCAACATAAGTTCCTTAGCTATTAGCTTTGCAGAGGTATTACGCAAGGGAATGGCCTCAGGATAGCGAGTTGCATAGTCCAAGATGACTAATATATATTGGTGTCCCCTAGCGGACTTTACCAGTGGCCCCACTAAGTCCATAGCGATCCTTTCAAAAGGCACGTCAATTATGGGTAAGGGTACAAGTGGACTACGAAAAGTCTTGAAAGGAGCCCTGTACTGGCACTCAGGACATGAGGAGCAATAGTTTGTAATAGCAGCAAACACTCCAGGCCAGTAAAACCGTCTAAGGACTCTCTCTCTAGTTTTTTCGACTCCCAAGTGTCCCCCTAATATGTGGCTGTGAGCCAACTTTAGCACTATATTCTGGTAAGTCTGAGGAACCAACAGCTGCCTAATGATGTCTGAATCCTTTTTTTCTACACGGTAAATTAGGTCATTTTGTACTTCAAAATAGGGGAACGGCAGTGCTCCTCCTGGCTGATTAACAACCCCGTTTACAACTTTAATATCATTTCTAGCTGTCACTAAAGTGGGATCTTCCCACTGAGCGCTTTTAAAATTACCTGGACTAATTCCAATATCAATTAAGTCCTTATCCTTGTCTGCATTATTAGTAGGCTCCTCACTAGTTTGAGCTGGGTTATCTCCTATTAATACTGGTTTAGGGCAGTATTTTTTCTTTTTCCTTATTTTTCCGTCACAGTGGTCAAAACCCAAGTCAATATCGGAAAAAGGGAACACATTATCCTCGACAGACTGACTCATTTCTGATAAATTTTGATCTGTCTTTTGTAAAGCTGCCCATAATTTTAGAAAATGAGGAAAGTCTCTACCGATCACTACCTCATGGGCTAATCTAGGTACTACACCCACTCGGTACTTTAAATTCCCATACTGGGTTCCAATATTTACTTCCGCAGTGGGGTATTCCTTTTTATCACCATGAACACAGATAATGCCTATTTTCTGTCCATGATCAGGTTTTACACAAGGTATTATAGACTCTGCTACCAACGTAACCATACTACCTGAATCAAGTAATGCTTTAGACATTTTCCCATTCACAGTTACACAGCATTTATGAGCGTTATTATCATAGTCATTGTTAGCAATACCACAACAACTGAGCAAAAATGAACGTGTTCCCTCATTTTTGCCCATATTGCATTCCATAGGTTCATCCTTAAATGGACAGTCTTTGGCCATATGACCATCCTCTTTGCACTTGAAACATTTGACAGTACAGTCTGACCACCAATTAGTTCCGTTCCCAGGCCTATTAGACCTGGATGCCCCCCTTAAACCTTGAACAGTCTTACCCGGTCTTGCAGAATCTTGGGGCTTAGGATTGCGAGGGTTTGCCTGTGAAGTAGGACATAGCAGTTCTCCTGCAGCCGCATATCTTTCCACCAAGGCAATCAGTTGGTCAGCTGTATGGGGGTCACTTTGGCTGACCCAGCGACGCAGGGAAGCTGGTAAACCACGCAAAAACCGGTCCATTACTAAGGTTTCCACAATGTGGCTAGCTGAACGGATTTCAGGTTGTAACCATTTCCGTGCAAGGTGTATGAGGTCAAACATTTGGGAACGTGCGGCTTTGTCTGAAGAATATGACCATGAGTGGAACCTTTGGGCACGTACTGCAGAGGTTACACCCAGTCGTGCCAAGATTTCAGCTTTCAATTTGCTGTAGTTACTTGCATCGGCTGGTTCTAGGTCATAATATGCCTTCTGCGGCTCTCCACTTAGGAACGGTGCCAGTATGCTTGCCCACTCACCAGCCGGCCATCCGTCCCTCTCAGCAGTGCGCTCAAATGCCAGAAGGTACGCCTCAACATCATCTGATGCGGTCATTTTCTGAAGATAGTGGCTCGCCCGAATCACCTTTGGCCCCTGGTATCTTCCATCAGGGTCTCCATTCAGTTTTCCAGAGATCGCTTGGATTACCTGTTGTAGTCCCTGGGTGACTTTTTGCTGCTCCTCACGGGCTACTTTAAACATCTCCGCTTGTGTCACAACAAGCTGTTTCACCAAGGACTCAGTGCCCTCCATTTGTGTTTTGGCCAGGACTTTAGCACTCTCTGCCTGGGCCAGCACCAGTTGCTGCAGGGCTGCACTGTTTTCTGCAGCTCTCCTGTTAGTCTCCTGTTGCACAGAGGAGGATTGGATCAGAGCCTTGATAACATCCTCCATGTTGAGCTTTAAATGACTTCTACCCTCAGGCTTACGTGGATGCCCGCATTCTCCACCATATGTGACAAACCACTTCTTTTACAGGTAGGATTGTCACCGATCTTGCAGTAACCACAGCCTTCTAGGGTATACAAAGTCCAGGACACCTTCAGCTCAGTTTTCCTTTTTTATTCAGTTTGAAAGCAGGTACTTTAAATAATAACAAAACAAACAAAAACCCTTGCTCTTACTTGAGCTCTTACTAGACAGTACTTGCTATCTGCAATTGGGTGGCTTTCCCACTTACCAATTTCCCAAACAAAAGCAATGTCTTTGCAATAAGCGCAGCCTCTCCTAGCTGTCTTTTCCTCTGCCCCTTGGAGCAGGCTGCTCTCTTCTTTTAAAGGCCTGTCTGCTAATTGAGTAGCTACAGGTGAGTGCCAATTAGCTAACTCTTAAAAACCAGATCCAAGCTGTGGTCTGTTTATACAGCAACTAGTGCTGTTGGAGCATTGGCCCCCCCTGCTCTCCAAATACTCCGCCCCAGGGACCCATACCATGTTTTGCAGAGCATCAGCTATGCATATTGCAAACTGTAACATCTCTCCCTGGGGCATTTAACTGAGAAATCCTCTGGTTGCTGTCTAGCAAATCAGGTCTGATGTATCTCCCATCAACCACTATTCCACCTTTATTCTCACAATATGTATATATTGTATATAGTGAGCAGTCATGTTATACAGGTGTATTACATAGGGGTGTGTGTGCATATATATATATATATATATATATATATATATATATATATATATATATATATATATACAGGGAGTGCAGAATTATTAGGCAAATGAGTATTTTGACCACATCATCCTCTTTATGCATGTTGTCTTACTCCAAGCTGTATAGGCTCAAAAGCCTACTACCAATTAAGCATATTAGGTGATGTGCATTTCTGTAATGAGAAGGGGTGTGGTCTAATGACATCAACACCCTATATCAAGTGTGCATAATTATTAGGCAACTTCCTTTCCTTTGGCAAAATGGGTCAAAAGAAGGACTTGACAGGCTCAGAAAAGTCAAAAATAGTGAGATATCTTGCAGAGGGTTGCAGCACTCTTAAAATTGCAAAGCTTCTGAAGCGTGATCATCGAACAATCAAGCGTTTCCTTCAAAATAGTCAACAGGGTCACAAGAAGCATGTGGAAAAACCAAGGCGCAAAATAACTGCCCATGAACTGAGAAAAGTCAAGCGTGCAGCTGCCACGATGCCACTTCCCACCAGTTTGGCCATATTTCAGAGCTGCAACATCACTGGAGTGACCAAAAGCACAAGGTGTGCAATACTCAGAGACATGGCCAAGGTAAGAAAGGCTGAAAGACGACCACCACTGAACAAGACACACTAGCTGAAGCATCAAGACTGGGCCAAGAAATATCTCAAGACTGATTTTTCTAAGGTTTTATGGACTGATGAAATGAGAGTGAGTCTTGATGGGCCAGATGGATGGGCCCGTGGCTGGATTGATAAAGGGCAGAGAGCTCCAGTCCGACTCAGACGCCAGCAAGGTGGAGGTGGAGTACTGGTTTGGGCTGGTATCATCAAAGATGAGCTTGTGGGGCCTTTTCGGGTTGAGGATGGAGTCAAGCTCAACTCCCAGTCCTACTGCCAGTTCCTGGAAGACACCTTCTTCAAGCAGTGGTACAGGAAGAAGTCTGCATCCTTCAAGAAAAACATGATTTTTTAATGCAGGACAATGCTCCATCACACGCGTCCAAGTACTCCACAGCGTGGCTGGCAAGAAAGGGTATAAAAGAAGAAAATCTAATGACATGGCCTCCTTGTTCACCTGATCTGAACCCCATTGAGAACCTCTGAACAGTGTCTGGGAGGCTGTGGTTGCTGCTGCATGCAATGTTGATGGTGAACAGATCAAAACACTGACAGAATCCATGGATGGCAGGCTTTTGAGTGTCCTTGCAAAGAAAGGTGGCTATATTGGTCACTGATTTGTTTTTGTTTTGTTTTTGAATGTCAGAAATGTATATTTGTGAATGTTGAGATGTTATATTGGTTTCACTGGTAAAAATAAATAATTGAAATGGGTATATATTTGTTTTTTGTTAAGTTGCCTAATAATTATGCACAGTAATAGTCACCTGCACACACAGATATCCCCCTAAAATAGCTAAAACTAAAAACAAACTAAAAACTACTTCCAAAAATATTCAGCTTTGATATTAATGAGTTTTTTGGGTTCATTGAGAACATGGTTGTTGTTCAATAATAAAATTAATCCTCAAAAATACAACTTGCCTAATAATTCTGCACTCCCTGTATATATAAAAGTTCTGAAATGATATATCTTTGAACAGAAACCTGAAATTTTAACAGGGGTGTGTAGACTTTTTATATCCACCGTGTGTGTATATATATACACATATATATATATATATATATATATATATATATATTTATAAAAATATATATATATACATTTATATTTATAAAATACACTCTTTAAAGTCATGGGCCCTCATTCAATTGCAATTTGGCCAATTGAATAGGGGTCTAAATAAGCACATAACATAATTTTTTTAAAGAAGTTTTTAGTTAGTGAAAACCTTGCTTTTGGATAGATTTTTACTAACTAAAAACTTCTTTAAAAAAATATGCTATGTGCTTATTTAGACCACTATTCAATTGGCCAAATTGCAATTGAATGAGGGCCATAATGTTTAACATTGCCTTTATATAAGTCATATTTTACACAGTTTACCTTGAATTACCACAAAACTATTTTAAAAATAAAACAGATATCAAGCATGCTTAACCTGATTACCATATTATCACTATAGCACACTGTTATCCATCCAATATCACAGTACAGTAAAAACAACTCTATAGTACAATGAACATGCCCAGAACTGAACATGGTACCGTCAGGACACTGAGGGCCTCATTCTATTAGCGGCCGCAGCCGTTGCGGGGCCGCAAGGACCGGCCGCAAGCTATTCGGCTATTCTATTCCCTTACTGCCGGGGACTCCGGCAGGCTTGCGGCCGGTGCCTTGCTATCTCTTGCGGCCGCTCGCGCCAGAGGAAAGCCTTTGATCTAAAACGGCCGCAAGAGTTTCGGCCGTAAGAAATTCCTATTTGCAATTCAATTGCTCCGGGAACCCTCTCTGCAAGGCTAAAAACTAACCGCAGCTTACTTGCAGGAAAGAAGTCCCGCTAGCACCAATTAAGCACATAAAATAGCTCAAATAAAGCCATCCTGCACTTTGAGAAGACTATAAAGGGATTTTAGGTGTTAGAAAAAATAGCACATAATTACCCTATACTCAAATCCGTAAAATATTTTATTTTTAATATCCGTAAAATATCCATGTAAAAAGTCCAGAGTGCTTGGAGCACTTCAGACCCGCCCACGCCGCAGCCGGAAAATAAACAGTTAATTTGAACTCGGGTTTGGGCAGATGTGCAAGCTTGAGAGTGGGTTTCTTTTAATCCTCATGTCCCCCAATATGATACCTAGCATTTACAGAGCTGTACAGTGCAGGCTTTGAATTTATTTCTGCATTTTTATATTTCTCAGCTTACGGCCGGTTCCAAGATATGCGGCCGGCCGTAAGAGGAGATCCTTGCGGGGCCGTATAATAGAATCGCGAGTTAACAGAACCCCCGCAAGGAATCGCAGCCTTACGGCCGATTTACGGCCGGTAATAGAATGAGGCCCAGAATCATTTAGCTTAGAGGCTTCATGCAAAGTGAAGACTTCTCACAGCCCTTACTGGCACACGGTGGTTTATAACATTTCTCTCTGTTTAATAATCTGCTTTTTAGGGGGCATTGATATCCTCCTTGCCTGGCTTACCTAGGCTATAACCCATCTATCACTGCAGAGAACTGGCATGCTCCATCTGACAATGGGAAACTCCAGCATTATCCATCCCCCTTTCTTTCTGAGATTGGGAGCTCAAACATTATCTGTCCTTACTACCATCTGACATTGTGGAGGGCAGGTATCCTCCATTACCTCCCATCTGCTATGGGGGATAGCCGGCATCCTCCATGCCACCTCCCAGGAAATCCTACTACTGCTATGGAGTGTCTGAGACACCTAGGCCACCTCCCACATCTGTCACTATGGAGGAGCGGACAGATGGTAATAACCCGCATCCTCCATGACAATCTAAATCTACCACTGGGGAGTGCTAGTATACTAAATGCCATAAATTCCCGCTGCTGCTGGAAAGTGCCTGACTCACCTGGGTTACTGCCCATCTGCTTCTGGGGAGCACTAGTGGCAACTGCATGGCCTCCCTTCAGCCGCTGGGTAGCAACAACAGCAGGCCTTCGCCCATGAATTCTGCAGCAGCAGGGCAGTGATAGTGACAACTACATCTGCTCTCCTCTTCCACATGTCCAGGTTTTGCAGGAAACTTTTTTTAGGTAATGTAACTTCAAGGCAGCTTCTTTGGAGATGATCCGTTACATTTCCCTGAATATATAGGACTAGCGACTTGCCCATCAAAAAATGACAGTCAATAAAAGAAAGTGTTGAAATGCTGTTTGTCACACAATGTGAGTGTACTGTGTGCCTCAAGTAACTAAATTCCTCAAAAAGCAGAAATCTACATTACATAAAATAAGTAAAACTAAAATCACCAAAAATAAAAAATGTGCATTACAGAACAAAAAAATAACCTACGTCACAGAAAAAAAAAAGGAACATTACAGAAAATAACAAAATACATTACAACCCCCCTCACTACAATTTAAAAAAAAATTATAAAATGAAATACATATAATACAATACAACACAATTAAAAAAAATACAATACAATTTAATAAAATACAATACAATACACCCCTATCTAATATACATGCCACTATCTAATGTAATATACATCCCACTATCAGATGTAATATACATCCCACTATCTAATGTAATAACAATTCAATTAAATACAATACACCCCTATCTAATATACATGCCACTATCTAATATGCATGCCAGTATATAATGTAATATACATCCCACTATCTAATATACAATACTATCTAATAATACATCCCCCTATCTATCTATCTAATATACAATACATGCTATCTATATATATATATATAGCTACCCTAATTGTAAGCTACAATAAAATAATCAAGACCACTTACCTTTGAGATGTTTCTTCAGATCAGCAACCTACGGTAAAAAAGATTAAAAAAAATAATACAATACGTTTACATGAAATACCTAAACATTCTAAATATTCTAAATATTATTCTTACCTTTCCAGCATGTCCAGTTCCAGCATGTCACGTCCCAGCATGTCACGTCCTCCATGTTCCGTCGTCCATCTTTGCGTCTTGTCCGGCGCTACTCCTGGAAAAAAAAAAACATTACATTAGTAAACATAAACTAAATTTAAATAAACACAATCTACATTATACTTACCTTTCCGCGATGTCTCCGGCCTCCTCGTCTTCTCCGGAAGCATCCGCGCATGAAGAAAAAAAAAAAAGCGACACACATCCGGCCTGGCGGATGTCTCAGACGCTAATGACCTTCCTATGGAGTGTTCCAGAATAAAATTGGCAATGGCGGCTTCTGATTGGCTGGTCAATACAGACACCCATAAACCCATAATTAACCCCGTCACTCATGGTAAATAGAGACCCCCATGAACCCATAATTAACCCTGTCCCTCATGGGCGTCAATACAGACCCCCATAATACATTAATTAACTCTGTCACACATGGGGGTCAATACAGACCCCCATAAACCTATAATTAACCCTGACACTCATGGGGGTCAATACAGACCCCCATAGGCACTTAATTAACCCAGTCACTCATGGGGGTCAATACAGAAACCAAAAAAACCCATAATTAACCCCGTCACTCATGGGGGTCAATACAGACCCCCATAAACCCATAATTAACCCTGTCACTCATGGGGGTCAATACACACCCTCATAAGCACTTAATTAACCCGGTCACTCATGGGGGTTAATACAGACCCCCATAAGCCAATAAATAATGCTGTCACTCATGGGGGTCAATACAGACCCTCATAAGCCTCTATTTACCCCCATCAGTCCCATAAAGGTATATTATAACCCTTATGGGGCTGTTACAACTTAACATTAACCACATAAGTGCCATGACGGTCCTCAAGGACCATCATGACACTAAGTATAAACACCACACTGCACTATACCCCCCATTAAAACATTAAATCTAAACTAACCCCCCTCTACACTAACCTATTAACACCTACACTACCTACCTAGTACCTAATAACCCCCCCACCACTCTAATTACAGAAAATACCAAAAACTAAAGTCACAAAAAAAAATCTACATTACATAAAATAAAAAAATACCTAAATCACAAAAAAATAAAAGTCTACATTACAGAAAATAAAAAATCTAAGTCACAAAAAAATAAAAAAGGAACATTACAGAAAATAAAATACATTACAACCCCCCGCCCCCCACTACATAAAAAAAAATTACACACCTGAAAAGTAAATACATACAATACATACAATACAAATAAAATACAATACAATATCCCCCTAACTATCTAACATACAATCAATACTATCTAAAATACATCCCACAATCTATCTAATATACAATAAATCCTAACTATCTAAAATACATCACTTAATCTATCTAATAAACAATACATCCTATCTATCTAAAATACATCCCCCTAACATACAATAAATGCTATCTCTATATAAAAAATCCTAATTCTATGCTAAAATTAAATAATTAAGACCACCTACGTGCAGATGTCCCTTCAGATCAGCAACCTAAAAAAAAAAAAAAAAAGTTAGTACAACACATTTACAGAAAATAAATAAACATTCTAAATATTCTACTCACCTTTCCAGCATGTCCCTGTCCTTCTTTTCTTCTTCTCCGGCGCGGCCCCTGTTAAAAGAAAACATAACATTAGTACAAATACATAAACATAAAACAAAAAAAAAATAAACATAATCTACATTGTACTTACCTCCCCGCAATGTCTCCGGCCTCCTCCTCTGCTGCCGCCTTCTAATTGGTTGAAAACGCTGTCTATCAAATTCAGCCAATCAGCAGGCACCAATGTGTGAGCCAATCAAAAAGGGATACACCCTAAAATCCCACTGGTTTAAATAAAGATTGACAGGTGCATTATCCAATCACAAGGCGCAGATGCCTTCAGTCAATCACAATGGAATACACCCTCACAGGGTGATTGGCTGGAGGCATCTGCACATTCTGATTGGTTGCAGTGACAATAGCCAATCACAATGGGATACACCCCCACGTGGCTGAAGGCATTTGCACCTTCTGATTGACTGTTGTAAATGTCAATCAGTATTACAGCCAATGACAAAGTGCAGATGTCTTGATTGGCTCACACATTGGCACCTTCTGATTGGCTGCATTTTATAGACAGCGTTTCCAACCAATCAGAAGGAGCCATTGCCTATTTTCTTCCGGAAAAGGCTCTAGGAGGCTAATTATTTTAGAGCGCGGATTGTTCCAGGGCCCAGCCGGGGCAGAAGAGGAGGAGGCTGGGGACATCGTGGTGAGGTAAGTACAATGTATATTATGTTTATTTTATTTTGTTTTTATGTTTATGTCTGTTGTACTAATGTAATGTTTTTTTCAACAGGGGCCGCGCCGGAGAAGAAAAGAAGAAGGATGGGGACATGCTGGAATGGTGAGTAGAATTTTTTGAATGTTTATTTATTTTCTGTAAATGTGTTGTACTAACTTTTTTTTTTTTCCTAGGTTGCTGATCTGAAGGGACATCTGCAAAGGTAAGTGGTCTTAATTTATTTATTTTAGCTTAGAATTAGTTTTTTTTATATAGAAATAGCATTTATTGTATGTTAGATAGGGGGGTGTATTTTAGATAGTTAGGATTTATTGTATATTAGATTGTGGGATGTATTTTAGATAGATAGGATGTATTGTATATTATATAGTATTGTATGTATGTTAGGGGTATGTATTGTATATTACATAGATTGGGTGATGTATTTTAGATAGATTGTATTGATTGTATGTTAGATAGGGGGTATGTTTGTATCCTATTGTATTGTATGTATTCTATGTATTTCCTTTTCAGGTGTGTAATTATTATTTTTTCCTGTAGTGGGGGGGGGGCTGGGGGTATGTAATCTATTTTTTTATTTTTTGTAATGTTCCTTTTTTTAATTTTTGGGACTTAGTTTTTTTTTATTTTCTAATGTAGATTTTTTATGTTTTGTGTTTTGTGATTAAGGTTTTTTATTTTATGTAATGTGGATTTTTTTTTTTGCTGACTTTAGTTTTTATTATTTTCTGTAATTTGAGTGGTGGGTCGTTATTAGGGGGTAGGTAGGTAGTGTAGGTGTTAATAGGTTAGTGTAGGGTGGGGTTAGTTTAGATTTAATGGTTTATTGGGGGGCTATAGTGCAGTGTAGTGTTTATACTTAGTGTCATGAGGGTACTGGAGAACCCTCATAGCACTTACGGGGTAATGTTAGGCTTATAACTGTCCCAGGAGGGTCTTTAAATATCCTTATGGGACTGATGGGGTAAAATAGAGGCTTATGATGTTCTGTATAGACCCTCTTAAGAGACCGGGTTAAAATGGTGTAGTCATGGATGACCCTCATGGCACTTATAGTGTTATTACATGCGTTCATTAGTGTGTTATAGGGGTCTATATAGTCGAGGCACACAGTACACTCACATTGTCTGGCAAACAGCATTTCAACACTTTTTTTTATTGCATTGTCATTTTTGACGGGCAAGTCGCTAGTTAATTATAATTAAAACATGACTTTGAATACCTTGTAATTAAAAATATTCTGATGCAATATTAAGATTAGATGACAGAGATTCTTTAAAAATAACTTTTTGAGGTAATTACAATAAATAAAAGTAGTTTATGCAAACATTGGGTGGTTATATATACTCTGTAGTACTTAATTAGCTACAATGTGGATAACTATTCAAGCTATTTATATATATATATATATATATATATATATATATATATACACAGTGGATATAAAAAGTCTACACACCACTGTTAAAATGTCAGGTTTCTGCACTGTAAAAAAAAGGGAAAAGGAAAAATCAATTAACAATTTTTCCAACCTTTAATGTGAACTATGAACGGTACAAATCAATTGAAAAACAAACGGAAATCTTTTAGGTGGAGGGAAGAAAAATAAAAAATAAAAATAATGTGGTTGCATAAGTCTGCACAACCTCTTATAACTGGGGATGTAGCTGTGTTCAGAATTAAGCAATCACATTCCAAATCGTGTTAAATAGGAGTCAGCATACACCTGCCATCATTTAAAGTGCCTCTGATTAACCCCAAATAAAGTTCAGCTGCTCTTGTTGGTCTTTCCTGAAATTTTCTTAGTCGCATCCCACAGCAAAAGCCATGGTCCACAGAGCGCTTCCAAAGCATCAGAGGGATCTCGTTGTTAAAAAGGTATCAGTCAGGAGAAGGGTACAAAAGAATTTCCAATGCATTAGATATACCATGGAACACAGTGGAGACTGTGAAGACTCCAAAATTGATGAAAAGACGAGAAGAAAACTGGTCTAGGAGGCTACCAAGAGGCCTACAGCAACATTGAAGGAGCTGCAGGAATATCTGGCAAGTACTAGCTGTGTGGTACATGTGACAACAATCTCCCGTATTCTTCATATGTCTGGGCTATGGGGTAGAGTGACAAGACGAAAGCCTTTTCTTATGATGAAAAACATCCAAGCCAGGCTACATTTTGCAAAATCACATCTGAAGTCTCCAAAAAGCATGTGGGAAAAGGTGTTATGGTCTGATGAAACCAAGGTTGAAATTTTTGGCCATAATTCCAAAAGATATGTTTGGCGCAAAAACAACACTACACATCACCAAAAGAACACCATAACCACAGTGAAGCATGGTGGTGGCAGCATCATGCTTTGGGGCTGTTTTTCTTCAACTGGAACTGGGGCCTTAGTTAAGATAGAGGGAATTATGAACAGTTCCAAATACCAGTCAACATTGGCACAAAACCTTCAGGCTTCTGCTAGAAAGCTGAACATGAAGAGGAACTTAATCTTTCAGCATGACAACGGCCCAAAGCATACATCCAAATCAACAAAGGAATGGCTTCACCAGAAGAAGATTAAAGTTTTGGAATGGCCCAGCCAGAGCCCAGACCTGAATCCGATTGGAAATCTGTGAGGTTATCGGAAGAGGGCTGTGCACAGGAGATGCCCTCTCAATCTGACATTTGGAGTGTTTTTGCAAAGAAGAGTGGGCAAATCTTGCCAAGTCAAAATGTGCCATGCCCAAAAAGACTGAGTGCTGTAATAAAATCAAAAGGTGCTTCAACAAAGTATTAGTTTAAGGGTGTGCATACTTATGCAACGATATTCTTTTATTTTTATATTTTTTCTTCCCTCTACCTAAAAGATTTCAGTTTGTTTTTCAATTGAGTTGTACAGTTTATAGGTCACATTAAAGGTGGAAAAAGTTCTGAAATGATTTATCTTGGTCTAATTTGTTTACAGCACAGAAACCTGACATTTTAACAGGGGTGTGTAGACTTTTTTATATTCACTGTATATATATATTCACGGCTATATATATATAGTGGTAATGTGGCCATTGGTGACTGGTTTCTCCTTTGAGATACATATAAACAGCAGAAAATCGAAGATTCTTTTTTGTACTTTTTATTAAAAAGTCCAAAATACAAAAGAAATAGCTTACTCCAGCCTAAAATAAAATTCTGCATAAACGTACTGGCTTAACATCAGGAACACCCGTACTAGCCCTGAATCCGCTTCTCGTCCTTCAGGTAAAAATATACAGTCCACTCTTTGAACAATTTCTCACAATAGGGTGTGGTTCTGGCCTGCCCTACTCTCCAGATACCCCAACCTGCAGGGACCCTTAATACCCTCTTTTGGTGAAGGCTAACATATGTTAAATTCAAAGACTTCTCCCTGGGGTATATTAACAGTCTCAATAATGGTACCTCATTCCACAGGCTTTTCTCTTCCGGCTTTTCTCCCCTGTAAATGCTCTTGTGGCGCAAATCCTTTTTCTCTGCATCTCCAGCAATCACTGTTGCAGAATTCTCAGTTTGCTCTCTGAGCTGTGCAAACTGCAGCAGTCCAAAGCAAACAGCCTTTTTACTCCAGACTGTAAACTTTCGGGCTCCTCTCAGCCTGTTATAATTTCTGCTTCCAGCAGACAAAGTAAAAAATACTGCGTTCCTCTCACTGGCAGATACATACAAGCGTCCTTCTTAGCTTGCTTCAGACTGAGGCCTTACTCTGCTTAGGCCAAACAGACTAATTGCAGGGGGCCACACCCATTTCTCTATGTATGCCTTTAACAGGCTTACAATACCTGCAGGTTCAATTAGTACTGCTCCAGGAAGTTAACGCTCTCTTTCCTGGGGAGAACTCTTGTTAACGTGTTTTGCTCTCACCTCTGGGGGGCACTATGTTATATATATATATATATATATATATATACACACATATACATACACATTATATATATATATATATATATATATATATATATACACACACACAATGGTACCTTGGTCATCTGCCTCAATACTCATCGGATTGGTATTTAAACGCATTTTGCTTTAGCACGCAATGCTCATTCAGCATGCTTTCTGTACGCCACCCTGCACCTTATCTCTCCAGGAAGTTGCAGTACTGTTGCATAGAATAAAAAAGTACCTTGTGCTTACAAGACACCAAGCGTAGCATGAGCTTACAAGAACTAAAGTGTAGCTTGTGCTTACAAGAACACACATCCAAGGAGAGACAGGGAATCAGAGTAAGGCAGGACACACAGTCCAGGAGATAAAGGGAGTCAGAGCAAGGCAGGACACACAGCCCAGAAGATACAGGGAATCAGAGTAAAGCAGGACACACAGCCCAGGAAAGGCAGGAAGTCAGAGCAAGGCAGAACACATAGCCCAGGAGATACAGGGAATAAGAGTAAAGCTGGGTGAGACAGCCAAGGAGAGACAGGACATCAGAATAAGGGAGGACACACACCACAGGAGATAAAGGAAATCAGAGAAAGGGAGGAAACACAGCCCAGGAGAGACAGGGAGTAAAAGCAAGGTATGACACACAGCCCACGAGAGACTAGGAATCAGAGTAAGGCAGGACACACAGCCAGGAGACACAGGAAGTCAGAGGAAGTAACGACACAAAGCTCAGGAGAGAAAGGGAATCAGAGTAAGGCAGGACACACAGTCCAGAAGATAGAGGGAATAAGAGCAAGGGAGAAGACACAGCCAGAAAAAAAGGGAGTCAGGGCAAGGGAAAACACACAGATCACAAGAGACAGGGAATCAGAGCAAGGCATGACACACAGCACAGGAGATACAGGGAATCCAAAAAAAGGAAGGAAACACAGCCCAGGAGAGACAGGGAGTAAGAGCAAGGCAGGACACACAGCCAGGAGAGACAGGAAGTCAGAGCAAGGCAGGACACACAGCCAGGAGAGACAGGAAGTCAGAGCAAGGCAGGACACATAGCCCAGGAGATACAGGGAATAAGAGTAAGGCAGGACACACAGCCAGGAGACACAGGAAATCAGAGGAAGTAATGACACAAAGTTCAGGAGAGAAAGGGAATCAGAGTAAAGCAGGACACACAGTCCAGAAGATAGAGGGAATAAGAGCAAGGGAGATCACACAGCCCAGGAGATACAGGGAATCAGAGTAAGGCAGGACACAAAGCCCAGAAGATACAGGGAATAAGAGTAAGGCAGGACACACAACCAGGAGACACAGGGATTCAGAGTAAGGCAGGACACATAGCCCAGGAGATACAGGGAATAAGAGTAAGGCCGGGTGAGACAGCCAAGGAGAGACAGGACATGAGAATAAAGAACGACACACACCACATGAAATAAAGGGAATCAGAGCAAGGGAGGAAACACAGCCCAGGAGAAAAAGGGAGTCAGAGCAAGGCAGGACATATAGCCCATGGGTTACAGAGAATAAGAGTAAGGCCGGGAGAGACAGCCAGGAGAGACAGGGAATAGGAGTAAGGCTGGGAGAGACAGCCCAGGAGAGACAGGACATCAGAATAAGGCAGGACACACACCCCAGGAGAGACAGGGAATACGAATAAGAACAGGCACACAGCCAGGAGAGACAGGGAGTCAGAGTAAGGCCCGGAGAGACAGACCAGGAGAGACAGGACATCAGAAAAGGGGGAACATACAACCCAGGAGATAAAGGAAATCAGAGCAAGGGAGGAAACACAGCCCAGGGGAGACATGGAGTCAGAGAAAGGGAGGACACACAGCCCACGAGAGACATGGAGTCAGACCAAGGCAGGACATACAGACCAGGAGAGACAGGGAATAAGAGTGAGACAGGACACACAGCCCAGGAGAGATAGGGAATCAGAGTAAGGAATGACACACAAATAAGAGAGACAGGGAATCAGAGGAAGACAGGAAACACAGCCCAAAAGATACAAGGAATAAGAGCAAGGGAGGACACACAGCCCAGGAGAGACAGGAAGTCAGAGCAAGGCAGGACACATAGCCCAGGAGACACAGTGAATAAGAGTAAGGCCGGGAGAGAAAGCCCAGGAGAGACAGGACATCAGAATAAGGCAGGACACACCACCCAGGAGATAAAGGGAATCAGAGCAAGGGAGGAAACACAGCCCAGGAGAGACAGGGAGTCAGAGCAAGGGAGGAAACACAGCCCAGGAGAAAAAGGGAATCAGAGCAAGGGAGGACACACAGCCCACGAGAGACAGGGGAAAAAATAAGGCCAGACACACAGCCCAGGAGAGACAGGAAATCAGAATAAAGCAGGACACACCCCAGGAGATAAAGGGAATCAGAGTAAGGGAGGAAACATATCCAATGAGAGACAGGGAGTCAGAGTAAGACAGGATACACCGCCCAGGAGATAAAGGGAATAAGAGTAAGGCCAGGAGAGAAAGCCCGGAGAGACAGAACATCAGAATAAGGCAGGACACACCGCCCAGGAGATAATGGAAATCAGAGCAAGGGAGGAAACACAGCCCAGGAGAGATAGGGAGCCAGAGCAAGGGAGGACACACAGCCCGGGAGAGATAGGGAGCCAGAGCAAGGGAGGACACACAGCCCGGGAGAGATAGGGAGCCAGAGCAAGGGAGGACACACAGCCCACGAGAGAAAGGGAATAAGAATAAGACCGGACACAAAGCCAGGAGAGACGGAATCAGATTAAGCCTGGACACACATTCCCTGTATCTTCTGGGCTATGTGTCCTGTCTTACTCTGATTTCCTGTCTCCCATGGGTTATGTATCCTGCCTTGCTCTTATTCCCTGTATCTTCTGGGCTAAGAGCAAGGGAGAACACACAGCCCAAGAGAGACAGGACTTCAGAATAAGGCCGGGTGAGACAGCCAAGGAGAGACAGGACATGAGAATAAAGAACGACACACACCCCAGGAGATAAAGGGAATCAGAGCAAGGGAGGAAACACAGCCCAGGAGATACAGGGAATCTGAGTAAAGCGTGACACACAGCCTAGGAGATACAAGGAATAAGAGCAAGGCAGGATACATAACCCATGAGATACAGGAAATCAAAATAAGATAGGACACACAACCCAGGAGAGAGAGGGAGTCAGAGTAAGGAAGGACACACAGCTCAGGAGAGGCAGGGAATAAGAGTATGGCAGTACACACAGCCATGGAGAGGCAGGGAATCAGAGCGAGGAAGGACACACAACTAAGCGAGACAGGGAATAAAAGTAAGACAGGATACACAGCCCAGGAGAGACAGTGAATCACAGCAAGGCATGACACGAAGCCCTGGAGAGACAGGGAATAAAAGCAAGGCATGACACACATCCCAGAAGATACAGGAACTAAGAGAAAGGTAGGACACAAAACCAGGAAAGACAGGAAGTCCGAGCAAGACAGGACACATAGTCCAGGAGATACAGGAGAAAAAGGAGTAGGGCCAGACACACAGCTCAGGAGAGACAGGTAATCAGAGTAAGGCAGGACTCACTGCCAGGAGAGACAGGAAGTCAGAACAAGGAAGGACACACAGCCCAGGAGAGACAGGGAATCAGAGCAAGGCAGGACATATAGCCCATCAGAGACAGGAAATCAGTAAGACAGGACACATAGCCCAGGAGAGACAGGAAGTCAGAACAAGGCAGGACACACAGCTAGGAGAGACAGGGAATGAGAGTAAGGCTGGACACACAGCCCAGAAGATACAGGGATCACAGGAAGGCGGGACACACAGGAGATACAGGGAAAAGGAGTAAGGCCGGACTCAAAGCCCAGGAGAGACAGGAAGTAAGAGCAAGGGAGGACACACAGCTCAAGAAAGATAGTGAATCAGAGTAAGCCAGGACACACAGTCCAGGAGAGACAGGGAATCAGAGTAAGCAAGGACACACAGTCCAGGAGAGACAGGGAATTAGAGTAAGCCAGGACACACAGTCCAGGAGAGACAGGGAATCAGAGTAAGGCAGGACACACAGCCCAGAAGATACAGAGAAGAAGAGCAAGGGAGGACACACAGCACAGAAGATAAGGGGAATAGGGGAAAGGCAGAACACACAGCCAGGAGATACAGGGAATCAGAGTAAGACAGGAAACACAGCCAGGAAAGAAAGAGAGTAAGAGCAAGGCAGGACATACAGCACAGGCGATAAAGGGAATCAGAGCAAGGGAGGACACGCAGCTCAGGAGAGACAGGAAGTCAGAACAAGGCAGGACACATAGTCCAGGAGATACAGGAAGTTAGAACAAGGCAGGACACATAGTCCAGGAGATACAGGAAGTTAGAACAAGGCAGGACACATAGTCCAGGAGATACAGGAAGTTAGAACAAGGCAGGACACACAGCACATGAGATACAGGTAGTCAGAGTAAGGCAGGACTCACAGCCCAGGAGAGACAGGGAATCGGAGCAAGATAGGACACAAATCCCAGGAGAGACAGGAAGTCAGAGCAAGACAGGACAAGGCCCAGGAGATACAGGCAACAAGAGTAAGACAGGAAACACAGCCAGGAGGGAAAGGGAGTAAGAGCAAGGCAGGACACAAAGCTCAGAAGAGACAGGAAATCAGAATAAGGTAGAACACACAGCCCAGGAGAGACAGGGAGTAAGAGAAAGGGAGGACACACAGCCCAGGAGAGACAGGGAATCAGAGAAAGGGAGGACACACAGCCCAGGAGAGACAGGGAATCAGAGAAAGGGAGGACACACAGCCCAGGAGAGACAGGGAATAAGAATAAGACTGGACACACAGCCCAGGAGAGACAGGGAATAAGAATAAGACCGGGCACACAGCCCAGGAGAGACAGGGAATAAGAATAAGACCGGGCACACAGCCCAGGAGAGACAGGGAATAAGAATAAGACCGGGCACACAGCCAGGAGAGAGAGGAATCAGAGTAAGACCAGACAGAAGGAGATACAGGGAATGAGTGCAAGGATGGACACACAAGCCACGAGAGAAAGGTAATCAGAATAAGGCTGGAAACACAGACAGTATGTACAGGGAATCAGTGCAAGAAAGGACACACAGCCCAGGAGAGACAGGGAATTAGAGTAAGGCACGACACACAGCCTAGGAGATACAGGAGATACAGGAGATATAGGAGATGTTGCTAACGCTTGAGGGCTCACACAGCGAGCCCGCCGCAACTGCGCCAAGGAGCGCCAAAGGCAAATGCGGACCCTCGCGAACCCCTTACAAACGACCACACAAGCGGGAGTAAAAAAAAAAAAAAACACACGCAATGACTAACTACGGACTTACACAAAAACAATTAACACCCACGGGACTTAGAAAAAATCCATTACGGACTGGCAAAAATACGACCTTAATGGACAACCCACGCACAACATTAAAAAACACACAAATACACACAAAAATAAAATAAAAACCTTACCCACACTACGGGGGGTCACCCAGAACCTCTGCAACACTGCTTAAACCTCGAATTCGGTCAAATTTACAAAGTTTAGCCACTCGAAAAATCCCTTAAGCGCGAGACAAAATGACCACCGAAAAAAAACAAAAACGAGGCTACGCGACAGCTAAAGCTGCTAAATACCACAAAGCAAATACGGCTTTACAAAAACCCGTACGACCTACAACATACACCATAAGCAATGACGCTAAATCATAGAAACCCGCCTACCACATACACATTCGCCGCCATTTTACAACACTAAATTACACAATTCGGAAGTACACAGCTGCACGGTTTGCCCTTGCGCACGCAGCCTATTTACACTACACACTGCACACATTGCAGACACTTACACCTCAGCTCCACAACACTGCAAACCTACATTGTATGCTGCAGGAACATCAAAACAGATTGTCAGCTCTTCAGCACAATGCTTCCTGCATATATTACTTACAAATAGGTAAAGTATATTCATTTATTACTTATTTAATTAGCATAAAAAAAACATATACACAAAAAAAAACACTATCGCAATAAACGCGAAAGCCATTCACTCCGCGCCTCACAACGAGCGCCAACGCTGCTCATAGCACACAAACAACACCAGGGGACAGCCTTGAAATAAGTGAAAAAACAGATCAGCGCCGACCTTACAATGACAGCAAAAGCGCCTCTGATAACAAAAAAATACAACAACCAAGAGGCTCGCAATGAGCGCCGAAGGATCTCAGACCACCAAAAAAATGTATGGCTGTGGCAAACAGCATTACCTGCCTTACAATGTTATTAAGTCACTAACATATAGATAGATAGATAGATAGATAGATAGATAGATAGATAGATAGATAGATAGATAGATAGACCTATACACACACACTCATCTTTTTTATCTACCAAATTGTTTTTTCCTATGATGTATTAAATGTATTACTAATAAAACATACTGTGTGTACAAATACATCACACAGAGTACAATGTGACCCGTTATGTACCATATTTGTATCTATAAAAGGTACAGAGCTCAGAGATAAAGTCTCCCCTCAGCACAATGTATAATATATAGAGATACACAGGGATATAAACATACTGAGATAGACAGACAGTGATAGATAGATAGTGAGAGGTAGATAGATAGCTAGATAGATAGATAGATAGGACATTTCTACCTCCTCTCTGGTCCATGCTCAGATGTCACTTCCTTGCTCTGTGGCCTAGTTGCTAGGCATCTTTATTACATCACTGCAATAGTTATAGCCCAAGGGACAAGTACAACTCTATGTGTGTTATGGGACATAGAGAGAAACGGCTCTGAACCAATAATAATAATTGGTATATACTTCATATGAAAGGGTGTGTCTGAATTATTGGTTATGTTTTTAAACACAAGTTAAAATAACTATATATGCTACAGGAAGTGATAAAGAACAGCAAGGGATAGTGGGAGTTGTAGTCCTGGGCATACACTTCCGGTTAGTGAAATCACTTCCTGTGTTCAGTTTGCCGCGGCGTTGTAAGTGTCTGTAAATCTGTCTTTATCTGATTGTGATTAAGATATTGTTCTTGTGGGTAAATGATCAGTGTCTGTAAGAGGGGAGGCTGGGGGATACATGACTGTGTGTGAGAAGGAGAAATGTGTAAAGAATGGGGGGAGAGGAGAGGGAAACGGAGAGAGAGAGATGTCCTCACATCTTATATTATAGTAACATTTCCTGGGTTAGATCTTGTTTCATAAACTTTATTCTCTTTCTTCCATTTTGTTTGGCCAGGACTGACCATGAGGTGATTTCCTCGGATGTTTCCATTGTGCTTTGTTGTGTTATTGTGATGATATATGATTTGAAACTTTGAGTACAACAGGATACTTAAGCAGTTAAAAAGAGGACTGCTCATATTACTGGAGGGCTATGGTTGATGCCTCTGCAGGCCCTGGAGGGCTCCATGATACATTGGTGGAAGTTGTGTGTGTGTGAGAGGACTGCTCATATTACTGGAGGGCTATGGTTGATGCCTCTGCAGGACCTGGAGGGCTCCATGGTACATTGGTGGAAGTTGTGTGTGTGTGAGAGGACTGCTCACATTACTGGAGGGCTATGGTTGATGCCTCTGCAGGCACTGGAGGGCTCCATGATACATTGGTGGAAGTTGTGTGTGTCAGAGGACTGCTCACATTACTGTAGGGCTATGGTTGATGCCTCTGCAGGCTCTGGAGGGCTCCATGATACATTGGTGGAAGTTGTGTGTGTGTGAGAGGACTGCTCACATTACTGGAGGGCTATGGTTGATGCCTCTGCAGGCTCTGGAGGGCTCCATGATACATTGGTGGAGGTTGTGTGTGTGTGTGAGGACTGCTCACATTACTGTAGGGCTATGGTTGATGCCTCTGCAGGCTCTGGAGGGCTCCATGATACATTGGTGGAAGTTGTGTGTGTGTGAGAGGACTGCTCACATTACTGGAGGGCTATGGTTGATGCCTCTGCAGGCACTGGAGGGCTCCATGATACATTGGTGGAAGTTGTGTGTGTGAGAGGACTGCTCACATTACTGGAGGGCTATGGTTGATGCCTCTGCAGGCCCTGGAGGGCTCCATGATACATTGGTGGAGGTAGTGTGTGTGTGTGAGAAGACTGCTCACATTACTGGAGGGCTATGGTTGATGCCTCTGCAGGACCTGGAGGGCTCCATGATACATTGGTGGAAGTTGTGTGTGTCAGAGGACTGCTCACATTACTGAAGGGCTATGGTTGATGCCTCTGCAGGCACTGGAGGGCTCCATGATACATTGGTGGACGTTGTGTGTGTGTGTGTGTGTGAGAAGACTACTCACATTACTGGAGGGCTATGGTTGCTTCTAGGCCTGTGAGAGGAGAGGGTGTAGTGTTAAATCCCCTTTTCTCCAGTAATATTACAAAGGCTCTGGGCTTTTCAATGTCCTCCCTCTACCGATAACTACAAACAAACCCACCCCTCATCACCTGGCTCTCATGATGTGATGTAACAAACACAAAATGAATTCCTCTACAAATAATGAAGTTTTCCCCAAAAAATGTTTTCTGTCCTTGGCTTATACAAATGCTAATGTTGTTAGTTTTTTATATATATATATATATATATATATATATATATATATATATATATATATATATATATGACACACGTGTATTTTGCTTGAATCTCAGTGGTCCTGTAATATTTCCTGATTAGGTTTGTTTTTACGTCCTGTGACCCACATTGGGACCATGTTTTAGACCCTGTAGAGCCGAGTTCCAAAGGCACCATTTTTATGGGTCATGCCAGTCCATGTTGATCTAAAAAGGATCTATGAATCAGTTTTGGATGACGTGATATAAAAGTGCACCGTCTATACCTACCGGCTGGGTGTCTTGTCTCTTTCTTGCAGAATCCCAATAACTCTGATTATAAACAATATGAATAAGGAGAAAAAGAAAATGGAGAAGGTCGCTGAGAGATTCCTAAACCAGGCCCTGGAGATGATCTACCTGCTGACTGGAGAGGTGAGAGCTGCTGTATGATGTCATAATGACATCACTGGTATTGTCTATATTCAATTTGTATGTCCAGTTATAGAGACCACAAAGGAAACAAATGGTGGATATTATGTTATAAAGAGATGAGAATGAGCAGAAGTAGAGACCAGTCACAGACCAGCAAACATGGAGGAGATAGTGATACATTATAATGTGACCTCGGCCATTTGGCTGCACATAAGTCATGCTCCAGTTATACTATCTATATGGCACAATGTAATAAGCTGCCTGAGGAGATGGTGAGATGTGTATGTGTGCGTATGTGCGTGTCCCATATTCCCTACCTGTACTGACGTCTTATCTATGTCTCATCCTGTAGGAATACACCATCGTGAAGAAAAATTCCCCCCATATTCACCATCTGACCAGAGAGGTGAGCACTGCTGGACAATGTGACATTATACCAGGACACAGTGACCCCATTACTGACCAAGCTCTATCTGGACCTGGGTGTGTTTTCTTATCTTCTGGGTGTGTTTTCTTATCTTCTGGGTGTGTTTTCTTATCTTCTGGGTGTGTTTTCTTATCTTCTGGGTGTGCTTCTCTGCATGTTCTCAGTAACATTATCCTCCTCTCCGGTCTCTCTGACAGAACCAGTCTCTGGGTCAGCTCTGAATGGGACTGTGTGTGTTTCAGGTCCCTATAAAGTGTGATGATGTTGCCGTCTATTTCTCTATGGAGGAGTGGGAGTATATAGAAGGACACAAGGAGCTCTACAAGGACATGATGATGGAGAACCACCAGACACTCAGGACTTTGGGAGTCTCTACACACAGGAGCTCAGGTAACATTAGGATTTTGGAAGTTGATATAAATGACCCCGTGATGTTTCTATGAGAAGTCGGACACTATCCAGGAATGTCCAGCAGTATCTAAATCCCAGACCGCGGCCTCACATGGACAGCAGAAGTCACACAACAGACAAGTATTAGAGAATTGTGAATTTTCTATTTGTTTGTTTGTTTGTTTGTTTGTTTTGTTAAATAAGACTCATATTTATTGAATGTAATAACACAAACTCACGTTATCTCCTGTTTGTGTTAATAGGGCTCCCTGATGATAATCTAGACATGAGGTCAGTTAAAGAGGAACAAGAGGACGAGACAAATGGAAATGATGATCAGCAGCAGGAGATCCAATCTGAGCCTGGTGCCGGTGGGTGATATGTATAATAAGAATATATAATACAGATCTACTTGTATCAGTCATATAGTTATTACATCTCTGAACTCAGCCCATGGTTATATTGATGGCAAAACTAAATCTGTTTTAAAATACCACTGGAGTTTAAGAAAACTTCACATGTTCATGAAGAATGAAACGAGTATCAGAAACCGTTGTCTGGCCCAAGAGTATCTAAGATTTTATCTATAAATAACTCTACAAGTGTAAACCCCACTCTTCATCCTCCTTAACCCCACTGTTCATCCTCCTCAACCCCACTCTTCATCCTCCCCCCTCCTCATCCTCCTCAACCTCCCCCCTCCTCAACCTCCTCCCTCCTCATCCTCCTCAACCTCCCCCCTCCTCAACCTTCTCCCTCCTCATCCTCCTCAACCTTCTCCCTCCTCATCCTCCTCAACCTTCTCCCTCCTCATCCTCCTCAACCTTCTCCCTCCTCATCCTCCTCAACCTTCTCCCTCCTCATCCTCCTCAACCTCCCCCCTCCTCATCCTCCTCAACCTCCCCCCTCCTCATCCTCCTCAACCTCCCTCCTCCTCCTCATCCTCCTCAACCTCCCTCCTCCTCCTCATCCTCCTCAACCTGCCTCCTCAACCCCCCCATCCTCAACCTCTCTCCTCAACCCCCCCCCCCCATCCTCAACCTCCCCTCTAAACCCCCATAAATACCTCCCCCTCACTTACCTGCTTCTGCTCCGGCCACCGCTCCTCCTTGACCCGGCGCGCATGTGACGTCACATGCGCGCCACGTCATTAGCATATAAGGTGTGCCGGCACCCAGTATATGCTAATGACGTGGCGCGCATTTGACGTCACATGTGCGCCGGATCAAGAAGGAGCAGAAGCAATTAAGTGAGGGAAAAGGGGGAGGTATTGAGGGGGGCTTTAGAATGAGGAGGGGGGCTTTAGAATGAGGAGAGGGGCTTTAAAATGAGGAGGGGGGGAAAGTGACACGGGTGGAGAGTGACTCGAGTATAAGGCGAGGGGGCCCTTTTTAGCCTTAAAAAAAGGTTGAAAAACTCGGCTTAAACTCGAGAATATACGGTAGTTATTACATCTCTGGATTCAGCCCATGGTTATATTGATGGCAAATTTAAATCTGTTTTAAAAAAACGCCAGAGTTTAGGAAAACTTCACATGTTCATGAAGAATGAAACAAGTATCAGAAACAGTTGTCTGGTCAAAGAGTATCTAAGATCTTATCTAAAAATGACACTACAAGTGTATAGAGGTCGCCATGAGAGTAATTATTTGTGTTATTATATGAGAGGACGGGCACCGAGCCTGGAAAGCCGGATTACTGGCTACTGAGACCAGTTTGTGTGAGCGAGAGGTCAGTTTGTTCATCGATCAGACAACAGATACACTGTCCCCAACCCTCCACTCTCGCCCTTCCACTCTATGCCTCTTTTTCCTGCTGAATATAAAAGCACACCCATCAGACTCCAAGCTATTAGAATGTGCCACGAATGGACAACATGGACCCCTAACATGTACAATTTTTTCTCCGTGAGCTAAGAATCGCGCGTTGTCAATTGCGCGCTGTTGAAAAGTGCGTAAGGTTGCAATGTGGGAGAACCCTGAACCGCCTAACCTTAAGACTCCTAACACAAACACTTCTAAACCTGACCCCTAACCCAAAAAGCCCTAAGCCTAACCCTAACACCCCTAAGCCCAACTTACCAGCGCGCAGTTGTCGGCACGTTTATGACGGCACAGTCATGTGACAGGTCACAACATTTTTTATTGGACTGTTATTTAGAGTGATGAGCTTTTCCAAGGTTTGACCTACCTTTATCAAGTCTTATATTTCTTATATATTTTTTATATTTTTATTGTTTATACATCATCTCCAAACGTATCAAAGTAAAATTACACATAAAGCAAAAAACATAACCAATACATACAGTAAATAAACAAAAAAAATACATTAACATATACTTTAAAAACATTCATTCCACCAATCCAACCAATATTAATATTTAATCTATGTTAAATATCTCGGAGAGAGCAAAAAAAAAGAAAGAATGAAGAGGCTTTAATATAGAGCAACCCTAGAAACAACAAAAAGGAGGAACATTCGTATCCATTTTCTAACAATGATAGGATAGGTGATCGAAAGGGATGAAGCAGGGAAAGATTATTAGATCTTGTTTTCGTCCCATTTTAACAATTTTTTGACCATATTTTCTTTTTTCTTACTATAACGTTTAAGTCCCTTTTCCAACTCCCTATCCCGATCTACTATCCTCTCAATGTCAGACCATTTGGGGATTTCCTTGGAATTCCACAGTTTATCTATACACCATTTATTCACTAATAAAATATGGGAAATTAACCACCTGATGGTGCAAACTTTGGTTCTCAAAGATATGAAATAACATTGGTGCTGGGCTCATGGGTATCCTTATGCTTGTTATTATGTCAATCTGGTCTATACAAATCTTCCAATAGTGTTGTATCTGTGGCAGTCCCACCAAATATGTGAATGGGACCCCCTGCCCCCACAGCCTCGCCAACACTTTTTTGAATGTTTTACTGATTCTTTTCATATTCGTGGGTACCATATACCACCTCTGTATTAATTTGACATAAAGCTCTCTTTATGAAGTGCATAGTGTAGTCTCTTTTACTAAAGAGTATGCACTAAACCAATTTTCTCTTGTCAACACACAATCCAATTCTTCTTCCCATTTAATCATTCTGTTTGTTTTCATACTTTCTTCTCTAGTTCTTAATATTTTATTACATTTAGAGATAGTATGAGTTTTTTGACCCCTAACTATAATAAAGTATATCCGTGAATAATCTCTCTAAACTTGTTCAAAAGGATACCCTGGGATCTCAATTCCTTTGTGATGGTCATATACTCCAGCCAATTAATATCTGTAGTCTGATATTTTTGTAATAGTCTCGAATGAGATAAACATGCATTGTTTTCAAATAGATCTCCCAATTTAGTTACTCCGACTGTTTTTAATTTCTGGAGAGCTATATTTTTATTGTTATAGTGGAAAAGACTATTTGGGGCAGCTGGTGAGGGATGCTTAGCTAAGTCCCATACATTTCTATTTTTATACCAAAATTTTAATGAAGAATGAATACCCCCAAATAGAGGCATTAGATCTCTGGGATCTAGCTTAGGGAGCCATAAGAGTAGTTCCAGAGGAAAGTCCCCCATAATAGCCTCTTTTAATTTAAGCCATTTTTACTTTTTAGACGCATCCAAGTAGATGGTTTGTCATAATGGCATTATGAATGTCTAACAGAGAGGGGATGGCTAATCCTCCCTTTTCAACAGATCTCATTGTGATGTTTAATTTCACCAGTGGTTTCTTCTTCTTCTTATTATTATTATTATTATTATTATTATATTTATTCAGAAAGCTTTGCATATTATTAATTGAGTAAATGGATGCCCCTTGGGGAATACATCTCCAAATATATGTTATATTGGGAACAATCAATATTTTTATCATAGCAATCCTACCAGACCAAGACAATTGTTCAGGTTTCCATTCTAGGATGTCCTGTCTGATCTGTCTAAAAACTTTATCCATATTATTTGTCAGGATAGACCTAATTGATGTCGTATAGTGTATCCCCAAATGGCAAATACCCTGACTGTTCCAATTAAGTTTAAAATAATTTTTTAAATAATCAATTTCTTCCCTTCTAAGTCCAAAAATCAATGTATCAGATTTCAAATCATTAATTTTAAGATAGGAACATTTTGTAGTGTTTTCTATCTGATCCCATACTGCTAATAAATCACCTTGACTTTAGTTGTTTTCAATGTATACTTTATTAGCCTCTGGATTCTTGCATCTTGAGAATGCAACATACAGCTGGCCATGTGCAAATACTGGTTCTTCTAAAAAGATACTGACAGATTTGAGAGTTTGTCCTTGTGATTTTATTAAATGCCGCGATGATGGGAAATTGTCTCCTTTGAAGTACAAAAGGGAGGCTACTTTCACTTGGTACCAAATCTATTCTTGGCATGAAAACTCTCTCTCCTTTATGGGTACCCGTTAGAATATCAGCATGTATGAAATGGTTCTTTAATTCTTGAACAATTAATCTGGTCCCATTGCATAGGCCTTTTTTTGGGTTCATATTTTGCAGTAACATGACAATTGCACCTTTCTTTAGCTGCAAAATATGTGGTGGCATTCCAGAGGGAGTTAATTAATTCAGTTGAAAAGTTTGTCTGACTTTCTTTGTCATCATCAAGTGCAGAATCAGCACTGTGATAATTTCTGTGTGGTGCATTTATTTTTTGTAATATTTCATTATTCAGAAGCAAAGCATCCTTATTTTTGCACTAGAATATTGCCCGTCAAAAAATGACGGGAATCAAATTGTAAGTGCGCTAATGCTGTTTGGTAATGAACTAAATAATACATTAATAAAGGAATATACTTTACCTATTTTGAAGTAATAAATGCAGGAAGCATTATGCTGAAGAGCTGACAATCTGTTTTCATGTTGCTGCAGCATACAATGTGTGTTTTCAGTTCTGTGGTGCTGCTGTGTAAGGCTGAGCAATGTGTGTAGTGTAAATAGTGTGCGTGCGCGAGTAAAATCCGTTAGGGTAGCAGTGTACTTCCTCATTATGTAAGTTAGTGTTGTAAAATGGCGCCTAATGTGTGGTACGCAGCTGTTGGTGATTTAGTGTCCTTGTTCTTGGAGCTCGTCTGGCTTTTTTGGAAAATCCGTATGTGTTTGGTGGTATTTTGCGTGTTTAAGGTCCTGTTGCCTCGTTTTCGTTTTTTTTTCGGCGGCCATTTTTTCTCTCGCTTAGGTGTTTTTCGGGTGTCTAAGCTCTTCAATTTGGACTTAAATGGAGGTGTAACTTCACTTTTTAGAGGTCCTGGGTGCCCCCTCTTGCTGTGGGTAAGCTTTTTATGTGTTTGTTGTGTGTATTTATTGTGTTTGGAATGTTTTGAGGTTCGCGTGGGTCGGCCGCTAAAATCATAATGTTTTTTTTTTCTAAGTTCTGCGTCTCGTATTTCTGTGTTGTAAGTCCGTAAATGTTGCGAGGTCCGCAGTTGCTGTCAAGGAGCTTCGCGAGGGCCGCAACTTTTGACAACCCACAGTTATGACAACTATATATGTGATGATAGTATTACTTTGTTGGCAAGCTCTGCATAGTCGTCGTTATTTATTGTAGTTTGGAATATAGCTGATATGAGATCCTGTTTGCAAATCCTATAAGCTGGGATCTGGACAGTGTTATCAGGTAGATTTTTAATTCACTCTGTTTTTCCTTCTTAATGTGCCAATCATTGAATTCATTTTTGTCCTTCTTATCTCATATTTAGTTGTAATTGAAGATGGGTAAATTAGTTTCCATAGTGTACTTGACTTTATACATGTTTCGACAATGTCGGTTCGATTTCCATGTACAACGACAGGTAATGTTTGTCTAAAATCGCCACCTTACCTTTCCACCAAATGGCAAATTATTATCCATGACTTCACGTAGCAAACGGTCAATACATTGTAGGGCATGGCATGACATCATTGTAGCTTCATCTATTATAATTAATGTACTTTTATTTTAATTTTTTTTTGCTCGTAAAGAATGAATTCGAATATCCGACACTGATGTTTTCAAAATAGGAACTGGCAGTTTAAATCCACTATGCACAGTTCTTCCACCTTCTAACAAAAGTGCGGCAATTCCAGTGGTTGCAAATGCCAGCGCTATTTGACCTTGTGCTCGAACAAAACTCATCAATAAATTATATAGATACGTTTTTCCTGATCCACCAGGTCCATCCAGATAGAAATAACGCTCTGTGACCATGTCATCATCTAGAGCATTTTTGATTGCATTAAATGCTTGCAATTGTAATGTATTTAAAGTTGCAAGTCTTTGTTCTGTTTCGAGTTGAGTGTCATAGTCTTCAATGTTTGTCGTCTGTGTGACCTGGATCTGGCAGATTAAAACTTGCACAACTTAATCCATGAGTTAGAAAGACCTCTTGGATTTCAATTCATGCTTTCAATTTTGCAGTAGTCTCATTGTATCGTTGCAAAAAGTCTTCAGCCATATTTGTTTTAAATTTGTCCCGCAAAGCTAATGCATTTGAGAATATACAAATGGATGCAAATTGTTCCCTCATCTGCCATGGCATTTGACATAGTGCTGCTTCTTCTATACATTTTTCCCATTCTGTATCATCAGCTAGGAAGTTTCTGTGTTGCGCAGCTAAATGAAATGATTCATAAACTAGGTCATTAACAGTTCTTAACTGTTCAAAACTTTGTGCACCAGGAACATTTAGAAGTAGTAATCGTAAGCAGAAACGTTCATGGTCTTTTGGCCTTACAGTGTAAATTCTTGGGATTATTTTATTTCCACGACTTTTTCGTTTTTGCCATAATCCATTAAAGAAAACATAATGGTATGGATTGTCAATATATAACAATTTCCTTGCCTCTAAGTCAGTAGAATTTTTAATTGAAACCATGCTGTTAGTGTAGTTTGGCGATGCTCACTTTGTGCCAAAGCATTAGTTTCATGTCCAACATGGAAATACACTAAATGTGTTTGTGGCAAATGTACAGCCAATCGATATACTGCATGTGAGCGATCGTGCATTTAAAATTTTAGAAGACGCCACATTGCTTCTGGCGCACTTACATAGCTAGCATCTACATGAGATGCAAGTTCATTATGTACTAACTCACTGTGTTTGTTATTGTCTGCACTTTTGACCACTACAGTAGCTGCATCATAGCCTTTGTAAATATATTTGTAGACATATTTAATGGATTTTATAGAAGTGCAAGCTTCCACATTAATGTGTGCATTATACTTCATAAGTAAATGTGGATTGTATGGTACCACATATCTGTTGTCTACCTTTTTTCCACAAATAATGGCAGTTTGTCCTTCTCTTCTTCTATATAATGGATAGCCATCACAATTTGCATAAGTTTTGTCTCTGTAATCTTTTGGAAATTCTTAAGTACATTTCTTCTTTTTTTTTCATACATGGTGACTGTGGATTAATATCTTCACATGGTCCATGAATCATAAAATGAGTTACAATCTCATATAGTCTACCATGTTTAAATTATTTGCCTCAACTTGCAAATATGAATAAATGATACATTGTTGTGTCCGTTTTCCACCACATAAAATGGGATTGAATCCATCTCGATTGGCTATTTGAGCGACTTTAAATTCAAGCATGGAAATATTGTTTCTCACACGTACTTTTGAATTTCGGTAACTGAAGGGTTAATTTGGGCTTGCAACCTGCTTCCTCATGTGGAAAAATATGGGATATGTCATTGGATCCAAATTGGTACTTAAGATACTTATATTAATGAAAGGTAGGTTGGTCCTCATTTCTGGGATATATTCTAATGTCTCTGAAATGGTGGTTCTCCTTCATCATTTTGAAAGACCATTGCAACCTCATTTGATGCTGGCAAGTTATAATATGTTTATCAGTATGGCGATCTCTTTTAAGCACCATATTGACCTTTGGGATTGGCAATTGATGTATTTCTGCATGTATTTGTTGTTCCTTTTCTACTCCTACCAATTTTTTATAGGCTTGAGTGTATGGGTTTTGAGCCATAATTTTATCAAGCTCTATAAAAACACTGGGTAAGCATTTTTTATTTTCTTCCAGCTGCATGCGTTGGTCAACAGCTCCCATTGTTTCTAGGACATATAGTTGAGCACATTTTCTTTGCTCTCCTTCCTCTGGATGTAAATGAGAAGTACGATGGTAAATTTGTCCTTGGACTTTAAAGTAGTAAGGGCCATGTCCTGGCACATTAGCAGCTAATGTTGCCCCCATAGATGCAAAGGATATGGCACTATTGTAGGATCTTATGTTTGTTTTAGAAATTTTGGTAGTTGGGGAAAAGAGGCTCAGTCATAATGCTTTGTAAATATGTTGGGAATTGTTGTCTTTCTGGTAGTCTTAACTTGCTTTTTTTGACAGCAACTAACGAGCTGGCCATCCCTGGGTCTTTCCTGTTTGAAATAAGCCCCACAAAACTGACAGACAATATTCATACCACCACAATTATGAACCTCTACTGCTAAAGACTTAAGTAAAGGACAATTGTGAGAACATATATCAATATGACTCTCTAAATCATCATTACAAATCTTATCTGATTGTTCATCAACACTTTCTAAATGCTTTTGTTTTTTAGTTGCCTTCTTAGGGATGGATTTTAGTTTCTCAGCTGATAGAATTGCAAGCAAAAGACTTTCTCGTTCTTTTTGTTGTCGAATTTCCTTCTGCTCCGTCGTCTGATGCTCTGCCCATATTTTGACGTTCTCTAGTTTGACGTCTTTTCTTTTCCTGTTTCTTGTCAATATCTGCCATATTAATCTGTAAATAAAAATATAATATTTTTTTTTTTTATTGTAATATTTTTTATTAAACAGCATATTTTTATTTTCTACTATCCTGTTTTGTGTGCATCACTGTTTCCATTATGAGGTTTCACTCAATGTCAATGTTTGCAATTGCATAAGGATGTATATAACCAGTGAGTACCGTATATATTTTGTGTTTTAGTTTTCAGCTAGTGAAGAGCTTATTTTTGGATAGAAGTTCATTTAGTACAAAGTTAAAGAAATATGCTATGTGCTTTATAAAAATCTCTATTCAATTGGTCGATTTGCAATTGAATGAGAGTGTTAGTTAGGTTGCAGTGTATTTTGTGAAAGTGGCACATGAAAGATGATAGTTCCTTCTATTTTCCCTGAGTCTCATTCAATTGCGATTTTGTCAATTGAATAGGGCTCTATATAAGCACAGAGCATATTTTTTTATAGAAGTTTTTAGTTATGGAAGACCTTGCTTTTGGATAGAAGTTCAGTAATTGAAATGTTTTTTCGAAAAATGATGTTCTGTACTTCTATAGAGGCCTATTTAATTAGGCCCCATGTGCTTTATCTTAATTTTTGTGCGCTACTGTTGTCATTACGTGTTGAGGGTATGGAGTTGGGCTTAAACGTTTGTGCAGTAAAAAGCGTATATATCTTTTTTTTTTTTTTTGTGTACAATATAGTTGGCATTTGCTCTATTTTTTGTTGTTGTTGTTGTTTCTCTCCTGTTTTGCATGTGGCAATGTTGTTATTATTTTTTTCCGGTTATAGGGTTAGAGTTATATTAGTTAGGTTGGTATACGTTTGCAGAAAGTCAAGCAAAAAACAGGATATATCAGTATTTTATTATTTGTTTAACATGTAATACTATACTTCTTTGCTTGAAATCTGTTGTGTTGGAAATTGCTGTAGCGATGCAGAGAGTCTTCAGGCAGTGTCTGTTAAAACTGAAAGAGAGAGATGCAAATGTTGCATTAAAATGTAAGTAATTAATATTTTTGATACTATCCTGTTTTGTGTACGCCAGTGTTGTCATTAGAGGTTTAGGTTCTGATTTTAGGCATATAGGTTAGGGCACACAAAACAGTATTTATTCTTCTATGTTGTATGTGTTAACAATATTTGTTGTACTATCCTTTTTTGTGTACACCTCAGTTGTCATTAGAGGTTTAGGTTGTGGGTTAAGGCACAGAAAACAGGATTTATTATTAAATTATGTATGTATTAGCAATATTTGTGGTAGTATCCTGTTTTGTGTACGCCAGTGTTGTCATTAGAGGCTTAGGTTCTGGGTTTAGGCTTATAGGTTATGGCAGACCAAACAGGATTTATTCTGAAATTTTGTAAGTGTTACCAATATATTTTGTAGTATCTTGTTTTCTGTACCACTTTTGGGATTATAGGTTTAGGTTATGGGTTATGCTTAGAGGTTGGTGCAGACAAAACAGAAATCATTATTCTATTTTATATGTGTTAACAACATTTGTTGGAGTATCCTGTTTTGTGTGCAGCATTATTGTTGTTAGTAGGGTTTTTTTTAATTTTTTTTTAATTTTGGCCATGGCAGACAGCAAACAGGATAGGTGTTTCTTTTTTTTTAACTTGTTATACTATACCTTGGTTGAATTATTAGTTGTGTATAAATTACAGAGAGTCCCCTGCTGCCAATGTTCCTGCGACAGTTTTCAGGCAGTGTCTGTTGAGAAAGAGAAATTGTATGTTTGTGTAATTTTTTTTGTTAACAGCATCTTCTTTTTCTGAATGAAATGTATTTTTGTAAATTACCTGTTGGTTCTGTCTTTGTCGTTAGTAAAATTCTGCATATTTCACAGTGCGTCTGAAACCGTGCAGCGCTGCAAATTATTCAGTGACGCTGTTGATGCAGAGTCTGTTAGAAATGTGAAGAAAAGGGAAATATTAAATTGCATCATAAATATATATATGTGTGTATTTTTTTGGTAAAAGGCAATTTTTTTTTAAATAGATATGAATAAAATCTATAACTTTTTTTTTTTTTTAAATTGAGATTATTTTAGAGTACATAGGCGTATATGTGTGTTTGAAATCTTATGATACATGAATACGGTTTTGTTGTAGTAGAAACCGTTAGAACGCAAATTGCCATGCGCTATTTGCATTCCAGTCGCCATTTCGCGGATAGTAGTTATTTGTTGCATGTGAAATGGTGGTGATTTTGTGTGTGTTAAGTGTAAGATGAAGTGTTCTTGAGAGTTGGTTCAGTTTTGCGAGTACATTTTGGAATTTTACATCCTTAGCTTAGTTTTTTCTGCGGCCATTTTTTCTGTCGCTTAGGCGATTATCGAGTGTGTAAACTTTGGAAATGTGAGTGAAATCGAGCTGTGGGTAATGTTGTTTTTTTTTTTTTTTTGGAGTGTTTTGTCTTTGTTTTTCAACTGCCAAGTGTGTGGGCGTTTTTTGTAAGCGGTTGTGGGGCGCCGCAGAGTCTCCACCTCCGCAAATGCGACCCCTCGCTTTCCGAAAGTCGTAGGGATGGCGCTCATCTCCACCAGCGCAAGGATCGCCTTTGGCGCTCCTTGCCAGCAACTGCAGCACTCACTTTGCGAGGGCCGCAGTTGTGGCGGAGCCCGCAAGCGTTAGTAACAACCCGCTTACTCACAACTATATATGTGATACTGTGAAATCTAACCATTGTATCTCTTGGCTGAGACCCTGTTAATCTGTAAGGTAATGAAGTCCTATGGACTGTGTCCAAGACGTTTATTTTTTGAGTGAGCCTTGGGACTAAAGTAGAAAAAAAGTTCATAATATACTTTTTCAAATCGTGTTCAGGGACAGAATCAGGGATTCCCCTTGATCTCATATTTTTCCTTCTGGATCTATTTTCTATATCTATTATTTTATGTTCCAGGTCAGTCACCTTTCTCTCTAAAGCGGTTGTATATGTTATAACTGTAATATGATTTTTAATAAGCTTTTCCAGCTTGATCTCCAGCTCCTCAATTCTTGAGTGTGTCTCTTTAATGGCTTTATAATTCTCCCCTATTTGTTCTTTTAAATCGGTTGACATTTTAAATTGGAATTCTGTCATGATTTCTCTCATATTTGCTGGTGACAGTAAATCCTCTCCCATTGTATTTGAATCGTCAAAATCCGAGGATTCGGTATTACTCCCTCTACTTTTGATTGTGGTCTTTCATATTTATTTGAGATTCATTTTACGATTTATTTACGAACTGATTTTCGGGTAGAAAATAGGTGGGATTTTCTGTAATGTCTGTTTTTTCTCCTTAGATTTAGTTTTACTTGACATCTTGATTTCTTGTCTCTAAGAAGATTCTCTGTATATTATCCTCTGGAGGAGCTAACTCTATTCCACACCTCTACCAGCAACCGTCTAGACCATCCAAATTCTGGCTCTCACAATATATAAGGAGCCTTTTAACCTTGATTTCTCAGTCCAACAACATGTTTATAGTATATACCACTGTTATAGATCCATATTATTTATCCCTCTGGATACAGGACGCAATAAAGCTCAAAAAAACTTGATGGAATAAGTATCCGGAAAATTTACGTCTTTATTAATATTAGTATCACCAAGCTATCTCTTGTGCGAGAGCAACACTGTCCAGAGCCACTAAAATACCTCCAAACCGTAACTTCAACTTGTCCTGGGACCCAAGTCTAATAATTAACGGATGCTCCACTGGAGCTCTCCCCGCCATATACATTGCCTGATCCCGTGTGTGCGATTCCTCCATTTCAATTGTCCACAGAGCTAATGATCCATTAGTTGTCTCTCCTTCCCTTCCTCCACCTTGACAGCAATAACCTCACTAGGGTTCTCACTGCACAGCCATCAGCTGGCTATCCCACGCACTGCTTCAGCGACCTAGGGCCTCTATGGCGTCCCACATGAGAGAGGCCACCACTCATGTACAGCTCTCACTCCCGCGTCTCGCCCTTGGAGCTCTCACCTCCGTGCTGCGGGTCCGCTCCTAGCTGCTGTATCGGGTCAGATTTCCCACGGGTGTGTGGTCAGAGCCTTACACTCCATCCGGCTATTAGCTTGTGTTTGCTGTTCTTTTTCGTGCCGTGTTTCACTGAACATGCTTTTCTTCAGCTGGCTCTCCCTCTCACCCCGCAGACGTCTCACTTGTCTGCACTACTCATTTCCCAGAGCGCGTCCTCACATTGACAGCAGAAGTCCAACAACTGACAAGTATTAGAGAATTGTGAATTTCCTAATTTGTTTAATAAGACTCCTATTTATTACATGTAATAATAAAAGATAAACTTACTTTATCTCCTGGTTGTGTTAATAGGGCTCCCTGATGTTAATCTAGACATGAGGTCAGTTAAAGAGGAACAAGAGGACGAGAGAAATGGAAATGATTATCGGCAACAGGAGATCCAATCTGAGCCCGGTGCCGGTGGGTGATATGTAAAATAAGAATAAATAATACAGATCTACTTGTATCAGTCATATAGTTATTACATCTCTGAACTCAGCCCATGGTTATATTGATGGCAAATTTAAATCTGTTTTAAAAGACAGCTAGAGTTTAGGAAAACTTCACATGTTCACGAAGAATGAAACAAGTATCAGAAACAGTTGTCTGGTCAAAGAGTATCAAAGATTTTATCTAAAAATTACACTACAAGTGTATAGAGGCCGCCATGGGAGTAATTATTTGTGTTTCATACATGAGAGGACGGGCAGCGAGCCTGGAAAGCCGGATTACTGGCTACTGAGACCAGTTTGTGTGAGCGAGAGGTCAGTTTGTTCATCGATCAGATAACAGATACACTGTCCCCAACCCTCCACTCTCGCCCTTCCACTCTATGCCTCTTTTCCCTGCTGAGTATAAAAGCACACCCATCAGACTCCAAGCTATTAGAATGTGCCACAGATAGACAACATGGACCCCTAACATGTACAATTTTTTCTCTGTGCACTAACAATCGCGCGTTGTCAATTGTGCGCTGTTGAAAAGTGCGTAAGGTTACAATGTGGGAGTACCCTAAACCCTGAACCTCCTAACCCCAAGACCCCTAACCCAAAAGCCCCTAAGCCCAACTTACCTAAGTCCAGCACGCAGTTGTCGGGGCGTGCATTTGTCGGTACGCTTATGACGGCACACTTTTCTCCTGCGCGCAAAGGACAGGTCACAACATTTTTGATTGGACTGATATTTAGAGTGATGAGCTTTTCCAAGGTTTGACCTCCCTTTATCAAGTCTGAAGCAAAACTACTACATTGTTATTACATGTAATGACTCATGTAATTCTCTATTGGAATAAACAGTGGGACCTGATGAAGATTTAGAGACGTTATCCATTTGTGAGGAAGCAGTGGGTGAGAGAGAGGAGCCGGATATTCATCAGGAGGAAATCTGTCCAGAACCTGTGACAGGTGAGTGATGCACCCATCGCTGGTGTAAAAGATCACCCAGAGTGCATTGCAAGACCTGCTCCTCAGTCCAGTCCCAACATCTCTTTATCACCCCACATTAGTAGAGGAGTCACAGGGGGTAAATGTGACCAATAACCCGAGAGATGCTGATATTCACTGGTGCTTCTGCTCCATATTTGCTGTTGAGCTCATTAAGCTCTCACCAACTTCTTGTTCATTAAACACTTAAAATGCAATGGGTTTATACAGGCATTTGGCATTTTTTGGTAATATTTGATGAGAAATAAACTTTTACTGTCCTTTTAAGCAATTAAATAATATACAAGGTTATCATATTGTGGTGCCAGTGACAAACAGAAGATTGGCCGTGAACAGCATAATAGAGAAAATAGCAGCAAACCTTGCAATATACCTTGCAATATAATTTGCTGCAAAATAGGTCAATATATCTGTAGAGAGGACACAGCCACACATGACAACACGAGCTATAGCATCAGAGGGTCATATACATGTACATCATCCAATGTAGTCGATGTAATACATAGTTGCATAGTAATTAAGAAGGTTGAAAACAATAATTTCAGTCTATCAAGTTCAACCTTTTAAGATCTCCTCTGATCTGCAATATGTGGATTAGTTATTTATAAGTTGTTAATTAATTATTAATCAACTATTTAATTATTTATTATTTATTTTATTTTTTAATTATTAATTAATCCAGAGGAAGGCAAACAAACAAAAAAAAAACAAGTGAAACTTAGCCAATCGTCTCAAAGGGAAAAAAATGAATTCCTTCCTGACCCCAGATACTAACAATCGGATTTCTCCCTGGATCAATACTCTCTCTCTAATTATCCAGGATAACACTGTATTCCCTTTTTAAAGTTATCTATCGAATCCGCTGTCACCACCTCCTCTGGTAGAGAGAATTCCACAGATTAACCACCCTTACTGTGAAGTATCCTTTTCTTACTTTAAGATGGAATCTTTTTTTTTTCTAACCTCAAGGGGTGTCCTTCTGTCAGTTGAAAACCTCTTGGCACAAAAAGCTCCCTTGACAAATCTTTATACTGTCCCTTGATGTATTTATATAAGGTAATCATATCTCCTCTTAGACGCCTTTTTTCTAGAGACAATAAGCTTAATTTAGTTAGTCTTTCTTCATAACTTAGCCGCTCCATTCCCCTTATTAGTTTTGTTGCCCTTCTCTGTACCTTTTCCAGCTCTAAAATGTCATTTTATGAAGTGGTGCCCAAAATTGTACTCCATATTCCAAATGAGGGCGTACTAGGGATTTGTATAGTGGCAGAATATTTGCTTCTATACCCTGCTTAATACATGCTAATATTGTATTTGCCTTTGCAGCACTCCCAAATCCCTTTCAATATCTGATACACCTAGATGTGCTACATTAAGATTATAAATTGCATGGCTATTTTTCCTTCCCAGATGCATAACTTTACATTTATTCGTATTCAATCTCATCTGCCATTTAATTACCCTGAACAACTTCGTGTCATCAGCTAAAATTGAGATACTACTTTCCAAACCCACCTCTAAGTCATTAACAAAATGTGTTTAAAAAGGAGAGGACCTAATACTGAACCCTGAGGAACCACACTTATCACATTAGTCCAATCGGATTATGTTGCATTTACAACAACCCTTTGATTGTTGTCGTTTAGCCAGCTCTCAATCCTTGAGCAGATATTTACTGCAATTCCTGTATCTCTTAGTTTGCAAAATAGTCTCCCATGTGGCACTGTATCAAAATCATTTGCATAATCCAAAAAGACTACTAATTAATTAGAAACCAATTAGATTTGTTTGACATGACCTATACTTCATAAATTCATGTTGACTCCTACTTATAATCCTGTTCAAATACACATATTCTTGTATGTTATCACTTATTAACCCTTCTAAAAGCTTCCCCACTACAGAAGTGAGGCTCACTGGTCTATAATTCCCCAGATTTGCTCTTGCTCCCTTTTTAAATATAGGTATCACATTTGCTTTTCTCCAGTCATATGGTAGAGACCCTGTGTTGAGTGAATCTTGAAAAATTAAATATAATGGTTTGGCTATTACAGAACACAGTTCCCTCAGTACCCGTGTATGTATTCCATCAGGACCCAGGGCTTTATTAACATTTATTTTATCCAATCTCTTTTGGATTTCTTCCTGTGTTAACCAATTATTTGGCAAAGGTAGTGTAGTCCCATTATGTTGCCGTGTCCCAATCACTGGTACCTCCCTTGTGTATACCGAAGAAAAGAACCTATTTAGCTCATCTGCCTTTTCCTGGTCACTAATTAACAGATGGCCTGTGTCACATTGTAATGTTCCTATAGCTTCCTTCATCACCTTCTTCCCATTAATATACTTAAAAAATATTTTTTGGTTAGTCTTACTCTCTTTTGCAATTCATTTTTCATTTTCTATTTTAGCCAGTCTAATCGCCCTTTTGCTGCCTTGTTGATTTCCTTGTATTCCTGTAAAGCAGTCTCTGTCCCCTCTTGTTTGTATAATTTAAATGCCAGTATTTTACTCTGTATCTTGATCTTTAAATCAATGTTAAGCCACATTGGATGGGATTTACTCCTTTTACTTTTATTCCCACTCGGTATATGGTGATAAGTATGTATATTTAGTAAGGATTTAAATGTTGTCCATTTATGTTTAGTATTTTTACCTCCCCGTTCTTTGTCCCAGTCTATACTTTGTATTGCTGCCCTTAGACCGTTAAAATATGCCCTTTTTAAAATTAAGAGTTTTTTTGTTGGACCCTTACAACTCTGTTTTTGTATTCAATCTCAAATGAGACTGTGTTGTGATCACTGTTTCCCAAAGGTTGCCCTATTTCAACATTTGATACTATATTAATATTATTTGTGATGACTAAGCCTAAGATAGCCTCATTTCTAGTAGGTTCTTGTATAACCTGGGCCAGATAATGATCCCTGAGTGTACTCAAGAACCTGCTCCCCTAAGCTGAACTGCTGGTCTCAAACTAGATAAATATTTCAGGGTAATTAAAACCTCCCATTATTAGAACTTGCCCATGCTTAGTTGCATTTCCAATCTGTAACAATAATTGTATTGCCTCACTTTCAGCTATATTTGGGAGTTTATAGCATACTCCTCCTAATATTCTTTTAGAATTTGCTGCTCCGCTATTTAACTCTACCCACAAACATTCAACTTTATCACTAGTTCCACCATAAATATCTTCTCTGACTATAGGCTTAAATTCAGGCTTAACATACAGACAAATCCCTCCTCCTCTTCTATTATTGCTCCTATCTTTCCTAAATAGGGTATAACTATCCAGATTAACAGTCCAGTCATGATATTCATCCCACCATGTTTCTGTAATGCCTATTAAATCCCATTTTTAATTAATTGCTAATAATTCTAACTGTTCTGGCATTAGTAAGCATACACTTTATGTTATGAGTTTGTAGTTTGGTGATGTCTGCCACGTATTTGAGTTACTTAGTACTACCTCCCTATTGACTATACTACTCCTCCCCTATGAGTTGTTAATTCATCTTTCCATCAAAAAACACAATGAGGACAGTTACTGTACCCCAGTTGGGCACCATTTCACACAGAAGAATCATTCCATCCAAAACCTGGAAATCAAAATACTCTGGACATTACAAAACTATACAAGAGCAAAAAACTTTCAAATCAAAAAAGATTCAATTTTTTAATACTAAGGATAATGGGCTTAATATTGGTTTAGGGTTTCTATCCCACTATCAACATGTCTCATTATTCAGACATTTTTCCACACGCATCTCCCATTCAAGTGTTGTTTTTCTAATCCACAAATTGTGGGGTCATTTATGGCTCTAAATTATGGCTCTGACATAGTGACTTATCAGGACATTATTTACAGTGCTGGTCTGTGTCCCTCTAATCTCTGCCCAGTGAATTTTTGTTTTCTTTTTTTTTTCTCCTAACTTTTTTACTTCTCAGTATATTCAGACATGAAAAAGAGAGGTTTATCTCTGAAAAGCTTGTTGCTATATTATGAATGAGTTTGTCCAATAAAAAAGGTATCACTATATACTGCAAGACTTTAAGTATTCATCTAGATTACCGGACTCTCGCGGCTACCTAAATATTTGTGTTTTTCAAATAATGAAAATAGTTTATCTTTTAGACTTATTTTTTTAAAGCATTGTATGTTGTTGTAGTGTGTTGTTTCATAAAATGTTTTATTAGTAAGACATTGGCTCTAAATCGGTGTCTCACACTCTTTTTTTAATTGACTGATGTATTTATTGAAACACACATGATTTATGTATAAATAATTAAGTACATTAGTTAAACAAAACAGAAAAAACAAATGGAAGCCGGAATTGAACCAATGAGTTACCAGTAAAAATGAATCACCACACTCTGCTCTCGGATACAGTATTAATCTATAATATTATGTGTAACCGTTACAGACTCCAACCTTATTATTTATGCAGATTCTTGTGGGAGGGGCTTCAAGGACTAAACTAAAATGACACTAAGTCAATTCGACAAAAGGAGAAACTCATGTTGTAATTCAGTGATATCCACTCTGGACACGGCCAACACCTCCAACATGAACTATAACTACTCCTTGCTGTATTAACCACGAAAGCCAAGTCACTGGCATATATAAGAGTATATCCCATATAATGGTACTAGTTCTTATTGCCATGGCCAAGACAATCATTTTTATATATATATATATATATATATATATATATATATATATATATATATATATATATATATATATATATATATATATATTTATATATATATAGCCTAGAAGACCAATTTCATACAGGAATAAAAAATAAATTTTATTAGTGATATTTTTTTTAAAGAAAGAATGTAAATTAACTATGTATAACACCATAAAATTATTATTTCTAACTACAACTATCCGTCAGATAACTAAGAAGCCTCATTCAATTGAGCAATTGTAAGTTACTGGAGTCCGGAATGTAGCTATTCAATTGACGTCTTTTTGTGACCCGCAAATGGCCTACGTATTACTGGCTCAAAATCCCTACGGTAGTTATAATCGTAACTTACAACCCATCTTAGCCTTTGATCTTACAAGCCCGCAGCAGTTACAATTGCTAAAATTTGCAAATCGCTATTCAATTCCACAATGCCACACCTGCGTTCAATCCCATAAATGGCAAATGTAGCCCAAAATCCTAAGAGTGCAAGAAAGGACTCACAAGGGCTTTAAAAGCCCTTACGTATGCTGCCACTAAAGCCCTGCAGGGTCCCCACATTAACCCCTTGTTGCAGTGGTCCCTACATTAACTCCAAGCTTTGGTGGTCCCAATTGGCACCCTGCACCATAAAAAAATGTAAATCCCCTGCTGCGTGTCCTTAAAGGACTTGTGGCACACAAATAGTTAAGCCCTGCCGCGGGGGGGTACTTGTAGTAGACACATAACATTAACCCCCCATTGCAGCATGTCAAATTCAAATGTCCTGCCTCGCAGGTTTTTAAAGGTCCTTAAAGGACCCGCCCTACAATAATTAACCCCATCACTCATGGGGCTCTATGCAGACCCCCAATGAGCCTCTAATTAACCCCATCAGTCCAATAAGGGTCTATATAGACCCTTTAAGGGACAATAATTAACCCTGACATTAACACTATAAGTACCATGAGGGTCCTCCAAGAACCTCATGATGCTAAGTCTAAGGACTACCCTACATTACATTGTTATTCCCCTTCAATAAACTAATAACTCTAATTAACCCTATCACTAACCACTTAACACTTAACCCTATCTAGACCCAGTTATCCCTATCTAGCTCTATTTAACCCTAACTGTACCCAATTTATCATAACTGTACCCAATTACCCCTAACTGTACCCAATTAACCCCTATCCTATTAACCCTAATATATCCTATTAAACCCTATACTATTAACCACCAACCCTACCCTATGAACCCCTATCCTATTAACCCCTACACTACCTACCTAACACCCTAATAAACCTCTAACCACCATAAAATCCCTAACAACCCACTAAGTACAGAAAATAACAAACTATAAAAATAAAAAAGGCACTACAGAAAAAGACACATAAAATATATAAAATAAAAACCACTATTGAAATAAAAAAAACTTACAACCTGTAAAAAGAAAGGGTAAATTAGTCTACTGACCTGGCCAAAATGCCCCTCCAGTGGTGGTCCTTGATGCCCTGGTCTTCACTCTTCTGTACTCCTACATCCCATTGTGATTGGCTGAAAGCATTTGAGCGTTCTGATTGGCTGAAATAGCTGTCGATCATATTTCAGCAAATAGGCTGAAATAACTGTCTATAAGATTTCCGCAAATCAGAATGTTCAAATGCTTTCAGCCAATCAGAATGGGATACAGGGGTGTATCCCATTCTGATTAGTTGAAAACTGATTGGAGTAGGTTGGCGTGCAGATAGACAGGGTATAGAGAGAGATGTTGCTGGGTTGAAGATCTAAGCTGGAGTAGGCCCGGAGATAAACCTTATCTCATTCAGAGGATGCATTTCAATTGTTGATATACATTTTTTTTTATTCAAATTCTCCTGATTCAGGTCATGTAAAATGACTGATACTCTGAAAAACATTTTAATCCAGTGGTGTCACATTCAGATTCCTATTATCTGAAACTGAGAATTTTCCCAATCAGGTCCCTCCAGGCATATATAATCAATAACAAAAAGTATATGGGGCCATTTGTAGTCCCACAAAAAAGCAGTTGTCCAAGTCCATAAGGGGAATGGTTTGCAATTAATAAACTGTTTAAATGGATATTGTTTACAAGTTAAGTGTATAAAAAAACAATTTTTATACACATAACTGCTCTACAAGATTTACATTTTGAAAGAGATTTTCATTTGATTCTTCCACCATGTTTCTTTATTCCAATTATGTACTAGAAGGTCCTTTTAAATTAGGTGGTTTTCTACTTTTTATTGATTGTTTTTCAGACAACACTTTAAATATATTTAGATGTATTTAGATATATTTATCACTTATCATTTTAAGATTCTTTACTCCTGCTTTTTTTTTTGTTTCCAACAGATATATCCATGACCGGTAATGAGCACCAACTTTCACCAGGTTGTGTAAGGAAAGATTTCAGTATTTCACGCGGTTACATTGACGCAAACCAAAGTTGTGTAAAACAACAAAGAGGAGAAACATCCTTTATACATTCTGATTGTAGGAAAAGATTTACCAGGAGTGGAAATCTTATAAGACATAAGGCAGTCCATACAGGTAAAAATCCATATGGATCTTCAGGCCATGAAAAGAATTTCCGCACACCCACAGCCTTCAATTCTCACAAGAAACCTTATAAGGAAGAAAAAACATTTGTATGTTCTGTATGTGGGAAATGTTTCAGTAATACCTCACATCTGAGTAGACATAAGAAATCTCATACAGGAGAAAGACCTTTTCCATGTTCTGAATGTGGCAAATGTTTCAGTCAGGCATCAAATCTCAATAAACACAAGAGAACTCACACAGGAGAAAGACCATTTTCATGTTCTGAATGTGGGAAATGTTTCAGTCAGGCATCAGATCTCAATAAACACAAGAGAATTCACACAGGAGAAAAACCATTTGCTTGTTCTGAATGTGGGAAACGTTTCAGTCAGGGATCAAATCTTCATTCACATAAGAAAACGCACACAGGGGAAAGACCATTTTCATGTTCTGAGTGTGGGAAAAGTTTTAGTAGGGCCAGAAATCTCAATTATCATATGGAAACTCACACAGGAAAAAAAGCATTTAAATGTTGATTGTGGGAAATGTTTCATCATGTTATCAACTTTAAAGGCCCATAAGAAAACACACAGGAGAACGGACCATTTTTTTATTTCTGATGGGGAAAATATTTGTCAGGTTTCAGGGTTGATAAGAAAATTCCCACTGGAGGAAAATCATTTGTACAAATATGAGAAATGTTTCACTCTCAAAGCATATCCTAGTGACCATATGATGAGAATAAATATTTTGATTTGGAAAATATTACCCAACAGCACTTATGTTTTACTGAACCTAATTGGTCCCAATCCTCATGGAATCCCTTCTCGTACTTTGAATGTGGGAAATATTCTAACAGTAGCTCACATACTATCTGATATCAGAAAATTCATATAGAATACAAATATGTTCATATTTTCATTGTAGGTAATGGTAAAATAGAATGTTTATCTTGTTATATGTCAGATATGTCTGTTTCTATGCTCTGATTGTGGGATATGTTACAGTTACAATAAAACTCAGGTAAATTACCCAGAAATGATCCTGTTCATTTTTAATTGTAATAGTTAAGATACAATATTTCTTAGATCCCACTTGGAGATCTCCTTAATCATTCTTTAATTCTTCTCTTATTTTAGGTTTGATTAGAAGTTAATTTCTCTCTCTCTCTCTCTCTCTCTCTCTCTCTCTCTCTCTCTCTCTCTCTCTCTCTCTCTCTCTCTCTCTCTCTCTCTCTCTCTCTCTCTCTCTCTCTCTCTCTCTCTCTCTCTCTCTCTCTCTCTCTCCCCCTCTCTCCCCCCTCTCTCCCCCTCTCTCCCCCTCTCTCCCCCTCTCTCCCCCTCTCTCCCCCTCTCTCCCCCTCTCCATGTTTTTACTTTTTGATTCCCTACCAATATGTTAAATGTTTTAGTCACTTGTTTTTAATTTTTATTATATAACAACTTTCTATTGACTTTTTTTGTTTAAATAAGACTGTTTAACATTGCTTATATACAACTTTATTAGTACAACTAGATGGTGAGGAGTTAAAGGGTGGGGGAAAAACTGAAAACTCACAAAGAAAAAATAAAGATAATTTCATTATCATCATCATCATCACCTCCTTATTTGTATAGCACCAACATATTCCATAGAGCCGGGTACAGTAAAACATAGTTATGGCAATACATAATTTGTCAGACGAATACAGCGTTAACGACCCTGTCCTTGAGATAACAATCATACATATGACAATTTTGTATAAAGTGCTTTGCAGATTGAAAGCTAACAATATTTACTTACTAACAGCCTATTAAATTCCAGCCTCGTAGATACGAGGTTTGTATTTAAGCCCTACGTGCTTCAAATTCTGAAAAGTTACAACTCTATTAAATTAGCCCTGCTGCGAGCAACGTATGAGCTACGCAGCATGGCTGTCCGTGTCAACACGGAGAAACCGTTCATATGAAGTGCCAGCCTGCAAGATCATCTTGCAGGCTCCCTCACCTCCCCAATTGCCACGGGGGTCCTAAAGGTGTCCTACATACAAGCCCTGCCGTTGGGGGTACTCCAAGTAGCCCCCCGGCACCTAAAATTAACCCCCCTCTATGCTGCAGGTACCTATTGAAATCTGCGAAGTAACCACCTGCCACAGGGGTCCATAGAAACCCATGCAGCCCCCCACATTAACCCCTTGCACCAGGGGGTCCCCAATCAGCATAGATCCGGCCCCCGCTGCTTTAAAAAATTCAAATTCCCAGCTGCGGCTCCATAAAGGGCCTGCTGTACACCATTAGCCAATCCCGGCCGCGGCACATAAAATTACCCACCCTCATAAGCCCCTATTTAACCCCGTCACTCATAGGGGTCAATACAGACCCCCATAAGCCCTTAATTAACCCTTTCACTCATGGGCGTCAATACAGACCCCCATAAGCCCTTATTTAACACCGTCACTCATGGGGTCAATACAGACCCCCATAAGCCCTTTATTAACCCTGTCACTCATGGGGGTCAATACAGATCCCCATAAACAGTTAATTAACCCCATCACTCATGGGGGTCAGTACAGATTCCAATAAGCCCTTAATTAAACCTATAACTCATGGGGCTCTATACTACACTATTAACCCTATCTATACCCCATTAACCCTAACTATTCCCCATTTACCCATACTAAACCCTATCTAACCTTAACTGGGCCTATCTAACCCTTACTGGGCCAATCTAACCCTACTTGGGCCTATTTAAACCTATCTGGACCTAATAACCATAACTGGTCCTATTTAACCCCATCTAGCCCTATTTAATCCCATAACTTATGTGGGTCTATACAGACCCCCATAAGCCTCCATCTAACCCCATCCCTTATGGGGTCTATACCAGTAGGAAATTAGCAATGGCGCCTTCTGATTGGCTGAAAAGGCTATCAATCAAATTTCAGCCAATCAGAAGGCACTTTTAGCGTTAACCTAGGGGTTTATAGTGTCCTATAGAGGTCTATATAGACCGCTATTGGACTGAGGGCGTTAATTATAGTCTCATGGGGCTATGTTTAGAGCCCCATGAGTGATGGGGTCAATTTAAGGCTTATGGGGGTCTGTATTGACCCCCATGAGTGACAGGGTTAATTAAGGGCTTGTGGGGATCTGTATTGACCCCCATGAGTGACGGGTTAATCAAGGGCTTATGGGGGTCTGTAATGACCCCAAGGAGTGATGGGGTTAATTTAGTGCTCATGCGGCTCTGTATAGATGCCCATGAGTTATAAGGTTAATTAAGTGCTTATGGGGCTCTGTATTGACCCCCATGAGTGACAGGGTTAATTATGGGTTTATGGGCGTCTCTATTGACCCCCATGAGTGACAGGGTTAATTTAGAGCTTATGGGGGTCTGTATTGACCCCCATGAGTGACAGAGTTAATTTAGGGCTTATGGGGGTCTGTATTGACCCCCATGAGGGATGGGGTTAATTTTAGTCTCACGGGGCTCTGTATAGAACCCCCTGAGTTATAGGGTTAATTTGGAGTTATAGGGTTAATTTAAGTGCTCATGGGGCTCAGTTTAGAGCCCCATGAGTGATGGGGCTAATTTTAGTTGCCTGTGGGGGTACTTATAGTACCGCTGTGGCAGGGGTTAATATTTTTTTAGGGCAGGTCCTTTCAGGACCTTTACGGTGCATTAAGGATCCACGAGGCGGGAAATTTGAATTTTTAAATGCAGCGGAGTCCAGATTGGGGCCGATCGGGGCCCCCCGCTTCAAGGGGTCTGTGAGGGTGCCTATAGCAAGGGGATAATGTGTGGACACGTTGGGGGTCCCGATGGGGACCCACAGCATTGATTTGGATCAGACCACAACAGTCTGAATTCGATATCTGCTCCTTCTCCCAATTAGTGTTGGATGTGCACATTCCAGAGAAATAAGACACAGACACGGTGTTTCTGTATAATAATTCTCAAAGCGCTCTATTCCAAAATGGCAGTGTACAAGTTTATATATAAAAACATTATCTGATCAAACGTCACATGATTCCTTTGTCTAGGAATTAATAGCTTTATTGATTGGTTCTAAATTGCTGCAGTGTGTTGTCATCATAGTGGTCAGTTGAGGAAGGATCCGTTCATTTGTCTAAAAAGGCAGGCGGTGCCTGTATCCTTATTTGGTCACGGATGTTTGCATCACCAGGCCACTCCCAGTTGTAGTTCTGTAGCCATTTTGTATGTAGTCCATCCTCCATCTTAGGTAACCTCCATTGTTAGTAATCTTCTTCTCATTTATACATATATAAGTGAGTAAGGAATGGCAGACAAACATAATAACATGAAAAGACATTTTCCTAATTATCATCCATAACAGACCCCCTAAAATGTACTGTTATGTTATTAGTAAGTGTGCAACTTAAGAAAAGCAGCTGTGCTTATGTTAATGCGTGATGAGGGGTAAACTCCCCCCTAAACACTAGGTGTATATCTGTCCCTGAGGATGAGGTGCATGACTGCAAGAAAGCCCTAAACATCTGTGCTGTGAACGCCCGTCTTTGTACATTTGAGTAGCCATGGCTTACCCACGGCCCCTCCTGCCACTGTCACAGACAAGTCAGACGCCTTTCCCTAGCCCCTTGTATCAGGAACATGTGGGACAAGGGGTTTATGTGGAAACCTCACTCCTAGATACAATAGACTGTGACATCTTATGTGACTTCTCACAGTTGTCATCATCACAAAGTTCTTGGTGCACAAAGGTTGGTGTGACTCCAGTAACTGACTTCTTTAAATATGTTCGGACACAGGGGATAATACAGCAGGTAACAAATGCAAGAATGATCAGTATTGAAAGAAAGACAATGTCAACCTGTAACAATACCTTCTGCCAGTTGTTCATCCACCCAAACCATTTATCCCAATAGTCTGCGGTTCCAGAACTCTCCTTCAATTCTCGTGCCAAGTTGTTTAGTTCTTTAATGGCTAAAGTAATTTTACCGTTTGGACCCATATTATCAGGTATGTAGGTGCAGCAGTTGCCAGTGTCGGGGAGTATTTTACACTCCCCCCCTTTCTAGCATGTCTAGTGCCATTCTATTCTGGAAGGCCTTGTGTGATGTGGCCTTCAATTGTTTTGCAACTCCTTGCAGAGCGTCTCTTGTGTAATCCACAAACCTTTGTTGGTTATAATATATATAATTGATTCAAGCAACATTTTTATTTACACCAATCATCGGTATCAGTGATTCAAATCCTGCTGCTATCTGGTTTCGGGCCTTGAACTCATCAGGCACCCCCCTTGGGACTCCAATAGAGTCCATGTACACATGGGGGTCAAAGCTACCTTGTGGGGGAGAGACCTTTCTTTTGTGTCTAGATGTTGTCAGTAGGGTGTGTGGTGAGGTATCAGTTTGGATAGGCACTATGTGCACTGGCATTATGACCTATGACCTTTGTTATTGTACACTCACCATAACAGCTACCCTCTAGTCTTGATCTGAGCTTCATGTCCCCACATATGCAATGTATGTCTTCCAGAGATTGTGTCATCTCTATGTGTGTGACAAAATCCACTTGCGAACTTCTGCAAATTGAACCCATCAGAAACATTTCTCCTGTAACACGTATAATTTCCAGGGTATATAGCTATACCTTCACCTGGATATAGATTGTCAGTTATAATGGGATACCTGCTCTCCCATTGTTCACAATTCTTCGTACGTAGGTTCGTTGACATCAGTCGTTTGGGGTAATGCCTGAGTGTGTTGTACTTGCATTGGTCCTTCTGATATGAGTGGTGCATTTAGATCTCTGAGTATAAATGTACCAATCCGTCCTTTTGCTTCTCCTCTAACCCAGCCACCCATTATGTATGTACCTGCGTCTGTGGGTCTGGGGTTCTTGATAGTCAGAGTAAGTCGCATGTTAGCTCCAGTCTTGCCATTTGGCGAGCATTTGCCTGGCTTTATTAGAGTCATACGTTCAAGTAAAGGGCTTCCACTCAAATCTGTTCTATCTGAGGCACTCCGTGGTCTGTAGCCCCAAGCTGTCCCAGTGTTCCATTCTACAGGTTCCCAATGACTACAATCTTTTCCCCAAGTCTGGTCTGTAACACATATGTATATAGATGTGCTGAGAGTGTCTTTGTACAAGTTACATTGTTGAGTCTCGCTTAGCTGTTGGCAACATACAACATGACAATAATCAAAGGAGAATGTGATCATATGTGTTTCAGATGGATTGTACCAAAATGTAATATCATCTTTCTTCTCACTAATGAATGCAGAAGGTTCTACTTTAGTTAAGAACAGACAGAAAAGGATATGTGTTATGATCATCATGATGTTGGCTGCTATGGGTCTGGGGCTGAAACTTTTCTTGCAATGAGATGCGTGGATCCAAGTAGGCTGTCTTTCAAGTTTAACTGAAGAACTTGAAAGGGACCATCATATCTGGATTCCAGAGGATTCTTTTCTCACAAATCTCTTGTTTAGGACCCAATCTCCAGGAAGTAGTTGATGAGTACCAGTGTCTACTTCTGGATCTGGAATAGGAGAAAACACTTGTGCATGTATTTTAGTCAGTGCTTGAGATAAAGCAATCACATAATCAATAAATACATTAGATTTACATTTCAATTGCTGAGGATAATAACACCCTAATCTAGGAGCAGACCCAAATAGGATCTCATGAGGGGACAGAGAAAACTTCCCTCCAGGGGTGTACCCCACGTTTAACAGTGCTATATAGGGAGACTTTCTGGCCATGAGATACCAGTTTCTTGTGTTATTTCAGCTACTGGTTTTAACTTCACCATAACTGGTGAAACCCTAAGGTGTCTAACTTTGTTACAATTAAAACACTTTCTTGTTCTTGTTGGCTCTGTCTCCTCCTGCTCAGAAGACACCATAATGTGTGTAGTCACCTTATTACCTTTTTTTTTTTTTTTTGCTACTATTAACAAAGTCTCTAATGGCAACACCTTGTATTCAGGACAAGATGTTAATAAATCTTTCCTGATGGATTCTCTCAATCCCTCCACAAAGGCTGCTCCCAGCATCTGAGACTCGTGTCTGGAATGATATATTACCACTGACTGTTTTATCCTGTGTAATATCTGACAAATTAGTAGCCTGATTTGCTATTTCATCTGGAGCGCATGCTATTAATAACTCAAAGAATTCTGTATCAGCGTTGCAGACAGGCGTGCAGGAGTTAACAACATGAGCAGAGACTAACAGGGGAGCAGCTCACAGAGAATCTAAAAATAACAGTATATGAGACAGAGTAACTTTCTGAAAAAACATCCTAAATTAACGTTGCGTTTACTTTTTCTTTCGTATACTTCTTGTTCCATAGTAAAGCTTAATGAAACATTGAATGTCTCCTATACCTTCCTTTTAATAAAGAATAATATTGCCAAGGAGTAGTGGATACAGGGCACTGACTAAAGCAGCGGTGGTATAGTCGATGTTATTTACCTTTAAGATGGGGTATAGGGGCGTGTCATGTTTTTATTCCACAAACCACTATCTTGTAGCAACCTTTGGTTCCCACTCAGAACCAGCCACCATTCTTTTGCCTGCAACCTCCCTTCTTCTCATTTTCCCTCAATGATACAGACAGACATATTTTCACATAAAAACTAACACACACACAGAGAAGGTGGGAGGAGAAAGGGGAGTGGTCTGCTTTGCTTAACTGTGAGGAGGTGGGCAAATCCCTCCCTCATTTTCTTAAAATGCAAACTGGTCACCTCCCCCTCCAAAGAGTACAGTATCGAGTAAAGTTACAAACACACAGAAACTTAAGACAAAATGTTTCAAAAGAATACATAACCAATTCTCAGAGTCTGCGTTCATGTATATATCTTGAACTATTTACTTTTAAAATCAATCTCCTCCCAGGACACACCTACTTTTACACAAACATTTCACGTACAACATCATGAAAACATGAATAGAAACACTTGCTGTACAAACTCTTCAATTATTGTAGGAGTTCATACGACCTTAAGCATTGATATAGAAAGAATTCTCTTAACTAAGATACGTCCTTGAAAGAGTTAAACAAAATGGGAGGAGGTGAGGAATGTCCTTGACTGTCACACACAGCTGCACAGAAATCAGCTTTCAGCTCCAGTGTACAGGGAGAGAAATTCTATGCTACATTTCTCACCAAAACATTCATCACAACCAGCAATGACATAGCATATAACATTATAATCATCAAACCTTTTCTGCAGAAAACTTTAGATTCAAAGATATGTGATTCGGGATTTTGCACAACTAGGTGCTTACAAAACGACACCCTCAAGGCTTATCGTGCTTTACAACACTATCAATCTGCCACTGAAGTCTGTCTCACATACACGTTTAACCACCCGTAGTGAATGACAGACGTCTCTTGGGGTTACCAAGGCTACCAAGGCTAGGACATCATGACCCCCAAGATATATTCATCTATCCAGCATGCAAAGACCCTTCCCAGGAAAGTATACAAAGTAATTCCAATCCCCAGGGCAAGTATATGCAAGCCCGTATGTGTGACCTCTCTGGGTTATTTGCGTCTCTGGGCACAAGTCATCCGTCTCCAGAGAGTCACACATACACGTGTATGCCCCCCGAACCACAATATCTAAGAAATCACAATAGTTCAACCCACACTACCAACAGACACACACAAGTAACAGATATCTATTATCACAGGTTTTTAAAACGGACCTTGAGCAAGCTATGCCACCTGTGCTTTGGATGCCTTTCAATAGCCGAGTGGTAGGCAAAGATAGTGGCTTGCACAATACTAATCATCGACCTTACCAGACATATTTCATGAAGGCTCCTTCTTCTGTTGAAAGCCACCACTTCGCTCCTTCTGGGCTATTGTCAGATCATAAACTCAAGGCCCCACGTTGGGCGCCAACTGATTTGGATCAGACCACAACAGTCTGAATTAGATATCTGCTCCTTCTCCCAATTAGTGTTGGATGTGCACATTCCAGAGAAATAAGACACAGACACAGTGTTTCTGTATAATAATTCTCAAAGCGCTCTATTCCAAAATGGCAGTGTACAAGTTTATATATAAAAACGTTATCTAATCAAACGTCACATGATTCCTTTGTCTAGAAATTAATAGCTTTATTGATTGGTTCAAAATTGCTGCAGTGTGTTGTCATCATAGTGGTCAGTTGAGGAAGGATCCGTTCATTTGTCTAAAAAGGCAGGCGGTGCCTGTATCCTTATTTGGTCACGGATGTTTGCATCATCAGGCCACTCCCAGTTGTAGTTCTGTAGCCATTTTGTATGTAGTCCATCCTCCATCTTAGGTAACCTCCATTGTTAGTAATCTTCTCATTTATACATATATAAGTGAGTAAGGAATGGCAGACAAACATAATAACATAAAAAGGCATTTTCCTAATTATCATCCATACCAGCATAGAGGGGGTTAATTTTAGGTGCAGCGGCCGGGATTGGCTAATGGTGTGCCGCGGGCCCTTTAAAGACCCGTTCCATAAAGTTTAAAAATTTTAAATGCAGCAGGGGCCTGATCTATGCCGATCGAGGACCCCCACTCCAAGAGGTTAATGTTGGGGCTGCTGGTGTCCCTATGGACCCCCTGCAGCAAGGGGTTAATATTGCAGAGAATTTGGGGGCCCCGATGTGGACCTCCATCATTGAGGTGGTTAATGGTAGGTGCCAAGGGGGTACTTGCAGTACCCCCGCGGATGGGATTGGTTAATAGTGTGCCGCAAAGCCCTTTAAGGACCTGTGGCGGGAAATTTGCAATTTTTTAATGCAGCGGGGGCCTGATTGGGGGGATCCTCACTGCAAGGACCCCCAGCCCCATAGAATTGCCCTGTGACCTCCACCAACCCCAGAGAATTGCCCCGTGACCTCCCCCAGCCCCAGAGAATTTCCCACAGCACCAGCAAATTGCCCCATCACCTCCCCCAGCCCCAGAGAATTGCGCCATGACCTCCACCAACTCCAGAGAATTGCCTCCCATCCCAAGAGAATTGCCCACAGCCTCAGAGAATTGCCCCATCACCTCCCCCAGCCCAAGAGAAGTGCCCCCAGCCCCAAAGAATTGCCCTATGACCTCCACCAACCCAGAGTATTGACCCCACCCCAGAGAATTGTCCCGTGACCTCCCCAGCCCCAGTGAATTGAACCCCAGACCAAGAGAATTGCCCCCAGCCCCATAGAATTGGCTTGTGACCTCCCCCAGCCCCAGTGAATTTCCATCCAGACCCAGAGAATTGCCCCAAAGCCATAGAGAATTGCCAGTCCCAGTGAATTGAACCCCAGCCCAAGAGAATTGCCCCCACCCCATATAATTGCCTTGTAACCTCCCCCAGCCCTAGTGAATTGTCACCCAGCCCCAGTGAATTGCCACCCAGCCACAGAGAATTTCCCCACAGCCCCAGAGTATTGCCTCCCACCCCAGAGAATTTCCCTGTGACCTCCCCAGCCCCAGTGAATTTAACCCCAGCCCAAGTGAATTGCCCCCAGCCCCATAGAATTGCCCTGTGAACTCCTCCAGCCCCAGTGAATTGCCACCCAGCCCAGAGAATTCCGCCACAGCCCCAGAGTTTTGCCCCCCACCCCAGAGAATTTCCTTGTGACCTCCCCAGCCCCAGTCAATTGTCCCCCAACCCCAGTGAATTGCCCCACAAATACAGAGAATTGCCCTGTGACCTCCCCCAGCCCCAGTGAATTTCCATCCAGACCCAGAGAATTGCCCCAAAGCCATAGAGAATTGCCAGTCGCAGTGAATTGAACCCCAGCCCAAGAGAATTGCCCCCACCCCGTATAATTGCCTTGTAACCTCCCCCAGCCCTAGTGAATTGTCACCCAGCCCCAGTGAATTGCCACCCAGCCACAGAGAATTTCCCCACAGCCCCAGAGTATTGCCTCCCACCCCAGAGAATTTCCCTGTGACCTCCCCAGCCCCAGTGAATTTAACCCCAGCCCAAGTGAATTGCCCCCAGCCCCATAGAATTGCCTTGTGACCTCCTCCAGCCCCAGTGAATTGCCACCCAGCCCAGAGAATTCCGCCACAGCCCCAGAGTATTGCCCCCCACCCCAGAGAATTTCCTTGTGACCTCCCCAGCCCCAGTGAATTGAACCCTAGCCCAAGAGAATTGCCCCCAGTCCCATAGAATTGCCTTGTGACCTCCCCAGCCCCAGTCAATTGTCCCCCAGCCCCAGTGAATTGCCCCACAAATACAGAGAATTGCCCTGTGACCTCCCCCAGCCCCAGTGAATTGTCCCCCAGCACCAGAGAATTGCCCCCCCCAGCCCCAGAGAATTGTAGCTTGACCGCCACCAACCACAGAGAATTTCCCCCAGCCCCAGAGTATTTCCCTGTGACCTCCACCGACTTCACAGAATATCCCCCAGCCCCAGAGAATTTCCCTGTGACCTCCACTAACCCCAGAGAATTTCCCTCCAGCCCCAGTGAAATTTTGCTGAATTTCTTGCATTTGCTGAGTTTTCCAGAAATTCCCAGGGATAATTAGCATATCTTATACATTGTTTCTTTTTGGCCTAGGGATTTTGCAGACATGCTCAGTTACCACCTGAAGACTACCCTACTGTGGGAAGTCACATGATGTCAGACACTTTCATTTCCTTTAGATTTCTGTCCCTTCATTTACTGATTGTTTTATCTACATCCCAGGTGATACACCCCCAGCCCCAGAGAATTGTCCCCCCGAGCCCCAGATAATTGCCCCATCACCTCCCCCAGCCCCAGAGAATTGCCCCACAGGCCCAGATAATTGCACTGTGTACTCCCCCAGTCCCAGTGAATTGCCCCCAGCCCCATATAATTGCCTCATCACCAACCCAGCCCCAGAGAATTGTCCCCCAGCTCCAGAGAATTGCCACACAGCCCCAGAGAATTGCCTTGTGACCTCCACGAACCCCAGAGAATTGCCCCAACACCATAGAATTCCCCTGTGACCTCCACCATCCCCAGATAATTGCCCTCCAGCCCCAGAGAATTGCCTGTGATCTCCACCAACCCCATAGAATTGCCCCCCAGCCCCATCGAATTGCCCTGTGACCTCCCCCAGCTTCAGAGAATTACCCCACAGCCACAGGGAATTGTCCCCCAGCTCCAGAGAATTGCCCCACAGCCCCAGAGAATTGCCTTGTGACCACCACCAACCCCAAAGAATTGCCCCAATACCATAGAATTGCCCTGCGACCTCCACCATCCCTAGATAATTGCCCTCCAGCACCAGAGAATTGCCCCGTGATCTCCACCTACCCCATAGAATTGCCCCCAGCCCCATAGAATTGCCACGTGACCTCCCCAGCTCCAGTGAATTGTCCCCCAGCCCCAGTGAATTGTCCCCCAGCCCCAGAGAATTGTCCCCCAGCCCCAGAGAATTACCCCACAGTCCCAGAGAATTGCCCAGAGTGCTCTCCCAGCGCCAGTGAATTGCCCCCAGCCCCAGAGAAGTGCCCCTCAGCCCTAAAGTATTGCCCCGTGACCTCCACCAACCCCAGAGAATTGCCCCCAGCCCCAGTGAATTGCCCCATCCCCATTGAATTGCCCCGTGTCCTCCACCAACCCTAGAGAATGGCCCCCCAGACCCAGAGAATTGCCCCATGACTTCTACCAGCCCCAGAGAATTTCCCACAGCACCAGCAAATTGCCCTATCACCTCTCCCAGCCCCAGAGAAGTGCCCCCTGCCCCAGAGAATTGCACCATGACCTCCAATAACCCCAGATAATTGCCCCCCAGCCTAATAGAATTGCCTCATGATCTCCCCCAGCCCCAGAGAAGTGCCCCCAGCCCAATAGAATTGCTCTATGACCTCCACCAACCCCAGAGTATTGCCCCCACCCCAGAGAATTTCACTGTGACCTTGTCAGCCCCAGAGAATTGATCTCCAGCCCAAGTGAATTGAACACCAGCCCAAGAGAATTGTCCCCAGCCCTATAGATTTGCCTTTTGACCTCCCCCAGCCCCAGTGAGTTGCAACCCAGCCCCAGAGAATTGCCCCACAGATCCAGAGAATTGCCCCCAGCCTATGAGAATTGCATCGCGACCTCCACTATCTCCAGAGAATTTCCCTGCAGCCCCGGTGAAAGTTTGCAGAATTTCTTGCATTTGCAAAGAGTTTTCTCTCAATGTTGACACCTCCAGAAATTCATAGGCATAATTAGCATACCTTATACAATGTTTCTTTTTGGCCTGGGGATTTTGCAGACATGCTCAGTTACCACCTGAAGACTACCCTACTGTGGGAAGTCACATGATGTCAGACACTTTCATTTCCTTTAGATTTCTGTCCCTTCATTCACTGATTGTTTTATCTACATGCCAGGTGATACTCCCCCCAGTCCCAGAGAATTGCCCCCATGGCACCAGATAATTTCCACATCACCTCCCCCAGCCACAGAGAATTGCCCCACAGGCCCAGATAATTGCACTGTTTACTCCCCCATCCCCAGTGAATTGCCCCATCACCTCCTCCAGTACCAGAGATTTGCCCCACAGCCCCAGAGACTTGACCTATAACCTCCCCCAGCTTCAGTTAATTGCCCCCCATCCCCAGAGAATTAACCCACAGCCCCAGAGAAATGCCATGTGACCTCCACCAGCCCCAGAGAATTCCCCACAGCCCTAGATAATTGCCCCATCACCTTCCCAGTGCCAAAATTGCCCCACAGCCCCAGAGAATTGCCCCATGACCTCACCCAGCCCCAGTGAATTGCCCCACAGACCCAGAGAATTGCCCCATCGCCCCCCTAGTCTTAGATAATTGCACCACAGCCCCAGAGAATTGCCCCATCACCTCCCCCAGCCCAATAGAATTGCCCCACAGCCACAGAGAGTTGGCCCGTGACCTCCCCCAGCCCCAGAGAATTGCCCAGCCCCAGATAATTACCCCGTGACCTCCACTAACCCCAGAGAATTTCCCCAACCCCATAGACTTGCCCTGTGACCTCCACCAACCCCAGAGAATTGCCCTCCAGCCCCAGAGAATTGCCCCGTGATCTCCACCAGCCCCATAGAATTGCCCCCCAGCCAAAGAGAATTGACCCCATCCCCATAGAATTGCCCTGTGACCTCCCCCAGCCCCAGTAAATTGCACCCAGCCCCAGAAAATTGACCCACAGCCCAGAGAATTGCCCCATGACCTCCTCCAGCCCCAGAGAATTGCTCTGTGACCTCCACCAACCCCAGATAATTCCCCCCAGCTGCAGAGAATTGCCCCATCACCTCCCCCTGCCCCAAAGAAGTGCCCTCCACCCCATATAAGTGCCCTGTTACCTCCACCAACCCCAGAGAGAATTGCCCTCAGTCCTAGAGAAATGCCCCATCACCTCCCCAGCCCCAGAGAAGTGCCCCCAGACCAAGAGAATTCCCAGTGACCTCCACCAACCCCAGATAATTGCCCCCCCCCACCCCAGAGAATTGCCCTTTGGCCTCCCCAGCCCCAGTGAATTGAACCCCAGCCCAAGAGAATTGCCCCCAGCCCTATAGAATTGCCTTGTGACCTTCCCCAGCCCCAGTGAATTGCCCCCCAGCCTTAGAGATTTGCCCCCACAGCCCGGAGAATTGCCCCACAGCCCCAGAGTACTGCCCCCAGCCCAAGAGCATTGCCTCGTGACCTCCACCAACCCAAGAGAATTGCCCCATGACATTCCCAGTCCCAGTGAATTAAACCCCAGACCAAGAGAATTGCCCCCAGCCCCATAGAATTTCTCTGTGACCTCCCCCAGCCCCAGTGAACTGCCCCCCGGCCTCAGAGAATTACCTTACAGCCCAGAGAATTGCCCCGTGACCTCTTCGAGCCCCAGTGAATTGCCCCCAGCACCAGATATTTGCACCTAGAGAATTGCCCCGTGACCTCCACCAACCCCCGTGAACTCCACCAAGCCACAGGGGACCCACGGGAGGTCCATGGAGCCACAAAGGGCTAGTTCAGCCACAGGGACCTCAGAGGACCCACGCAGGCAATAGGGGACCCAGTGATCTGCAGGGGCAATAGAATACTTGCTGGGGCTACAGGAGCTCAAAAGGAGGACCCTGAGGGTCACAGAGGATCTAGGGGCACACAGGGGTCCCTGGGGACTGTGGGGGCAGCAAGAGACCCATGGAAGGGCAGCAGGGGCCACAGGGGACCCTGGTGACCATATGGATCTTAGGGGACTCACGGGGCTGCAGAGGGCAGAGGGAGGGCCGTGGGGGAAGAGGGAGGAACGTGGACTGTGGGAGGGCCGATGGAGGGCCGCAGGGACCGCTAGAGAGCCGCAAGGAAACGAGGGGGCCAAAGGGGGCTCTGGGTCCTGTGGGGGCCACACAGGACTCATGCGAGGGCCGTGGGGGCCACAGTGGACCATGGGGGCCACAGGGACCTTAGGGGACCTGCTGGGGGCCACAGGAGGCCAAAGGAGGGCCATAGGGTCCGAGGTAGGGCTGTGAGGGCCAAGGGAGGGCTGCAGGGGCCACTAGGAGGCCACAGGGGGGCCCTGGGTCCTGTGAGGGACCACAGGGGACCCATCGGAGGGCCATAGGGTACCCTGGGAGCCACAGGAAGCCAAAGGGGGCCACTGGGACACAGGGGTCCAAGGGAGGGCTGCAGGGGCCGATCAATAGCAGCAGGTACTACTAGAGCAGGGGTCCTCAAACTTTTTAAACAGAGGGCCAGTTCACGATCTTTCAGACCGTTGGAGGGCCGGACTATAGTTAAAAAAAACTATGAACAAATACCTATGCACACTGCATATGTCTTATTTTGAAGTGAAGAAACAAAACGGGAATAAATACAATATTTAAAATGAAGAACAAGTAAAGTTTATTCAACAAACTTGCCATTATTTCAATGGGAACTATGGGCCTGTTTTTGGCTAATGAGATGGTCAATGTCCGGTTCCATATTTGTCACTGCTAGTCGTAACAAGTGATGCAAGTGTTCATCCGTTAGTCTGGATCTAGTTGGAGATTTCAGATGTTTCATTCTGGAAAAAGTCTGTTCACAGACATAAGTGCTGCCAAAGATGGTTGCCATTTTAAGTGCATGGTTCCTGAGATGAGGATATGTATCAGAGGGGAGAGAAGCATAGAAACTATGAAGGATGCTTGAGTTGAATGCGTCTTTCAGAAAGTCACAATTCTGCAGTTCAGCCAGTTCCATTTCGTAAATTGTATCCACATTTTCAATGTGAATAGAAAATGGGTTACGGAAAAGCTGTATGTCCTGTTCATGGAGACGAAGCTCTTTAAATCTAAATTGGAACTCCTTTTGCAATTTTTCCAGTGAATCCACACATGTTTTGTTTGGGAATGCAATCAATGGTTTTTCCGCTAAAAGATTTTGAGTTGTGGGGAGATGGCAGAGGTTTTCCTCCTTCACTTGTTTGATGAGGAGGCCTAATTTTACTTCAAATGCTTTGACATGTGATTGCATATCACAGATGAGCTTCCCTTTTCCTTGAAGTTGCAAATTGAAACTGTTGAGTAGCTTTGTTACATCTGTTAGAAAGGCAAGGTGCCATTTCCATTCTGCATCATTGAGCTCTGGTACTTCTTTGTTTTTTGAAAGCAGAAAAGCTGTAATTTGTGGAAGTAAGTCATAGAAACGTTTCAAAACTCTCCCTCGACTCAGCCAACGGACTTCTGTGTGGTACAGAACATCTCCATAGTCAGCATTTAGCTCAGACAGAAATTCCTGAAATTGTCTGTGGTTTAGTGCATGAGCTCTAATGAAGTTAACACAAGATATCACAATTTTCATAACAGAGTCCCATTTCAGTGATTTACTACACAGCGCTTGTTGGTGGATGAGGCAGTGTATGGCTATTGGATGAGAATAATTATGTTTGTCCATCTCTTGGTTAATGCGAGCAATTACTCCTTTCTTAGACCCCACCATGCTAGGAGCACCATCAGTTGTCACACTGGCTAGTTTAGCCCAGTTCAGCTCCAAACCATTCACAGTTTGGCAAACCTTTTCATCGATATCCTCTCCTGTAGTTGTTCCTTTGATGCTTTGCAGTGCAGCAAGCTCTTCTGTGACTTCGAAATTGTCATTCGTCCCACGAATAAAAATTAAAAGTTGTGCAGAATCACGAACATCATTGCTTTCGTCAAGTGCCAAGGAAAAATATGAAAGTTTTTTTGTCAGGTTTTGCAAATGCTGATACAGATTGTCTCCCATTTCTTCAATCCTCCGTGTAATTGTAGGTCCTGAAAGACTCACTGTACTAAATAAATCGTCCTTCTCTGGACACATCTCTTTGGCAACAGAAAGAAGGCATTCTTTAACAAATTCTCCCTCCACGAATGGTCTGCCAGTGCGCGCTATTAGCTTGGCAACTTGAAAACTTGCTCTCAGTGATGAAATATTTAGCTGCTTCTGCTTCACAAAAGTATTTTGCTGAGCTGTCAATGCATTTTTCAGTTTTAATATTTTATCTTTTCTCACTTCTCCGACCAAACAATCATATTTATCTTTATGTTGAGTTTCATAGTGTCGACACAAATTGTATTCTTTGAACACAGACACTATATTCTGGCATATCAGACACACAGCTCTTTCCTTGTACTGTATGAAAAAGTAATCATAAGTCCACTGTTCTTTGAATATCCTACACTCAAAGTAAAATTTTCTCTTTCTTGACATAATTGTTTCCTAGGGATTCAAAATTGATATTAGTAAAATATCAATAAATATATACAACGCTGCAAAAACAATATACCAGCAAAATTCCCCCCACATTAGGTTCAATATAGTCCCCCACATTAGACTGGCAGTATATTCCCCCCACATTAGGTGCAATATAGTCCCCCACATTAGACTGGCAGTATGTTCCCCCCACATTAGGTACAATATTGCTCCCGGCGGGCCGGGTAAATGCGCTCCCTGGGCCGCTTGTGGCCCGCGGGCCGTAGTTTGAGGACCCCTGTACTAGAGGATAACGGGGGTGCCAGGGGTCCACAGAGGACCCACAGGGGGCCACGGGGGCCTCTAGAGGGCTGGAGGGGCCACTAGAGGACTGCAAGAGCCACTAGATGGCTGCAGGGGGGGGTGCGGGAGGTCCGTAGGGCCCCACAGAGGCTAGGGGCCTTGGTGCAAGGCAGCACCGCCTCTGCTCCCTCTTCTCCCTCTTACCCCCCCTCTACTTCCTCTTCTCCCTACTACATCCCCCTCTGCTCCCTCCTCCCTTCTGAAAGCTCCGAGCTGGGCTCAGAGATAATCAGAAGGGGCGGTGACATCACACTTGTGCCCTTCACAGGGAGAAATATCCTGTAGTATATCAGTCTGGACCTACTCACTAGAGTGATCCAGCCCCGAAATACTAGGTAATTCTACCCTGAACAGGAGAAACAGCAAACCCCAGACGCATTTCGGCCTTTATGGGCCTCGTCAGTGAGGTGCAGCTGAACTCCCTAAGGCACAGTGAGCAAGGGGTCTCTCTCCTGTTCCCTCCAGTCTTCCTCTTGAAGTTGCAAGAGTTAACCCTTTTTTAATATAGGTGGCACCCAGAGGTTAATCTGAACATAGAGGTTAAAGCTGAACATTTCGAGGAAAACTGAAAACCAGATAGTTTCCTGCTAGCTAAGCCTGAAAATCCTCCATATTTTTTTTTATTTTTTTTTTCGTTTAAAAGGACATTGGTCTCATTCTCCTATACCAGTGGGTCTAAAACCTGTCTTTATGGGATACCACTAGATCAGGTTTTGTGCATATTGTCACAACCCATTCATCATTGGACATGAAAAGTCCAAGAAGACCAATCCTACCCACACGTTATATAGGTTCTGTATACTTGCTCACAGAACAGCTTAGCTGGGAGCTAGAACAAGTTGCTGATTCACAGGCCAAGTTACCAGGAACTAGAACAAGTTGCAGACATTTTTTTTAAGCAAAAAAAAATAATAAACGCCTTCCCTCTAGTTAAAACACACCATGCATATGTACCACAAACAGAGCACACATTTATTGGTAAATTTGCATTTCTTAACTTGCTTTTTTTGGCCAAGGTGCGACTCCCCTGACCTCTACAACCAATGGACCTTAAGGGCCCAACAGTGTATGTGGAGATCAAAGGATTTTTCTTCAACCACATACTATTTATGTTCCCCAGTTCCTTCTAAAAATCACCCAAGCTGTTCTAAAAGACTAAAATCATTTGTTCTAATTCCACTGGATAAAGTGTTTAAAAACTGGATTTACCATAAAACTGACCCAAGGTGGGCCTCCTTATATCCAGAGCCCAATAAAGCCTATTCAACTAAGTTTTCAAAGATCAATAGATGACAAAGATCAATAGATGTCAAGTGATATCCCTTTGATTCATTGTCTTGTGGGTAATCACTACATTTGATGTGCTTGAAGGTGTCAATTAGCCCCAGGTCCCCATCCACACTGTGGAAACCCTGGCCAGGTTCCTACCTCTCCCCATAGCCTCACTTCCCGGATTCCCAGTCAGCCAACTTCCCCAGTAGAGACACCGCCTTAACACCCTGAAGAGCCCAGCCGCTATACGGAGGTCTGATCATTTGATGGGGAGATAATCTGACACATGTCTGGAGGAAGTAGACATCCTGCACCTCTGCCCCTGCCAGAAACCTGCTGTTCCCACCAATCAGCACTCTTATGCTGCTATGTATATTCTTTTAGGGACACATAGAAATGGTGTTTCATTGAGATGGAAGCAGGAGTGCTTTTATTTTTTACTGGCTGTAATCACTTTGGTATTCTCAACCTAGCTGCTACACTGGAAGAAGGAATTGAAGAACCAGATTGGATGAGCAGGTAGGATTGCTCTCCTTATTGTTTCAGTTCAACTGAAGAGCATGTCATGATGTTTATGTTGATCCAGTGTTCCTGATACTTCTGCTAATGATCCTGATTTGACCGCTGGGACAGAGAAGCCCTCTCCCCTCATCATCATGAGGGAGAATTCCTGTACTCAAAAGTAGCATTATGGGGTGACATGTCTCTTCTGGCACATCATGATGCTATGAGGTCACATGTCTCTTCTGAAACATCATGATGCTATAGAACTCACATGTCTCTTCTGACACATCATGGTGCTATGAGACTCACATGTCTCTTCTGGCACATCATGATGCTATGGGAGTCACATGTCTCTTCTGGCACATCATGATGCTATGAGACTCACATGTCTCTTCTGGCACATCATGATGCTATGGGAGTCACATGTCTCTTCTGGCACATCATGATGCTATGGGAGTCAAATGTCTCTTCTAGCACATCATGATGCTATGAGACTCGCATGTCTCTTCTGGCACATCATGATGCTATGAGGTCACATGTCTCTTCTGGCACATCATGATGCTATGAGACACGCAAGTCTCTTCTGGCACATCATGATGCTATGAGACTCACATGTCTCTTCTGGCACATCATGGTGCTATGAGGTCACATCTGGAGCTGCTGACAAAATGCTTTCCAACAGTCGTGACAAGGATTAGGGAGACTGCCGGCATCAAACTTAGATTATTATTAATAATATATTAATTAATAACAAGTCACAGTGCACATTGGCCAATGTTCATTAAGCTTCACGGGTGCTGCTGGGGGCTCGCTGAGGCTGCAATGACTGATTTCTATGTAAAACATTCAGTAGTCCCTGTGGAAAAGAGAAACACAGGTTTAATTACATATTAAATAACCTAAAATATGAGTTGCCCATTCGAAATACCTGAAGACTTAATTAATCTTAAAGCGACCTTGTGCTTATTCCAGACATGCTTTCATTCCTTAACTGTGTGTAACCCTACCACCTCCATTGGAAGATTGCTCCACATACAGTGGATATAAAAAGTCTACACACCCCTGTTAAAATGTCAGGTTTCTGTGCTGTAAAAAAAAATAAGACAAAGATAAATAATTTCAGAACTTTTTTCACCTTTAATGTGACCTATAAACTGTACAACTCAATTGAAAAACACACTGAAATCTTTTAGGTGGAGGGAAGAAAGAAAAAAAAGAAAAATAATGTGGTTGCATAAGTCTGCACACCCTCTTATAACTGGGGATGTAGCTGTGTTCAGAATTAAGCAATCACATTCCAAATCATGTTAAATAGGAGTCAGCATACACCTGCCATCATTTAAAGTGCCTCTGATTAACCCCAAATAAAGTTCAGCTGCTCTAGTTGGTCTTTCCTGAAATTTTCTTAGTCGCATCCCACAGCAGAAGCCATGGTCCACAGAGAGCTTCCAAAGCATCAGAGGGATCTCATTGTTAAAAGGTATCAGTCAGGAGAAGGGTACAAAATAATTTCCAAGGCATTAGATATACCGTGTAACACAGTGAAGAAAATATGGTACAACAGTGACATTACCAAGAACTAGAGCTCCCTCCAAAATAGATGAAAAGACAAGAAGAAAACTGGTCTGGGAGGCTACCAAGAGGCCTACAGCAACATTAAAGGAGCTGCAGGAATATCTGGCAAGTACTGGCTGTGTGGTACATGTGACAACAATCTCCCGTATTCTTCATATGTCTGGGCTATGGGGTAGAGTGGCAAGACGAAAGCCTTTTCTTACGAAGAAAAACATCCAAGCCAGGCTACATTTTGTAAAAACACATCTGAAGTCTCCCAAAAGCATGTGGGAAAAGGTGTTATGGTCTGATGAAACCAAGGTTGAACTTTTTGGCCATAATTCCAAAAGATATGTTTGGCGCAAAAACAACACTGTACATCACCAAAAGAACACCATACCCACAGTGAAGCATGGTGGTGGCAGCATCATGCTTTGGGCTGTTTTTCTTCAGCTGGAACTGGGGCCTTAGTTAAGATAGAGGGAATTATGAACAGTTCCAAATACCAGTCAATATTGGCACAAAACCTTCAGGCTTCTGCTAGAAAGCTGAACATGAAGAGGAACTTCATCTTTCAGCATGACAACGACCCAAGGCATACATCCAAATCAACAAAGGAATGGCTTCACCAAAAGAAGATTAAAGTTTTGGAATGGCCCAGCCAGAGCCCAGACCTGAATCTGATTGAAAATCTGTGGGGTGAAGAGGGCTGTGCACAGGAGATGCCCCCGCAATCTGACAGATTTGGAGTGTTTTTGTATAGAAGAGTGGGCAAATCTTGCCAAGTGAAAAATGTGCCATGCTGATAGACTCAAAAAGACTGAGTGCTGTAATAAAATCAAAAGGTGCTTCAACAAAGTATTATTTTAAGGGTGTGCATACTTATGCAACCATATTATCTTATTTTTATATTTTTTCTTCCCTCTACCTAAAAGATTTCAGTTTGTTTTTCAATTGAGTTGTACAGTTTATAGGTCTCATTAATGGTGGAAAAAGTTCTGAAATGATTTATCTTTGTCTCATTTTGTTACAGCACAGAAACCTGACATTTTAACAGGGGTGTGTATACTTTTTATATCCACTGTATCTACTACCCGTTTATACTGTCAGAGAAAGGACGCCTAATAATGGCACAAAGTACAATATCCACTGAAGCTTTTACATCTAAACACATGAATAATTATTATGAACTAGAGAGACTAAAAATGACGTCTGAGTTAAAACTTACTCTCTGTGTTTCTACAGTTTTCAGCTCCACTGAATTGCAAAGAATGGAAAAGAATTTGTTAATTAACTAGTGTGACAGATTCACTGTCACTCTCAGGATCCGTGCCTTGTTTTTCATAAAAATGGAGGACGCAGGAGCTCTTTAAATGTTTAGCCACACTTTACTGATTGTTTAGACAGCATATAACATAAAACTGAAGACAGAAACAAAACCCTAGCTTCTCAGTGAAGCACTGCATTACTAAACTGTAGTTCCCTCGCTGTCTTACATAGAAGTGCAAACATACAGTGCAAACATAGGCAGTAGAGGTGTCTTCCCCTCTCACCTCTCTCTCAGGCTCTGTATCTCCACCTCCCTTTCCTTAGCAGATCCCTCTTTCGGTCAGCACCTTCAGGGACTTTCTGTTCCCTTTATCTGCAGGCTCTCTCTTCAAAGCTTCTGGCTTTGGTAGTTTAGCTTTCAGTGCGGTCGCTGGCAGCAGCCCTGCACACTTCCACAAAACTCCAGCTCTGTCAAACAAATCTCCACCTGGAGGCAGCAGGAGGTCTTGATTGCAGCCACACCCAAGCTTTTTAAGGATCTCCTTAACCATCTCACTTCTGGGGAGAAGTCTTGAAGTACTCTCTACTGCCCTCTGGTGACACACCATCACACTAGTAAGAAAATATGCAGCTCGGAGAGTCGTGGGTTAACCATATCTCTTTAGGCAAGGGAAAATTGTATTATGTTATGTGTCCACTTAATTTAATCTCTTCATTGAATGTTTAAACTTACTTGCCTTTGGTTACTAAACAACATATATTGTGTTATTTATATACCGGCTCCTTTTTTTTAAATTGACAACTTAAAAGTTGCCTCTGGTCTTGATGGACCAAATAATCACTGCCAAGTGTCTTCGCGAACCACCACACATTTTCTTTTGACTACTGCTTAACATTTACATTGTGCTGGGTTATATTGGGGTTAATATAAACCATAACAATCCAGTATCCAGGCACTTCTCTACTGCTTTTATGTATTTTTGTTTCAGGTTTTTTTTTTTTTTTTTCATTCTTCTGCACTTCCATGTTGTACCATGGACCACCTGAATGGATCTCATTGTCCACTGTTGGTCAACAGAGCAGTTTTGGAAACTCTGTCATTAAGCTTTAAGGGCTTCTCTGCAGGCGGTGTGATTTATATGATGTGTAATTTAGAAGAGGAGAAATTATCTATTGCCCTCCTTTAAATGATTTGCATATTTCGGCTTATATAATGTTTCCCATTGTACTTCCCCAATGTTGCTGCTACACTAAATAAAACAATGTTTTTCTCACTACTAAAAAGTAAACCGTAACTTGTTTTAATTTCCTTATTTAGTCTGAAACGCGCAACATTATCATGAGACGTATATTTTAATAATATTTAGAGAATAACTTTGAGATTGGAAGGATCCGCATTTAAACACAAATGGTAAAAAACAGGCCTTATAAAAATAGAGATTAAAGGGCAAGTTCCATCTAAACTGTAATGTCTTGAAAAGATTCTACAATTTTTAAAATACATTTTTAAAATAAAGCAAGAGCCACTTCAGTAATATTTTTGTCACTGTTCTGAATACTGTAATCTGATTTGATCAAAAGACAAAAATTCGAGTCAAGAACAAATCAAGCTACAGCTGCAGTTCTAATTTGTGAGTTACATTCATGTATCTGCTACATGCATAACATATAAAAGACAATACTACTACTCTTAATAAAAAAATAGCTTGTGTTTAGACAGGACTTCCCTGAGCATCCGTTTCAAGATATCATTGAAGATCTCACAGAGGCCATCGTTTTGGGGATGATAGGGCAAGCAGCCATTAAGTATGTACCCATATCAGAAAGAATATCCTTTGGGAACAATACCAGGGACAATACAACCATTATGGCTTCCGCTACAGTAGTAGCAGTGATTCTAGCCAGGGGAATGGCCTGGGGTAAGGGGAAGAGTAGTCTACCGCCATAAGGATATACTTTATTGAGTAGTCTAGCTAGGACCCTATGATATCAATAGTGACCCAGTGGAACGGGGCATCAATAACAGGCAAGAATTTCATAAGGAATCTATTACCTTTCCCGCGTTGTCAGTACTGCTGATAAGAGTCATAAGAGTCACAGTACTGAGTGACTTCTCTTTTCTTAACCCAAGAAAACTATAATACTCTGGTGAGGAAATGTCATGTCTTTTTGCTCCCCGAATTCCCAGCTAAGGTAACCTTATACACCAGTTCTAGCAGGCAACCTCTAAACTTCTGAGAGATGACTAGCTGTCTCTTTACATTCCGGGGTCCTCCCTACCTAGCCGAGGGATAATCCAGTACAATAACCCCTGGTCCCATACATACTCTTCCATTATAGGTCTTTTTTCTTTCTGGGTTGGCCGCACTAGATCTGCTCTTAGCTCATCCACACTAGCCCATTAGAGTCCTTGCCCCAGCAGTAAATGGACATACCCCAGTTTCAGCTAGTGCATTCCTCTAGATCCATCCTCATCCTCCATCTACTCCACAGCTTGCTTTGCTGCTTGTGCCTGGCTACCATGTAGAGGAACTGACCGTTCATGTATCCTAGATTGTTCCCCAGGTCGACAGTGTACAGGTATGGTGAATTGCTGTCCTTCCGCTACCATCACATCAAATTCCTTTTTTAAAATGGCAAAGTAAATCACAAATTCCAGGTAGACTACAGTTTCAAAAAACCTGCACTCATCGTCCATCTACGACGACCCTGCAATAATGTTGGGGTACATCTACCACTCCCTGGGGCAGTCATGAAACTATTCCCCTTCCTCCTCCAAGGCTGAAGTCCGGTTGAATAGGGCAATCCCTCATTGTAAGGTCCCACTCGTTGCACCGATAACACTGCAGCTCAAAGCTTAAAGTTCCCGGGTATTGAGGTGAGGGCCGGCAACGACCTCTCATCAGGTTAGAACCCTGGCTTCAGCTTTGGGGCCCGAATTCCAGATTAGTTACAGGAGTGGTTGGCTACCATTGCGGCACTTGTTCTCAGGCCTAGGAGGGGACGAGGTTGTCCTCTCGTGAGGTCTGAGCAGCTAGGGAATCTTGATTGGCTAGTCATGTAGCGTATTCTTTTGTGGTAAGCTTTTGGTCCTCAATCCACTCTGGGCATACAGAATAAAACTGCTTCAGCACAAAATGCATTACCTAGTCCATTGTGTGAACATTTTAACCCTTTTAACAGCTCTCAAAGGCATGCCTTATCTGGCTCTTCAGCTATGCATAGGTGTCCCCTGATCATTAGACCAGGGTGTGGAACTGATTTTGGTATGTTTCAGGGGTGATCGCATATTAGTCAAGCAGTAACTGTTGCACCTCCTCGTCATACCCTGGTTTGTCTTGAGAGATAGCCCGGTAGGCTGTGCTGCTCTTCCCCTATGCCGAGTGACTAGGAGCTTTACTCGTTCACCTATAAGGATGTGGTGCAGCTTGTATTGCTTTTTAATGTCCTGAAGGAACCTATCAATGTTCTTCTGGTTCTCATCAAAGTGCTTAAAGCCGCTGTGGACGATATTGAGCTGAGCAGCGCTTGACTGATTTTTACATTATCTACCCATCACCCATTCCCTTCCAAAGGACTAAACATTAGGAGGATTATCACTGAGATGGTACCATCAGAGGAGAGGTTTCCTTCATTTAGCACTTTTCCTGGCTGACTGAGCTCATCCTTACAGCAGAGCTCCTGGATAATTCGCTGGACGGTGTCTGCCATCAGTTGTCACAACCCGCTCTTCGTTGGGTTTCAAAAGGCTAAGAAGACTAATCCTACCCAAAGGTGGAATAGATTCAATATCCCTGCACACAGGATGGTTATCCAGAGGCTAAGACAAATTGCTGGTTCTTAAATCATGTTACAGAGTTTCAATACAAGTTACTGGGTTCCAGGACAAGTTGCAGAAATTAATTTCTGATAAAAAAGGTAATAAACATCTTCCCTCTAAATTAAACACACCATAGATATGTGTCCTAAACAGAACATATACTTTATTTTCCAGGTCACATTTTAAAACAGTCAGTGCAACAATAACCAGTGGGCAACTTCCTTTGGTAAATCCCACACCTTATGACTCCTTTAAACTACCGCCACATGGGAAAGATCTCTCTCTAAGGACCCAGCTCAAGCCGATCTCATTCTCCCTCTAGGTACTGCATGGTCTATGGCCCCTAGCTATCGGCTACCTCCAGCAGGATCTGGGCACAGCAGGGGTTTATTTAGATAGTATTATCTCTGGCAATAGAGTTCCTGGGGAATGGGATGAGTTTTAACCCCATGTGGGAACCATAGTTTTGAGGTGTTCAAGCTTATTTTTTGGGAGGAAGGTTGTCTGCTTAGTGAACACAGCTGATGGTAATGGGGCTGGTTAGCGGGCTTAGGGGGCCTCCTGAGTGGGGAGAGAAAAGTGGTAAGGCCTGGTGTGCTTAGGGGACTTAGGGGCTGTTGGGTCTATCTGCTCCCTTGCTGACCTACCTTTGGATAGCAATACCTTTATTGAGTTGGAGGAGAGTAGGACAGGAGAGAGTTGTGGCGGTTAATGTACTCACTTTTAGTGGCTGACCATGACTTTCATAATATTTTAGCAATTCATCCACTTATATATTGGATAACGGTCACAAACAATGACTGAGGTCAAACATTTCTTTATTTGCAGATAGCCACAAGACACTGGGGTACCACCTACAAAGCATTTGACACCACTTGACCTTGTCTTGTTAATTATACTTGACGGCCTAACCAAACTTGCGGATTTCCCATTGAAGTCTATGGGGTTAATCTTCCGCTTACCACAAGCTTGAGGCAAGCCAGCAGTGTAGCTTGGCCCTATGAATAGGACTGAGCTGGGTGTTGCGGTTTGCTAATGGAAGTTGCTACTGTTTGCCTTTAAAGTTATATTACAGCAGAAATACTTGTATTAACCCAATGTAATAGTTACACCCCAAACCTCACTTTGCACAAAAACTAAATGGTCACAAAAATGTAAAAACGACCCAGAGCCCTCTATACTCAAATTTATGGGGTCCCACGGCATACAACTAGAGCTTAGGGGAACACATTGTCATGCCCCTGATCCCCTGACACATGGACACTTTTGTGAAATGTTGGATGTAAATGGACACTTGCCTATCTGGCTACCAAGTTCCAGGGTTGTTACAATGTTGGCCCTCAGGACTTGGACTTCCAGGAGCCCGTTGCAGCAAGCTAATTATGTAATTGCTGTATGTGTATTTTATGTACAATCACAATAAGCCAATAAAAAAAATATTTATAGTAGCCAACCACCTTATCCAGTTTTCTACCAGCTGGGCTATGGTCCTAGCAGGGTTTGAACTCATGTCAGCTGTAACTTATGCTTCTTGGAGGGGGGTTCAATACATGGAGTAAGCCATCAACTATAACTGAAACACTTGCTTTAACAGACAAAGGTCAAGTGACGTCAAATGCTTTGCTAGCGATGTGCTTTTGATTCTTTGTCTTGTGGTTAACCACAAATTAAGAGGTACAGCTCCAAAAGCAAGTGTACCGGTCTTATAAATATTTGATCAAATAACCAATTTCAGAACTATAATGACCCACTGGTGATGAAGAGGTTAATATGCCAGGAAAGGAAAGGAATAGCTCTCATGCCCAGACACTGTGTCTTCAGAGGTTATAGTACCCAACTACCCACTGTTGTGCCCAGACTTAATCTTACCCAAAGAACACCATCCCCACAGTGAAACATGGCGGTGGCAGCATCATGCTGTGGGGATGTTTTTTAGCAGCCGGGACTGGGAAACTGGTCAGAGTTGAGGGAAAGATGGATGGTGCTAAATACAGGGATATTCTGGAGCAAAACCTGTACCACTCTGTGCGTGATTTGAGGCTAGGACGGAGGTTCACCTTCTAGCAGGACAATGACCCCAAACACACTGCTAAAGCACTTGAGTGGCTTAAGGGGAAACATGTAAATGTGTTGGAATGGCCTAGTCACAGCCCAGACCTCAATCCAATAGAAAATCTGTGGTCAGACTCACAAGCGCAAACCATCCAACTTGAACCATCCAACTTGAAGGAGCTGGAGCAGTTTTGCAAGGAGGAATGGGCAAAAATCCTACTGGTAAGATGTGGCAAGCTCATAGAAACTTATCCAAAGCAACTTGGACCTGTGATTGCTGCAAAAAGTGGCTCTACAAGGTATTGACTTTAGGGGGTGAATAGTTATGCACATTGACTTTTTCTGTTAGTTTGTCCTATTTGTTATTTGCTTCACATTAAAAAGAAAAAAACATCTTCAAAAGTTGTGGGCATGTTCTGTAAATTAAATGATGCAAATCCTAAAACAATCCATGTTAATTCCAGGTTGTGAGGCAACAAAACACAAAAAATGCCAAGGGTGGTGAATACTTTTACAAGGCACTGTATGTAAAGTATTGATCAGTGATGAGTGTAGATGTTAGTATCTGATTTTTGGGAATTTAGTTACTAATTTATGTGGACATACATTTGATATTCACATACACACAATATTGTTAATTCACAGATAAGGTTCCTACTTTGTTGTGGGGCAATAGAGATTTTATAAAGGTGTTAGGTGGGTAGTATAGGGGTTAACAGGGTAGGGGTGTTGATAGTGTAGGGTAGAAGTTAATTAGGTAGTGTAGGGGTTAATAGAGTAGGGTAAGAAGGGGTTTATGGGATGGGGTTTACTGGGTACATTTGGGGTTAAATAGGCCCAGTTAGGATTAAATAGGACTAGATAGGGTTACATAGGCCAAGTTAGGGTTATATAGGAATAGATATGGTTACATAGGACCAGTTAGGGTTAAATATGACTAGATGGGTTAAATCGGACTCGATATGGTTACATAGGACTAGACAGGGTTAAATAGGTCTAGATGGGGTGAAGTGGTTAGTGATAGGGTTAAATAAGTACGGTGAGGTTTAAATAGGGTTAATTACTTAGATGTGGTTAATTAGTTAGATGGGATTTATTACTTAAAGGGCAGTTAATTACTTAGATGGTGTTAATTTAAATGTATTGGTTTATTGGGGTGGCTAATAGTGTAGTGTATGGTAGTGTAGTGTATGATGTTAATATTGGGGTTCAGTATTGTCCCATAAGGGTCTGTATAGACCCTTATGGGACTGAGGGGGTTAATTAGAGGCTCCTGGGGGTCTGTATAGACCCCTGTGAGTGATGGGGTTAATTTTAGATGTCGGGGGGTACTTATAGTATAGTACCCCCGCAGCATGGGTTCATTCTTTTATTTAGCACGGGTCCTTTTAGGACCGTTGGCAAAAAAATTGAAATGCAATGGGGGTCCCGATTCAAGGGTTAATATGGGGACACTGTGGGGGGTTAATTTTAGGTGCCGGGGGTGGTACGTACTCGCAGCTGGCCTTAACTATTTGTGTGCCGCTGGCCTTTTAAGGATTTGCAGAGGGAATTTGAAAGTTTTCAATGCAGCAGGCACCACCAGCATAGAGGGGTTAATTTTAGGTACCAGGGGGTACTTGAAGTACCCCCGCGCAGGAGTTATCTATTTCTGTTTTAGAGGGGAATTTATTAGCAATGTAGTGCTACTTATATCACTACGTGCTAAGAGTTTGTACTTAGCTCCAATTTAATATGGCTAATAAATAGCAAGATAAAGCAGACTTGGCTTTTTTTCGAGGGATGAATAATTAAATCAAGCAATAACTAAAAATGGCAATAACTAAGTCAATTCTTAATTAAAGATAAATAAGATGTAACTTTTTTCACATGCTTTCACGCTCTCGATCTGAGCACATATTGTGAATTCAGCATCCATTTAAACAGAAGTAACAATAAACAACAATTGAATACTTTTACATTTTTATCAAGGTAACCGGGCCTGGGTGATATTTCAGTGCATTACAGAGAAACTAAAGTTACATTAAGTGTTAAGAAGTTATAAAGTATCAGCACGTCATATTAATTCTAACAAACAACTATTTTGGAATAACATAAGGTGGATTTTGTTTCCATTAACTTTCATTTTTTTATTGCGAAAACAGCAGGAAATGAAAACAATTGCACATATATGATGCAGAAAAACAAAATGCAGTACAAAGTATAATAGTATTATAATAGAATACAGACACTATATAATATGTCAGTTAGAGTTTATGTATGCCAACTCCTGAGCTTTCAAATGTTTTAATTATATTGGAGAAAATGGAAAAAAAAGAAAAATAGGAGAAGGGACATCATCATATAGACAACCCAAAGGTTGGTTTCTAATTAGACTGCTATTCAACAAAGCATAGCGATGATACAATATTAAAAGGGTTACTCTGTCACAACTAAGTGTGCTCTTATTCTGTAAAGGCATATGTATTGGGAAACTATCCGAGTGGCCTTCAAAGCTGATCACTCTTTATGATGCTAGCCAATCCTAGTAGTGCTAAATATTGAGCATATAATACATTGCAGCCAGCAGCACCATCTCTTTATAAACGAAACATTACGAATTAAAATCCGCTTTTTCAGGTCCCCAAAGTACTCAGGTAGTCAGCCATCTTGGGTCCGAAGACAGCTCAGACTGCAGGAAAGTTAAGGGTTATGGAAGCATGGATGGAGTTGGCACCAAGGAAGAATTGTTAAAAGTCAATCAGTAAGAAGGTAAAGGGTGTAGCAGGTGTATCAGTGTTGTTAAACATAACTTTTATCCTGTTACATAAAATCCTGGTAAATGCAGCAAAGAGGAAAGTAGTAAAGAAGCCACACAATGCTGTAGACATAATTAACCTCAAAGCAGTGATATCAATTTGAAATGCAGTATTCAGTAGCACAAGACATAAAGGTCAGAGAGACAATGCTCACACACAAAAAAAATTACACCAAGAACAAGCAATGGCCCTTAGTTGCAAGTGAAGTGCTACAGGAAACCTGGCAATTGAACTCTTGTACAATGGTAATAACAATATAGGACCTCATTCAATGGCGATTTGGCCAATTGAATAGGGCTCTATATAAGCACATACATTTTTTTTTTAAAGAAGCTTTTAGTTAGTAAACATCTATTCAAAAGCAAGGTATTCATTAACTAAAAATTTCGTTAAAAAAAAATTAATTGTGCTTATATAGCGCGTGTGGCTGCTACAATTATCAGGATGGCAGCTTATATGATCTACAGAGCTGCAGCTCAGTCAGGAAATGAGGCGCTGCAAAAATCTTCCCTCTGCATGTTGGAAGAGATTAACTATGCCTCAACTTTGACACAGGCTTAAAGACCAGACCTACATCTATTTTTAAAAAATACCGGTATAGATTGGTTATAGGCAGTGTCTTGAAACTTTCTTTCCTAATATTATTGCTGGACTAGCGACATGCCGAACAAAAAATGACGTCAATAAAATTATAAAGCAGGTAATGCTGTTTGGTGGAGACGCGCGGTGAATGGGTTTTGTGTTTATTGTGAGATGTTTTTTTGTGTATATTTGTTTTTGTATGCTAATAAAATAATTAATACATGAATAAATAAATATACTTTACCTGTGTGTGAGGGGAAGCCGTTAGGGTAGCTGTGTACTTCCGCATTCTGTAAGTTAGTGTTGTGAAATGGCGGCCAATGTGTATGTGCTACGCGGCTGTGTATGATATTGCGTCCTTGGTAAGAGTGTATTTTGTACCTCATACGGCTTTTTTGAAAATCCGTATGTGCTTGGTGGTGTTTTGCGTGTTTAGGGTCCTGTAGCCTCGTTTTCGTTTTTTGCAGCGGCCATTTTTTCTCTCGCTTAGGGGATTTTCGTGTGTGCAAACTCTGGAATTTGCACTTAAATTGAGATGTAACTTCACTTGTCCCCCCCCTTGCTGTGGGTAAGGTTTTTATGTATTTGTTGTGTGTATTTATTGAGTTTTTAATGTTATGTGCGCGTGGTTCAGGCGTAAAAGTCTTATTTTTGCGAGCTCTTTTTTATTCTAAGTTCCGCGGCTCTTATTTTTGAATGGTAAGTCCGTAAATTTTCTGGTGTAAGTCCCTTCTGCGGCTCATTGCAGCCGACGTGTGAGCCTCCACCTCCGCAAATGCAGCCGAAAGTCGTAGGGGGTCGTAGGGTTGGGCTTGCTTCGGCGCTCCTTGCCAGCAACTTCGTCTCTTCGGTGCTCCTTGCCAGCAACTGCGTCCCTCGCTTTGCGAAGGCCGCAGGCTCGCTACGTGAGCCCGCAGCGTTAGCAACAACTTTTGCCAACCCGCACTGCTGACAACTATATATGTGACTAGCGAATTGCCCGTCAAAAAATGACGGCAATGAAATTGTAAGGTAGCTAAATTAGTAAATGAATATAGTGTACCTATTTTGAAGCATTGTGATGAAGAGCTGGCAATCTGTGTTGATGTTGCTGCAGCATTAGTGGTGTGGAGCTGCTGTATAAGCATGCTGAATGTGTGCAGTGTAACACTGTGCGTGCGCGAGACCAAACCGTTAGCGTAGTCGTGTACTTCCGCATTGGTGTAAAATGGCGAGTAATGTGTGGTATAGGTCTGTATCGGAATATCCGTAGGTGTTTTGTGGTATTTTGCGATTTTCTTGTGGTGTTTTGCGAGTTTAGAGTGCTGTAGCCTCGTTTTCGTTTTGTTCGTCGGCCATTTTTTCTCTCGCTTCGTTTTTTTTTTTGTCTCTAAAGTGTTTTATTTCGAGTAAAATCGAGGTGTAAGTTGCATTTTTGAGGTCCTGGGTGCTCCCTCTTGGTGTAGGTAAGTTTTTTATGTATGTGCTGTGTGTATGTATTGTGTTTTAAATGTTTGTATGTCGGCGTGTTGCGTCCGATGTTTGCGAGGTCGTAATGTGTGGTAACGTGTTTCGTACGTTGTTTGCGTGCCTCGTAAAATTTAGCGAGTGTCGTAATTTGTGTGTCGTGTTTTTTGAGTAGCGACGTGAATTTTGCGAGGGTTTGAGGCCCTTGCCCAGTGAGCTCGCCAGCAACTAAGGCCCTCGCTTCGCGAGGGGCCTCAGTTGCTGACATGGAGCGCCTTCGGCGCTCCATGCCAGCAACTGAGACCCGTGCCCAGTGACCTCGCCAGCAACTGAGGCCCTCGCTTCGCGAGGGGCCTCAGTTGCTGGCATGGAGCGCCTTCGGCGCTCCATGCCAGCAACTGAGACCCGTGCCCAGTGACCTCGCCAGCAACTGAGGCCCTCGCTTCGCGAGGGGCCTCAGTTGCTGGCATGGAGCGCCTTCGGCGCTCCATGCCAGCAACTGAGGCCCTTGCCCAGTGACCTCGCTACGCGAGGGCCGCGGCTCGCTACGCGAGGGCCGCGGCTCGCTTCGCGAGCCCGCAAGCGTGAGCAACGACTCGTACGCTCACAACTATATATGTGATGGCTGAAATATAAGCTGATTTTAAGCATATTGTGAGCGGCCCTTCTGGAGCTCAGTAGACACACAGCCTTTCATTGTGGCAGTCGGCTCCGCCCCCATAAGTTAACATTTTTTATTATAATCTACTCATAAATCACTTCAATTTATTGGAAATATCTATAACATAAAGATGTATCATTCTATACATTATAGTATCACTTACAAGCAGAGTATATACACATTTATATATGACGGTTTGTAATAGACAGCTCATAGTTTTTCTTTTACAGCCCCATAGGCTCAATGCCATGGTGGATGCAACAAATCCCACATAAAACAGAAAAAAATTAATGTGAGGAGCTACCAAGTTTGAAAATAAAAACATTTATAAAAGATTACTAAAAATGCAATATAAATTTGTATACAGGTTCAGAAAATGATTATGATTGCTCAGCAACTGGATAGCAAGAAGATAGCAATGATGCACAGAACCAGCCTGCCTCTAGTATGTCTTCTAATAATACAAGCGGATACACTAATAGAATTTACTTGTCAAATCTTTTTGATGAATTCCATTTATATGATCTTAGTAGCCATGATGTGTCATGTAGATATGTAAAAGCTGAACAAGATTAAACATTTCTGTAAGTTTTCTTGTGTACATTGAGATTTCACTGAAATACTTCTCACAATCAGAACATGTCAACTATATTCCACCTGTGCGAGTTGTCTTATGTGTTTTAAGATGTGAAGCCTCATTGAAACATTTCTCACATTCAGAACATGAAAATGGTATTTCTCTAGTGTGAGTGTTCGGATTTGTTTTAACCCTCCTGGCGGTATCATTATGGCAGTATTTAGAATATTAAAGCGGTACATTCTAAAATACTGACATAATCAGACCGCTTTTAGACATTATTACCCCTTCTCCCTCTCCCCTTCTCCTCCCTTTCCCCTGTCTGCCCTTTTCCTCCTCCCTTTCTCCCCTTATCCTCCATCCCCCTTATCCTCTTCCTCCCCCTTGCCCTCCTCCCCCCTTCTCTATTCATCCTCCTCCCTTTCCCCCCTCATCCTCCTTTTCCCGCCTCGTACTCATCCTCCCCCCCTCTCCAATAACATCCCTATACCCTCTCTTCTATCTAGCATCCGATCAGCTCCTGCTGCTGATACTTCCCCGCAGCACGTCTTATGCCTTTCACCGGAACCGGCATATGTCATGTCATTAGAATATGCCGGTTCCGGTGAAGTATCAGCAGCAGGAGCTAATTGGATGCTAGTAAGAAGAGAGAGGAAAAGGGATGTTATTGGAGAGGGAGGAAGGAGGGAGGATAAGGAGGGAGGAGGACTATGGGAAGGAGGGAGGAGGATTGGAAGGAGGGAGGAGGAGAATAGGAAGGAGGAAGGATAAAGAGGAGGAGGATAAGGTGGAGGAGGAATGGTGTGCTAAGGTGGCCAAGGCAAACTCAGCACCGCCCCCCCCCCCGATCCTCCCTGCAGTAACCCTGGGCGTGGCTCAGGGTTACCGCTTTAGGATCTAAAAATTAACCAAGAGCCACACTCGGGATTACTGATAGGAGGGTTAAAATATGAAACCTAACTTAAACATTTCCCACATTCAGAAACATGCACATGTTTTTTTCTCCTGTGTGAGTTATCATATGTCGATTGCGACTTTCAACCCGATTGAAACATTTCCCACATTCAGAACATACAAATGGTTTATCTCCTGTGTGAGTTATCATATGTCGATTGCGACTTTCAACCCGATTGAAACATTTCCCACATTCAGAACATATAAATGGTTTTTCACCTGTGTGAGTCCTCATATGTAGATGGAGATTTGTGGCCACATTGAAACATTTCCCACATTGAGAGCATACAAATGGTTTATCTCCTGTGTGAATTCTCATATGTCGACTGCGACTTTCAACCCGATTGAAGCATTTCCCACATTCAGAACATATAAATGGTTTTTCACCTGTGTGAGTCCTCACATGTAGATGGAGATTTGTGGCCAGATTGAAACATTTCCCACATTCAGAACATTTAAATGTTTTTTCGCCTGTGTGAGTTATCATATGTCGATTGCGACTTTCAGATCGATTGAAACATCTGCCACATTCAGAACATACAAATGGTTTTTCTCCTGTGTGAATTCTCATATGTTGTTTGAGATGTGAGGTCTTACTGAAACCTTTCCCACATTCAGAACATGTAAATGTTTTTTGTGCTGTGTAAGTTATTGGCTTTTCTTGCAGATTACTATGTGAAACACGAAGATCTTCCAATACACAATCTGGTGAAATGTGTTTTTCTTCAAGGGTATTCAAAATCGCGGATCCATCTGTTGAGAATAAAAGCACCAGGAGTAAATTATTTTAAAATCTGAGAGTTTTAACATAATTCTAAATGGACATGATTAGTCTATGTCTGAGACCAATTTGCAGTTAATATATGGTCAATTTGGTTGAATGTCTTAAGGGTGTAGCGTGATCTTGTACATTACCAATTATTATCAATTATTGTATTTTGATTAACACTAATATGATTTTATGTTTATTTGAATTCTATAAGTATATTTCGTTTTTTGATCAATGGAATACGTTTTTATTTGCTGTACCATAATATGTATTACAATTTATTTGTTTAATTAAGTTTTGCTTTCCTGCTAGGGTGATAAATGACAGGAACAACTATATTTGTCATGTTGTAAGTGGTGCCTGTACAACTGGGTGGGTGGCTTTTCTCTGCCAATGAGATCATCTCGTCAGCTAAACAAGATAGAGTGATATCAATGAGGGAGTATGTGGGAGGAAAAATGGCAGCCTTTATATGGAGCAATATGGATGGCAAGTAAAGTAAAGGAATTACGCTAAAAATATGTTATATATTTCACTAAAATGTTTATAAAAAGTATGGCATTTTGATTCAAAGTAAAAAATAAAATAAAATCCAGAGTTTGACATTAATGTGTTGCATATACACATTTTGCACATGGGGGTATAATAGAGACAACATTGTATAGAAAGTATGTTTATAAAAATACTATTTAACAATCTTTTCATCCTTTATCTTTGAAAAAAGGGATTACCTTATTCACAGATGTTGAGAGCATGGAGATTAAATAGGAAAAGGAATAAAATGGTAGATGCTGTTATTAAAATGGACACTAAGATTTCTGAGATAGCTTATAGTATGAAATACATTGAACTAAATATACAAGGGTACTTGGAAAGCCCAACAGAATGGGAACAACAGAGTAAGAGACAAAATATCCCAATCATTACTCAATTTAATACAACCTCTTTGGTAGTGAAAAAAGCAAAAAGTCTAATTGGAATTTTTTAAATAGTGACCCAAGCTTAACATATTTTCCAGATACTCGTCCTCTAATGTGATATCAGAGAGGAAGGAACTTGAGGGACTGGTTGGTAAAAACAGAGACATTAAAACCTGGGGCTTCTGTTGTGTGAATTCTACCACGTGTAGTTACTTGTTGAGGAGTCATTAATTTAAACATCCTAATTCAGGCAAAAGAATAAAGATTAACATCAGATTTCCTGTAATACCATACATATTGTGTACATACTTTTTTACCCATATAGACTAATGTATGTTGGCAAGTCTGAGAGAGTTTTAAGAGAATGGAGATTGTGATGAATTAGTTGTCAAGCATTTTGTGAGAAGTGTTTAAACTATACCTGCTCTAAGATATACATCAATAGACTATTTCAGAACCAGTGAATGGAATAAATTATTGCAAAAAATAAACCGATAGGTAATCCCTGATACAATTGGGCTGCTTTATTCGAGCCTCTGTAGAAGCGGACACGAAACACGCGTGGCAGGCCTCTGTATCCACATGTGATCATCTTGGTGACTTCAAATGTGGACGTTTAGCATCTGGTAGTGTTGGGCAGGGTTACTCATAAAGACATTTGTACTGTAGAGTTGCTGAAAGTTGCTGAGCCTTTTTATGTTTGTGGCTTTGGATCCTTCATATATAGACATTATCCTGCTAGTGTAGCTAGTACATCACCTAGAGCCGCTCATTCAAGCAAAAATAATACTATCCTTTTTTCAAATTAAAATCTCAACCCACTACTTAGTTGCTTGCGTATATTTAGTACACTCTATATAAGGCTGATTCAGATTGTTGACATGCGAATGAAAAGTTACTTAATTTGGATGTTATCTTTTTCCTAAAAAACGTGTTTCCAAACATTAAATGTACACTTGCTGGGACAGATGGGAATGTGTTTCTTTCTCAGAGAGTGGCTTTATCTTTGAGCTATACAGTATACATTTTAACTCACTGAAATCTGTTGTTGGGTGGCAATAATACTGATATAATCAATATGGCTCTGTGAAAGTGTGAAATATACTTATTATGTACAAAAATTAAGTTTGGATACAATATTTTTGCAATATTGATACCATCTGGATTTTTTAAAATGTATTGTAACCATTACAGGAATGTGTTTCCAGTAATTATAATCATTGCTCCGTTGTGGGTGGAAACATCTGAAAATAAGGGATCAGCCTTAATATATACTCACTACAACTCTTAGTGGGCTGCAATAATAGTGTAAGTATTTGGGATACATAGGTTACTGACCAATTTGGGAAAACAACTATAATTGAAGAAAAGTTTGCTTAAACATCAAGTGTATAGAAAAGTGTGTAACAATTAACCTAATTAGGTTTCCCTTTACAGTACTAAGTATAATTTGGTAAATTGTATCTCAGAATTTGAAGGATCCCTGGTAGGACTCCATATTGGGACAGTCATATTATGTCATGGAGAATCCTGATAGAATGTGATGTTGATTGAATATCAAAGTAGGTGAATGTTTTGTTCTCCCTCGTATTGGTCTAATGACTAACTACATATTAAACAAGTAACTATTTGAGCAGTTCTGACTATATTAGACTGATGTAACGCCAGGATGCTGTGCACAGTGGCCGGTCACCAACACTGGGACTGTCCTCAAATGTAGAGGGATAATCTGGCACCAACCTGCCTACTTATGACACAAGTACTCTTTGCAATTTGTATATATTTTAAAAGCAAAACAAAAAGTGAATTTTTAATTGGTATTAGTCCTCTTTGGTTCACAAGTCCCTTGAATACTTATTAATTGCTGGTTTCAACTGTAAGTTTTCCTATACTAACTATATAAGATCATCAATTATAAAGACTTGGTTAAGTGACAAAGGCTATAAGACTATATACTCTTTGGGTCAATGTTGTTAATGGTTAATAATATGTGATGTAATATAGTATGGTATAAGTGAGTTGTTAAGATGTTTCTATGTGTTCATATCAAGCCCCCTTGAAGAAGCAGATCATGACAGGGGTGTTACTGTAAAAGTAAACAGGAGGGTTTGGGGGTGGACCTGAGGTGGGATCTCAGCAGAAGAAACCAGCAGTAGGATGGCTACCTATGAGGATGAGGTGTCCTAAAGATCTAAACTATGGATCAGTTGGTGGCTCTCCGGGCACAGATCAGGCAGGAAGTTCAATTGAAGAGAAAAAAGGTGCATGCTTTCCCCTATCCAGTGCCTGTAGAGGTCTGGAGCCAAGTAGCAGCCCAGCCAAAGGTGGTCCAGGTGAAAGGGGAGCTGTCAAGCAAGATAGTTCAGCAGAAATCAGAAGCTAGCATGGCATTTGGATGGAGGATTATTTACAGAAAGCCGGCCAAGTAGAGGGCCTGCGGGGGAGCCACCAGGCTGCCGGGTTCTTGGAAGAACCAAACCTGGACTGTAAACCAGCAATAGGGCTCCATCTTATAACCACTGTCAGGGAGCGAGACACAGATTTAGGGCAGTAACCGGGATGAGACCTAAGGTCCTGCTAGACCAAAAACCGAATGACCAGCTATTCCCAGTTAGCTGGAGCACCACTGCTAACAGCTGGGCGGTAGAGGAGAAATGGGACTATCTAAAGACTGTGATAATAGACTGTGAACCATTGATGGAGGCTACAGCAAAGGTCAAGATTTCAAATGCCAGTCAGCAGGTCATCATTTGTTTTTGTCACAAGGGATGTATTGCCCAATTTTGGTCCCATAGATCTATAGACTGTTTTAGGTATAACAGGACTGCTGTTGGGACTGGCTTGGTTGAGGGTTGTGCTGGTAGGGGATCCACCAGGGTCACTACCAGAATTGTTTGTAATGGCAAAAATCTGCTCTGCACACTCAGAATCAGGCCTTCGGCAGGGGGAGGCCTAGGGGGATTGTATTCCACATTGGCCCCAATGGAGTTGGGTAGCCCTCTGTTTTCAGTATGACAAATTGGGTTACTGCTCAAGAGTGGGGTGCTTGTACAGTCAATTGACCCTTCAGGGTGCTTGCTAACCCTGGATGTATCACTTTCCTTGGATTACAAATATGGGTCCACCGGGATACTACTTCCAGCACAGCCCACTGCTTGTTTTTTCATGCAGCTGCAGGAAAATGAGGAAAGAATACTGAGACCGAGTGCTTCTCCCGGAGTTGCATCCCTCCAGGGACTATGGACATTTTCGAAATATTGGTTACCACAACCCAGGTAAGGACTTGGACTTAATGCTGCAGCATGCTGGTGTTCATCTGATGGAGATGATCACTGGGATGCTGCATTTAGAAGGGTGAAGTATTTGTAAAGATCAGATTATTGGGGCCATTTTTATTAATTGTTAATAATGTGTGATGTTATATAGTATTCTAGAAGTGAGTTGTTGAGATGTTTCTATGTGTCTAGACTCACTATTGCATGTTCAGTTTTTGTCAGTTCATGAAGAGTTAACGGAGTTAGAATGTAGTGATGTTATCTGTAACTGTCATGTTGAGAGTCAGTTATTAAAGTTTGCTCTGCTGGATGAGATATAAAAAAGTGTTTCTGTCATTTTAGTTTATCAATTTGCCAAGCCCGCTTCTTGCCTGCTATGTTAATGCTAGATCCCACTCTGAAGGGATCTACATATATTTCTGGTCCTGTGTTCCTGATGTCCTGATCTGGTTCCTGGCCTAAAGAAGCCAGCTGGGTGCTGAGATACACAAATACTCACTCCTCAGGGGTTTGGGTGTGAACCTGGTCCTGACAAAATATATACATATTGTGATGGCTCCAAAGTGCACTAGTTGGAACAAAAGTAATAAAAGGGTACTCCTGGGGACAATTTAAATAGACACCAAAATATTGAAGAAGGAAGATCCCCTTACAGGGCACACCTTTTATGCTAAACTTTATTGAGAAAATAATAAACGTAAAATATAACTTTTATACACTAAACAGACACAGATATGTGGCAAACTACCTGGATATTGAGAAAAGAAGTAACTTCTTGCTTCGTACAATATGAGATTTCGTTATTACTGCAAGATCATAAGAGTAATAACCCCATATATTGTACAAACAATCTGTGCATGAGGATCCCAAGAGTGCTATAATGCTTGTTGACAATAAATAAAAGTGCTAAGTGCTTATTTTTCTTTGTGCGTCATTCATGATATTGTGAATTTGTGTGTTTGTTTAATAGATTGTGGGTACTCTATATAAGTTACTCTCAAAATTCATGAATCCTTTTTAATTGTGCATATTGTGATAATCTGTCTTATACTTAGCACCATTCACCAAGTTAACTTAATAATACTAAATTATTCCTGTATAGGATTCTCTGATCTTAAATCGTATGCCTCCTTTAAAGTTGTTTCTTTTAAAATTATCTTATATTGCATTTTGATCTTATATCTTAAAGTATAAGATCAAAATGCATAGTAAGATCTAAATTTGACTTTATACATCAGTGGCAATTGGTTTAATATGTAAACAATAATAAAAAAATATATATTAAAATCCTATGGTTAGGTTTCATATTCTATACAAACCCTTTATATGTACACATAAGTTTAAGTGATAAATAATTATTAATGGCCTTATTTAGTATGTCAACAACAATGGATTAAACCTAATGGTTCGATTTTAAATGGTATATAATACCTACAATAAACTGAGAATTTATAAATATGATAAATTTACCCTGTGATGTATCCTACACAATACTAACAATGGTGCACTGGGAGGCCAGCTATTAATAGTCTCTGTTATACTCAAAAAACAATCAATAAGCAATATCTTGTAAATAGTATAAGGAATATGAGAAATTACAATAGTACCGTATTGGCCCGAATATAAGGCGCATCTGTATATAAGCCACACCTGGGAAATTCAAGGGGAAAAAGGAAAAAAAAGATAACACCCGAATATAAGCCGCACCCTTAAAATTGGAGAGAAAAAGACCAAAGTAAATTAAATTCAGGGAATAAAATAGTGATTTTATTTTACCCTATACCATATACAGTATCTAGTATTTGGAAAACAGGTTATCAATATTAACATCAAGAGTAAGGTAAGATATCATCAAACGTAAGGCAACAAGTAAGGTAAGGTAAGGTAACAAGGAAAACATTTTCTTAGATCAAGTAACACATTTTACTGTAATTGTCTAATTCACCGTCATCACTGTTGTCACTACTGACTTCGCTACCAGTATTCACTTCCTCACTCTCACTGTTTTCTTCACTTTCCTCCTATAGTAAGTTGTCCTCGCTACCATCCAGTGCATTTGACACGCTGCATTTTTTTTAACCCCCTGATGATGGACTTTGATGATATTCTTGACCATGAAGTGATAATCCATTGGCACAGAAATATTACGGAAGGCTTCTTAATCTTGCCAGATGGTGCGAGAACATGTTCCGCTTCCCGAAGCCAATCTGAATACTGTTTTCAGAGTTTGTCTTTGAACGGCTTGTTCACAATGACATCAAGCACTTGTAGCTTTCAAGTCATGCCACTGGGTATAACGACGAGGTCTGTCTTCTGTACAGCAAGTTTATTCTTCACTTCAGGAGTGAGATGACTCTTAAAAGCATTAAAAAAACTAGCACAGCTCTCTTAGTGAGAAGTGCCCCAGGTCTGCAATTCCTAACTACAGACAGCCAGTCAACCATCAGTACCGTCGCCATCCATTCTTTTTCCTGGCAACGAATCCCTAAGCCCTCAGGAATGTTTTCTTTGGGCAAAGTTTCAGCTTCGGAATAACATAGAGGGGTAACTTTCCTCGGTCAGCAATAACAGCCAACATCACCGTTACTCTAAGTTTTTCATTGCTGGTTGTTTTTAATGTGACACTTTTCACCCTTTCTGGTCTACTGTCGTATTGCTTGGCATGTCGAAAAATACGGGCGTCTTGTCAGCAATGCTAATCTGGAGTAGTGGGTACAAGTGCTGCTGCCGCAATTGGATGACATACCGCTGGAAAATTTCTCCTAAAAATCTACTGCCAGTTTCTGTGGTAATGAAGTGCTTCGTCGAAGGGCGAGACCATTTCTCCTCGTAAATCGACGCCAACAACCAATACTCGCATGGAATTCCCTCTTCTGTATTTTTAAGGTTCTTACAATTTCCAAGCCTTCAGTTGGATCACTTCTCGTAAAATAGGCATCTCATCTTTTCTCGTATCTTGCATGTAGGAACAAACCCTGGCTTCAAATTCTGGATATTTGCCATGTTTTGTTCCCCTGAATGATCTTCTAGTTGAGACTGAATTTTTCCATTTCTGCTCTGAGGCAACCCAACATCGCACATTAGATTTGTTCAATCCATATTTTTTTTCAGCCTCTCTGTTGCTTGTGGTTTTAGCATAATTAACCACTGCAAGTTTGCAACTTACATCATAACTACGCCTCATTCCTAGGCTTGATGCTGCTTTTCTCTCTAAAGTGATCAGCCACAACTGTGAGAAAATGGCTTTCTAATTAGTACTTTATCTACGGTAACTTCTGTTGTAGGCCTAAAAGGGAGTGCTGGTAGCCAATGTGAATTTTCAGCTGATACAATGTCTTCATGTGTTATTACCTCTCTCTGGACTTAGTATTATGTTTTATTTTAGTATAATATAGGACTATCCCATTTTTTACCATGCCACATGAGAGAAATGTCTTTAGTAAACTTTCCTATATCATCTGATAATAAAGTTAAGGCAAGTAAAAGGATATATGATGCTTTGCAAATTAGGAGTTACCAGCTAGTTGACAAACCATGTTCCATCTTAATACACCATAAAATGTATCATTCATACAACTTTAGGCCAAAAATCGTAGCTCGCAGAAAGTTAGAATCGCGAAAAACGCAAATCGCTATTCAATTGCTACAGTTCCACAGTCTCAAGCCCGCAAATCGCCAATCATTTTACGGTCGCGAATATAAGCTCGAAAATCGGACAAAAAGTGCGGCTTATATTCGGACCAATACGGTATTTTAATTTTGCCATTAGTTAATGGGCTTATGCAAGTGTAACTATGACAACTAAAAAAAAATTAAAAAGAGATTCATGAATTTTTAAAGTAACGTATATAGAGTACCCATAATTTATTAAACAAACACACAAATCCACAACATCATAAATGATGCACAAAGAAAAAGTAAGCACTTAGCACTTTTATTTATTGTCAACAAGCGCTTCATTAAAGCATGATAGCACTTTAGTACAAACAGTTTTCTTAGGATCCTCGTGCACAGATTTCTTGTACAATATATGGGGTCTTACAGTAATAAAGCAATCACATATATAGTTGTGAGCATACGAGCCGTTGCTCACGCCTGCGGGCTCATGAGAGCTCGCAAGAACTGCATCCCTCGCGAAGCGAGAGGCCGCATTTGTGGAAGGTGGAGGCTCAGGGTCCGCATTTGCGGAAGGTGGAGGCTTTAACGTCGGCTGTGTTTGTCCGCAAATGCAGACCGTCGCGAAGCGAGGGTCCGCATTTGCGGAGGTGGAGGCTCAAAGGCGCCTCACACGCGGTTAAAAACACACACGCACGACTTAGAAAAAAAAAACGACCTCAGAACCAACCTTAACGGCCGAACCGTGCGCACCTAAAAACAGTCAAAAACACACAAAATACTCACAACAAATACATAAAAAGCTTACCCATAGCAAGGGGGGGCATCCAGGACCTCTGAAAGTGAAGTTACACCTCCATTTTAAGTCCAAATTCCCGAGTTCAGACACACGAAAATCCCCTAAGCGAGAGAAAAAATGGCCGCCGAAAAAAACAAAATTGAGGCTCAAAGCCCAGCCTCGTACAATTTACCCAAGAAGGGATCCAAGATAAGCTCGGCAACCCGCATTAACCCCACGGGATCCGAGATAAGCTCGGAGACCTGCATTAACCCCATATTAACCAGCGCGGTGGGGGTCCCGATCCCCCGCTGCAATGAAAATTCAAAATTTCCGCATTATGGGTCCTTAAAGGACCGTAAAGGTCCTTAAAGGACCCGTTATAAAAAAGAAAAATATACACTATCAAGCATGGGACTCTATAAAGAGCCCCATCATCCATTAATTAACCCTGTCACTCATGGGGGTCAATATAGACCCCCATAAGACCGTAATAAACCCTGTCACTCATGGGGGTCAATACAGACCCCCATAAACCCCTAATTAACCCTGTCACTCATGGGGGTAAATACAGACACCCATGAACCCCTAGTTAACCCTGTCATTCATAGGGGTCAATATAGACCCCATAAGGCCTTCATTAACCCTTTCGCTCATGGGGGTCAATACAGACACCCATAAGCCCTTCATTAACCCTGTCACTCATGGGGGTCAATACAGGCCCCCATAAGCCCTTCATTAACCCCCTCACTCATGGGGGGTCAATACAGACTCCCATTAACCCCTAATTAACCCTGTCACTCATGGGGTCAATATAGACCCCCATCAGCCCTTCATTAACCCTGTCACTCATGGGGGTCTATACAGACCACCATAAGCACTTAATTAACCCCCTCACTCATGGGGTCAATACAGACCCCCATAAACCCTTAATTAACCCCGTCACTCAGGAGGGTCAATACAGCCTCCCATAAGCCCTTAAATACCCCCCTCACTCATGGGGGTCAATACAGACCCCCATTAACCCCTAAAAAAAAACCTCACTCATGGGGGTCAACATAGACCCCCATAAGCCCTTCATTAACCCTGTCACTCATTTGGGGTCAATACAGACCCCCATAAGCACTTAATTATCCCCCTCACTCATGTGGGTCAATACAGACCCCCATAAGCCCTTCATTAACCCTGTCACTCATGGGGGTCAATACAGACCCCCATAAGCACTTAATTAACACCCTCAATCATGGGGGTCAATACAGAACCCCATAAACCGCTAATTAACCCTGTCACTCATGGGGGTCCATCCAGACCCTCATAAGCCTCTATTTAACCCCATCTGTCCCATAAGGGTATATTAAGACCATTATGGGCCTGTTACAACCCAACATTAGCCACATAAGTGCCATGACGGTCCTCAAGGACCATCATGACACTAAGTATAAACACTACACTGCACTATACCCCCCTAATAAAACATTAAATATCAACTAAACAGCCTCTACACTAACCTATTAACACCTACACTACCTACCTACCCCCTAATTACACACCTGAAAAGGAAATACATATAATACATACAATACAATTAAATACAATACAATTAAATACAATACACCCCTATCTAATATACATCCAGCATTCTAATATGCGTTCATTAGTGTGTTAGAGGGGTCTATATAGTTGAGCCACACAGTACACTCACATTGTGTGACAAACATTTCAACACTTTCTTTTATTGACCGTCATTTTTTGACGGGCAAGTCACTAGTCTCATATAGTGTGAAGCAAGGAGTTTTCACTCATTTTCTCAATATCCAGGTAGTTTGCCACATATCTGCATCTGTACAGTTTTTTTAATTATGTTTTTTAATAATCAATAATAAAAGTTATTTTCTCAATAGAGACTAGGATAAGAGGATCTTTCTTCTTCCTTATTTTGGTGATTATATATATATATATATATATATATATATATATATATTCACACCACTAATTAATTGTGTTACACATATAGAGCCACATTCAATTCCAAGCCCGCAACGGCATCGCTGTATGCTTTACGTCTGCGGGTGTGTTGTGGGCTCCTGTTGGTCTCTGATTCTTTAAGCTATTCAATTGCTCAAGCCCGCAAGATACTGTCTCAAAGACGAAACCGTAAACCATGCATTAGTTCGTAGCAGTTCAGAGCGGGGACATGATTAATTAAGCAAGCCCGTAACCTCCCATTTCGAATTAGCCAATACAAAATGAGATTCATTATTACGGCAGTAAAACATGGAGGTTATGTGTCAATTAATTAGCTACAGGGGTCCGATATGCGAACAGACTTGCAAATCCACAAAATAAAGAATTATGAAAATGAATGCCAATACTGTTCTTGTCCATGTGGTTGGCCTGATATGTATTAACTCATTGATACCAAGATCGATTTAGCCCCGAAATTAAACATAAAACTAAATTTAATTTCCTTACGATTTGCGAGCTTGAGACTGTTGTGCAATTAATTCTAATGTCTATCATCGCTTTCGCCGTTATTTACAGTGCAGTATTGATTTTTTATTTGCATTTACAGTGCTACGATCAGGTGTTTAACCCCCTTGCGGGTCCTCTCTAGCACTCATAGGATTTTCCTTAATTTTCCGATTACAGGTGTGAATACATTTGCGGGCTTGGGGACATTGAGCAATTGAATAGAGATTTGCGATTTTAGCCATTGTAACTCTTGCGAAAGTGAAAGATCAAAGGTTAAGGGAGGCTGTAATTTAAGGGTTTAATCATCGTAATTTTTTCAAGGCTGTAACTCGTAACCGGTTTAGAGCCCGCAAAAAGACGTCAATTGAATAGCTTGAATAGCTTACGGGCTACAGGATCGCCTGAAACCTCAATTGAATGGGGGCCATAGTTTTTATCGCAGTCCCTGTATGAATAATGTATCGCTCACCTTCACTTATAGTTACAGGAATTTCCTCGTCTTTAATCTCCCGTGGACTCCAAATATTTGTCTCTTCTTCACCAAACTCTGAGAGAACGGATTGTGTCACTTTGTCACTGTCTGTACAAATAAACATGAGTCGGTCACACGCTGAGATTTGTTACACGTCTTCAGGGTCAGTACAAATCAGTCCTGATGGAATACATCCAAGGGTACTAAGGGAACTGGGTTCTGTAAAAGTCAAACCATTATATTTAATTTTTCAAGAGTCACTAAACACAGGGTCTCTACCAGATGACTGGAGAAAAGCTGATGTGATACATATATTTAAAAAGGGAGCAAGAGCAATTCCGGGGAATTATAGACCAGTGAGCCTCACTTCTGTAGTGGGGAAGCTTTTAGAAGGGTTAATAAGGGATAATATACAAAAATATGTCTATTTGAACAGGATTATAAGTAGGAGTCAACATGGATTTATGAAGGATAGGTCATGTCAAACAAATCTAATTAGTTTCTATGAGGAGGTTAGTAGGAACCTGGATCAAGGCAACTCAGTGGATGTAGTCTTTTTGGATTTTGCAAAGGCTTTTGATACAGTGCCACATGGGAGACTATTGTGCAAACTAAGGGATACAGGAATTGCAGTAAATATCTGCTCATGGATTGAGAGCTGGCTAAAAGACAGGAAGCAAAGGGTTGTTGTAAATGGAACATACTCCGATTGGACTAATGTGGTAAGAGGGGTTCCTCAGGGTTCAGTATTAGGTCCTCTCCTTTTTAACATATTTATTAATGACTTAGAGGTAGGATTGGAGTGTGGGGTCTCCATTTTCCCTGATGACACAAAGTTGTGCAAGGTAATTAAATCAGATAATGATGTGCTTTCCCTCCAAGGGGATTTACATAAAATTGAGGAATGGGCATCTAAATGGCAGATGAGATTTAATACGAATAAATGTAAGGTTATGAATCTGGTAAGGAAAAATAGCCATGCAATTTATAATCCTAATGGAGCAAATCTAGGTGTATCAGATATTGAAAGGGATTTGGGAGTGCTTGTGGACAACCACCTAGGTAACAGTGCTCAAAGCCACGCAGCAGCTGCAAAGGCAAATAAAATATTAGCATGTATTAAGAAGGGTATAGAAGCAAGGGAAGCAAATATTCTGCCACTATACAAATCTCTAGTACGTCCTCATTTAGAATATGGAGTACAATTTTGGGCACCACTTCATAAAAAGGACATTTTAGAGCTGGAAAAGGTACAGAGAAGGGCAACAAAACTAATAAGGGGAATGGAACGGCTAAGTTATGAAGAAAGACTAACTAAATTAAACTAATTGTCTCTAGAAAAAAGGCGTCTAAGAGGAGATATGATTACCTTATATAAATACATCCAGGGTCAGTATAAAGATTTGTCAGGGGAGCTTTTTGTGCCTAGAGGTTTTCAACTGACAAGAGGACCTCCCTTGAGGTTAGAAGTCAAAGGATTCCACCTCAAAGAAAGAAAAGGGTTCTTCACAGTAAGGGTGGTTAATCTGTGGAATTCTCTACCAGAGGAGGTGGTGACAGCGGATTCGATAGATAACTTTAAAAGGGGACTAGATTTATTTCTAATTAAAAAGGGAATTTAGGGTTATCATGGATAATTAGAGAGACATTGCAAAGGTGCTTATTGCAAAGCATGAAAGTGGTGGGTTGGCCGAGGTCTGCAAAGCCGTTCATCGCGAGGCCTGTAAAGTAGAGGTGGGGAGAGGCTCGCAAGGAGCGCCAGAGGAGCTCATCGCAAGACCTGCAAGTTAGAGGGAAGAGTGCCTTGCATTGTGTGGCAAACAGCATTTCCAGGCTTAAAATGTTATTGCTTGTCATTTTTGATGGGCAATTCCCTCATATACATATAATATATAAAATGTATATTATTAAACACTTATATATATTATCAGCCTTATTAAATTGCAATTCGGTAAATTCTAAAGGGCTCTATATAAGCACAGAACATATTTTTTTTACAGAAGTTTTTAGTCAATGTACTTCTATCCAAAAGCAAGATCTTCACTAACTAAAAACCTCTGTAAAAAAAATATTCTATGTGCTTATATAGAGCCCTTTAGAATTTACCGAATTGCTATTTAATAAAGCTGTAAGTCTCAATAATGATAATGGGTGTTATAATCAGCTAAGATTTAGAATGATCTTGGAATTACAATTAGATTTCCTAATAAATAAATGCAGATGAAGACTAAACAAGGCACAGAACAATTTCTATTGTGATGTTTACATTTGACTTTCTACATTTCATATTAAAATATTAAGTTTTACTGAATCATTTAAGCTAAGATTGAAGGCACACAAAGAAGAGGATGGTAGATCTGGAGTTGGATAGCTGAGGTAATTGCATTAATGAGCATGAGCTTGAGGGAGCTTAGAGGGGCAGTGTTTGACTGATCTGATCCATAAGGTCATGGAGAGTTGGACATAACTGAACAGCAACAAATATTTCAGAATTTAACACACATTTTATTCGTTGATCCATGTATATAATCATCTTGTTTATCACTTACCTGCACATATATCAGAATGGATTGCCACCTGTCCAATATCTGCTAAGTGTACCTATTCCTCCACTATCTGCCCCATAAATCAGATACAGGTCTCATTATTATATACAGTGGATATAAAAAGTCTACACACCCTTGTTAAAATGTAAGGTTTTTGTGCTGTAAAAAATGAGACAAAGCTAAATTATTTCAGAACTTTTTTTTACCTTTAATGTGACCTATAAACTGTACAACTCAATTGAAAAACAAACTGAAATCTTTTAGGTGAAGGGAAGAAAAATAATGTGGTTGCATAAGTCTGCACACCCTCTTATAACTGGGGATGTAGCTGTGTTCAGAATTAAGCAATCACATTCCAAATTGTGTTAAATAGGAGTCAGCATACACCTGCCATCATTTAAAGTGCCCCCCAAATAAAGTTCAGCTGCTCTAGTTGGACTTTCCTGAATTTTTCTTAGTCGCATGCCCCGGCAAAAGCCATGGTCCACAGAGAGCTTCCAAAGCATCAGAGGGATCTCATTGTTAAAAGGTATCAGTCAGGAGTAGGGTACAAAATAATTTCCAAGGCATTAGATATATCATGGAACACAGTGAAGACAGACATCATCAAGTGGAGAAAATATGGCACAACAGTGACATTACCGAGAACTGGAGCTCCATCCAAAATTGATGAAAAGACGAGAAGAAAACTGGTCTAGGAGGCTACCAAGAGACCTACAGCAACATTAAAGGAGCTGCAGGAATATCTGGCAAGTACTGGCTGTGTGGTACATGTGACAACAATCTCCCGTATTCTTCACATGTCTGGGCTATGGGGTAGAGTGGCAAGACGAAAGCCTTTTCTTACGAAGAAAAACATCCAGCCAGGCTACATTTTGCAAAAACACATCTGAAGTCTCCCAAAAGCATGTGGGAAAAGATGTTATGGTCTGATGAAACCAAGGTTGAACTTTTTGGCCATAATTCCAAAAGATATGTTTGGAGCAAAAACAACACTGCACATCACCAAAAGAACACCATACCCACAGTGAAGCATGGTGGTGGCAACATCATGCTTTGGGGCTGTTTTTCTTCAGCTGGAACTGGGGCCTTAGTTAAGATAGAGGGAATTATGAACAGTTCCAAATACCAGTCAATATTGGCACAAAACCTTCAGGCTTCTGCTAGAAAGCTGAACATGAAGAGGAACTTCATCTTTCAGCATGACAACGACCCAAAGCATACATCCAAATCAACAAAGAATGGCTTCACCAGAAGAAGATTAAAGTTTTGGAATGGCCCAGCCCGAGCCCAGACCTGAATAAAATCAAAAGGTGCTTCAACAAAGTATTAGTTTAAGGGTGTGCATACTTATGCAACCATATTTTATTTTTCTAATTTCTCTTCCCTCTACCTAAAAGATTTCAGTTTGTTTTTCAATTGAGTTGTACAGTTTATAGGTCACATTAAAGGTGGAAAAAGTTCTGAAATGATTTATCTTTGTCTCATTTTTTTCAGCACCGAAAGCTGACATTTTAACAGGGGTGTGTAGACTTTTTATATCCACTGTATATATATATATATATATATATATATATATATATATATATATATATATATATATATACTTTCTGATTTTCATGTAGACATCATCTAAATATTTGTATTTATGTGTAAATCATAATTAGGAAAGTTCTCCATCCCATCTGTATCTTTATAACTGTCTAGAATTATCTGGAAGTTTCCACTGCAGTCTCTTCCTTAATGATTTGAGCTCTATTTTCTATAAAAAACTAAACCTTTCAAGAAGAATAATTTACATATCCATGAGGACACGGAGGCGTAAGAAGCCCAACCAGACAAGTCTTATAGCGCTAATGACAGCTATTGGTGGTGCTTGATAAGAAGGAATGGAGCCATCTTCATAATCATATAACTCACAACAAACTTGTCTTCCCAGTCGGACTCCTCGTGTCATGATGCATACAAGTGACTAAAACTGATGTTATTTCCACCTCTAAGAACTGTAATGTGCTGCAGTATTATTTCTATATGTTACTGATGGGAGGATGATTTGTCCATCAGCTGAATCTCTGCCCCCTTGTAACACCTGTCACTCAAGTGCACAGCTCTGAGGCTCCACCCCCTTGTGACTCATACACCTGTCACTCACCTGCACAACTCTTAGTCTCCGCCCCCTTGTTACTCAAACACCTGTCACTCACCTGCACAGCTCTTAGTCCCTGCCCCCTTGTGACTCATACACCTGTCACTCACCTGCACAGCTCTGAGGCTCCGCCCCCTTGTGACTCATACACCTGTCACTCACCTGCACAGAGGTCTGAACAGATTTCCTCCTGGTGAATATCCTGATCATCTCTCTCATCCTCCTCTTCCTTAATAACTGATATTGTGTCCATGTTTCCACCATGAAGACCTAATGTGGACAGTACAATATTAAGTGGGTTTAAAATGTATCAACATAAAAGTTTTCATCTAATGAAACTGAACTGAATAAAATATGATACTGGTTACATTAAAGTGACAGAGCAAAAGTCCCAATTATTGCAGAAATTAAAAGAACACATATAAAAAATAAAAATAAAAATATATATATATATATATAATTACAGCTGATTGTTATTCAAAAAATTGAGCAGAAGATAAACTTCACTGTTTGTGTAATGTAAGATTTTTTTTTTTTTTAAACATTAAAATGATAAGTAATTTTATTATCTATAGTTTTAAATTACACCATATCTAAAACATCTGAAATATCTTTAATTAGTTTTATTTCTCACCTTCGATTATATTTACAGGGATTTCCTCTTCCTTAACCTGTTGGTGACTCCTCACATCTGGTTCTGTTGCTTGATCAAACTTTGAGACAACTGAAGACCTCACATGTCCTGTATAAATACACAAAATAATTACACTTTATATCTTCATTCATTATTGACACATGCATTAATCTTGTTCAGAAAAAAAATTAATATATATTTAAATAGTCTGTATATAAATCTCACAAGAGATATTTACTATTATTTTTAGCTTTCATATTGTTGACTTGAGAGAAAACATTTTGTTACCTGAGCTCCTGTGTGATGAGGTTCCTAACGTCTCTTTATGTCCATCTGTATCACACTGGGAAACACAAGAGAAGATGAAATTGCAATATAGATTATGATAAACCTGTAGTAACCAGGTATTTTACCCAATTACATATATACCAAAAAACACCCTTAATCTTTAGGAAGCATTGTTGGAGTTCATTTCCACGTTTGTCCCTACCAATCATCTCTAAGGGTACTCAACTTCTCTACTACGGTTTATAATAATTAGTATTTTTGAGGTTATGGAATTGTAGCTATAGCCCTCTTAGCCATGTTCTCATATCAAGATCAGTCTTGGTCAGTAAAGGGTGTCACTATGTCCTGGTATAATGTCACATTGTCCAGCAGTGCTCACCTCTCCAGTCACAGGTCCAGATAGAGCTTGGTCAGTAATGGGGTCACTGTGTCCTGGTATAAAATCACATTGTCCAGAAGTGCTCACCTCTCCAGTCACAGGTCCAGATAGAGCTTGGTCAGTAAAGAGAGTCACTGTGTCCTGGAATAATGTCCCATTGTCTAGCAGTGCTCACCTCTCCAGTCACAGGTCCAGATTGAGCTTGGTCAGTAATGGGGTCACTGTGTCCTAGTATAATGTCACATTGTCCAGCAGTGCTCACCTCTCCAGTCACAGGTCCAGATAGAGCTTGGTCAGTAATGGGGTCACTGTGTCCTGGTATAATGTCACATTGTCCAGCAGTGCTCACCTCTCCAGTCAGATGTTGAATGTGGGGGGAATTATTCTTCACTATGGTGTATTCCTACGGGATGAGAGGGAAACATGTCCGTGTTACAGAGGTAATTATTGATATATTCCTTAAAGTAAAGATATTTACAAGTTTAATAGTCTCCTTACCAGCTCTCTTCTTGTCTATAATATCATTGTCTACTTAGCGCAATGCCCAGACCCAGTATAGACCCTACTCAGTGCATCGGACGTTCATTATCTTGTCAACTTCTATACTATTTATAGCAAATGGTAGGACACAAACTTTGCAAATTGTGTGTCGTCTACACAAGAAACATTCTCATAGATACATAGCTATTAAGGCTGAAGAATATATAACTCATCAAGTACAACCTTTTTTATACACCCATTGATCTAGGTGTATAAACTGATCAGGAGAAAAGAAGAACAGTCAGTGCAATGAATGAGTTAATGGCGTCATCATGGCATTGTCCAGCAGCTCTCACCTCCTCAGACATCAGGGACATAATCTCCAGGGTGTGAGACAAGATCCTCTCAGTCATCTTCTTATCCTGTTTCATCTCAACCATGGTCAGTGAATTAGTCAGATGTTGTGAGATCTGGGAGATTTAAAGAGAAATTGGGGGAAGTTTATGTTACTGCAAGGTAATAAGTGCAGGTAGTAACAGGTAACATTTCCCAGCAGCCCTCACCTTCACAGTCAGCAGGCTGAGGATTTCCAGGATGTGATTTAAGATCCTCTCAGACATCTTATCATCCTTCATCATTGATGGTTTAGTCAGATGGTTAGTTGAGATCTAAAACAACGAGAAAGATTCAGATATGAGACCAGAGTGAATAAGGATCTGTTCTGACCTTGAGGTGTACCTGACAAAGAACCCACGCATAAGGACTTTTATTATTCTACAATACAATAATCTACTATGTTATAAAATCACACATCAATTTTGCATAAACTATTTACAAAACAGAGCTGACAACAGAGGAGACTTGTCTAGAAGCCAAGCCACATCAGAGAGAACCAATCACATCCTGTAGGTATCTCACCCCTCATTGACTGCCACTGGTATTCTGCAATAACCGCAGGAGGGGAGTGAAGGGGAGCAGTGCTGCTGGGGCTGAGATAGAAAGTAACAATAAATAAAACAATAAACAAATAGAACTCCCTTACCCTAAAAAAACACACCATTACTACCAGAAAGAGTTTGAACTTTATTAACAATAAATCCCCTTTATAGCCCGCACATGCAACAGAACAATGGTAAAACTTAACATATATAAAAAGGATTTCCTTAGGGGTAGCCAGATGCCACCAAGTCTATCTAATACAATGCCTGGTCAGCGTTGCTGACTGGTCAGTGGCAACTTAGTTATACACATAATGGCGGGCTGGTCAGACAAGGAGATAGTCCTACTATTGTGGTGGAGCAGGATAATAGGTAGTGATGGGTTAATGAGAGTTGGAGACACTGTGAGTAGAAGAGGGTCCAGCCATACCTGGTCAGCTGACCTTTAATCATAGGACCTGCCAAGGGCACACTATTATACTTTATTTCCTTATTACCCACTGATCCACCAAAGGTTACAGTTACACATTGCATATAAACATTATAACCACATCAAAAAAGAAGTACCCCACCCACATATTTTTTTTTAATGCAAAAGTAAGTATCATTTTTAGAGGGTATTTAAGCTAGGATAATAGCTGACCTGTTCCTAGTAGCCCCAGCAGTTCCTCTTCTACCCCCACTGGCTGGGCGGGATCCGGCGATCTTCACATTATACTGTAAATATCACATATATAGCTGTCGTAATTGTGGGCTTGCCAAAAGTTGTTGCTAATGTAATGTTAATACCGCGGGCTTGCAGCCAGGCAATGAGCACCGAAGACGCTCATTGCGCTGTTGGAGTACCCGAAACACGTACATGGACTGCGGGGCACTCAAAAATATGAATTTAACAGCCGAACCGACTAAATAAAAAAATACACAAATGTGACTCAAATTAACTTACACACTCACACACAGCACAGTGGGAGAGGCAGGGACCCTTTGAATGAGGTTGCAAGTTAATTTGAGGCATATTTTTACATTTTTCACGATCGAAAATCACTGAAGCGAGAAAAAAAATAAAACAAGACAAAAATGAGGACGAAGGACGTAAAACCAGCACCAAGGACATAACTAAGACCCCTAAACAGTAAGACTTAACGAAAACCAGTAACCCTTAATAAAAGCCGGTAATAATTACATCAAACCATTAAGACTTAACCCAAGGCAGTAGGCACATAAACTACACAGGCCTATAAAGTACACAGGGGTAGAGGCTCATTGCGGGCGTTGCAATGATCACCAAAGGGGGATCTTTGGCAAACAGCATTGCCTGGCTTCAAATTTTATTACAGTCATTTTTGCCTTCCACTGGATTCAATACCTATGTGGTTTAACAGTACTTTACATAAAAGTTGCATGTTACAAAGCATTATGTAATGATATACAATAATGTATTCATACAAACTTCATCCATTGTTACATTATTCCTGCATACATGATGATTAAAAAGGTTAATATGGTTAACAAATGATTGTTTACCAGTTGTTGAAATAGAAGTTTACTTAAAAAAAAAAAAAAAAAAAAAAAAAAAAAAAAGAGTTATTATAGTTGTTGTACTTTTTTCTACTTAACAAAAAGTTTAAGACACAGTGTTAGAGACTCACATTGTGTGTCAAACAGCATTCCCAGCTTTAAAATATTATTGACCGTCATTTTTTGACGGGTAAGTCATAGTATATTAATACACACATACTCTCCCATCCCTCTGTATTACACCTGTATAACATGACTCCTCACTATATATATATATACATATATATATATATATATATATATATATACACACACAGACACTCCCACCTCTCTGTATTACACCTGTATAACATGACTCCTCACTATATATATATATACATATATACACACACAGACACTCCCACCTCTCTGTATTACACCTGTATAACATGACTCCTCACTATATATATATATACATATATATATATATATATATATATATATATACACACACAGACACTCCCACCTCTCTGTATTACACCTGTATAACATGACTCCTCACTATATATATATATACATATATATATATATATATATATATATATACACACACAGACACTCCCACCTCTCTGTATTACACCTGTATAACATGACTCCTCACTATATATATATATACATATATATATATATATATATATATATACACACATAGACACTCCCACCTCTCTGTATTACACCTGTATAACATGACTCCTCACTATATATATATATACATATATATATATATATATATATATATATACACACACAGACACTCCCACCTCTCTGTATTACACCTGTATAACATGACTCCTCACTATATATATATATACATATATATATATATATATATATATATATATACACACACAGACACTCCCACCTCTCTGTATTACACCTGTATAACATGACTCCTCACTATATATATATATACATATATATATATATATATATATATACACACACAGACACTCCCACCTCTCTGTATTACACCTGTATAACATGACTCCTCACTATATATATATATATACATATATATATATATATATATATATATATATATATATATATATATATATACACACACACAGACACTCCCACCTCTCTGTATTACACCTGTATAACATGACTCCTCACTATATATATATATACATATATATATATATATATATATATATATATATATATATATATATATATATATATATACACACACACAGACACTCCCACCTCTCTGTATTACACCTGTATAACATGACTCCTCACTATATATATATATATACACACACAGACACTCCCACCTCTCTGTATTACACCTGTATAACATGACTCCTCACTATATATATATATACATATATATATATATATATATATATATACACACACAGACACTCCCACCTCTCTGTATTACACCTGTATAACATGACTCCTCACTATATATATATATATACATATATATATATATATATATATATATATATATATATATATATATATATATATATACACACACACAGACACTCCCACCTCTCTGTATTACACCTGTATAACATGACTCCTCACTATATATATATATACATATATATATATATATATATATATATATATATATATATATATATATATATATATATATATATACACACACACAGACACTCCCACCTCTCTGTATTACACCTGTATAACATGACTCCTCACTATATATATATATACACACACAGACACTCTCAACTCTCTGTATTACGCCTGTATAACATGGCTCCTCACTATATATATATATATATATATATATATATATATATATATATATATATTTATATACCCTCTCTATTCCCCCTGTATAACATGGCTCCTCCTCCTACATTACTATCACTATATGCCGGTATCTGTTCCTGTCTTTCTCCCACTCGCACCTGATAACCAGTCACAAACACACATAACCCCCTAAATTATCTCCTGATCACTAATTGAAACATAATTCACTTTATTTACCTGCTGAGAATTCGGAAACCAAAGATCAGCTTCGGGCCGCCACTTTGGATAAAGAACAGGAAGTATATGGTCCGGATGTCACTAAGTCAAACTACAAGTCCCAGAACGCTAAGCAGCACAATCACAGTAGGGGGCGGGTGTTTGATGTTTCCATGGTGACGCTGTGCACGTAAACCTTTGTCACTGTGAGCGCATTCATCTGGAATAATCGGGCTGAATTTGTATTAGTGTATGACCCTGCTTAGCAACCATTGATGTCACTGCTTGTCTAATTATTTTATTGGTCAGGACATTTGGATGTTTTTGCTTCCCTATAATGTGTGTCTGGTGAAGTATAAAATAAACATGGGATCCAAGTGACACAAAAGAGGTAACTGGAGCTGTGAGATTACACTGGGAGGAATCTTTGGAGGGGGTGTTTATATATCTTTATAATTACAGTGATATGAACAAAGTTAAACTACATTATAATAATATAGTAGTATATGCACTGTGCTACAGAAGGTAATACTATTTACTACAAACACAAACATTAGCTTCATAGTTACATAGTAATTGAGGTTGAAAAAACACTTCCAGCAAGTTCAACCTTTTAAGATCTCCTCTGAAAACCCCCAAAAGAAACTTGGCCAATCATCTCAAAAGGTAGAAAAAAATAATTCAATTAATTTAATTATTATTATTATTGTTTATTTGTAACGCGCCAACATATTCCGTAGCGCTATACATAAATTAAGTTACAGGCAATGACAAGTTAAAGATTCATACGTTGCAAAGAGTGGATGGCCCTGTCTTTGAGCTTGGAATCCTAATTCCTAATTCCCTAAAGCACTGCGCAGGATTGAAACACGCAGACTTACAATGTACAATCAATGTTACTGTACGTTATATATAGATAGATATATACACATTCCTCCCAAATATATATAGACAACTAATAAACAGCATTCCAATTTTAAATCAAATACATTTATTAAATAAAATGTTAATTGATTGTATGACAGAAAATCTTCATCACCACAACTCCAGGTTTTTGAGGCTCTGTGTCGGAGTCGCTGGTGTCCTGAGATTCCTCAGTGTCGTGTTCTGCAAGTTCTTTCAGGTCCTCATTGGTGATCCTCTCACCCAAAGCCTGGACTAAGTTCTCAATGTCCTGGGCATTTGTGTCTCCCAGAGCAGCCATGGTCACAAGGTCCACTATCTACGCTATGATGGGCTCTTCAAATTGCACATACCCCGGAGAGCTCTGGCCAGATCTTCTTCCACACAGACTTGAGGCATTGCTGTGTCACCTCCTTCCAAGACAGATCAATGATGGTGACAGCCTGCATGATGTTGTACTTCATTGATTGCTTGTCCTGGCTGTCCGTCTGGTCAACCAGCTGCCGGAATGTGCCGCGGAGATAGTAGACCTTGAAGGTGGCAACCACCCCCTGGTCCATAGGCTGAATCAGCGACGTTGTGTTGGGTGGCAGTAACACAATTTCTACAAGGATGCATCAGGGCAGCATAGCCAAGTTGGTAGGGTGGCTTGGAGCATTGTCCATGCTGAGCAGCGCTTTCTCCTCCAGTCCCTTGCGCCTACAGTAGCGCTGAACGGAAGGGCAGAAATGGTGATCTTGGTGATCCATGCCTTCCAATTGAACTTCCAAATGACTGGCAAGCTAAATTTGCATATGCCCTTAATTTCCATCCGTGTCTTGGAGTGGTAGACCAGCAATGTCTTTATTCTGAAGTCAACGCTGGCGTTCCATTCGCGACGAAGGGTTAGCCTGTCTTTGGCTGCTTTAAAGCCCGGTGCTCTCTTCTGCTCACTGGAGATGAAAGTTTGGCTTGGCATCCGCTTCCAGAAGAGGCCGGTTTCATCTAAATTAAAGACAAGCTCTGGTGTGAAGTTCCCTCTTTCCACTACGTCCTAGGTAGAAACGGCCACAGCAGCATCGGTGTCCGCACTTGCTGCTTCTCCAGTTATTTTAATGCTGTGGAGGTTGTTCCTTTTTTTTAAGCTGTCAAACCATCCTCTACTTGCTGCACAGCTCTCACATCTGGATTTTGGCTATGCATATGACCATATATGCTTCTTATCTTCTCTATTATAATGGCCTGGCTGAGAGGCATATTACTCTCCAGTTCATCATCAATCCAGATGGCCAGCATCTTCTCCATCTCTTCAAGGGCATATCACCTGGAGCAGGTGAACTTCTTCACTAAAGATGCAGTGCTGGTAGTTGCTGAAGTCCAAATCGTGTCCTTTTTTAGAAGTATGGTATAGATTGTGGAGGTTGGCAATTGAAGATCTGCCCCAATATCCACTTGCCGCTCTCCTTTCTCCCAGCACTTGCTGCTTCAAATCCAGGGGAATGCTCTGGCACTTGAGCTTTGCCTGCTCGTCTTTGCACTCAGATATCTTTAAAACAGTATAAACAAATACTATGAATGTATTTAATCAGACAATTAACAATCACATTATAAGAAACAAGGGAACAATGACAACCGTACCGGTTTAGTGCTCAGCGAGTATCAGACACAAAAGCAGAGCCATAGCAAATCAGCGCTCTGCGGGGTAGCTGTAAGCAGGGTATTACTGTACAATATATATATATATATATATATATATATATATAAATACACTTATATGTACACATACACACAGCTTCTCACACACTACAATTATAGAATTACACATCATACAATATGCATACATATATACACACGCCAGTTTTATAAATACACATTATATATATATATACCGGTATATATATATATATATATATATATATATATATATAGTAAATAAATCTGTGTTGACATTTGAATGTCTTAAGCAAGTTAAAAAAAAACTTCTTCCACTCAGAATTCCGAGAAAGACAGTTATTGAACTGCATTCTGGGAAGCTGAGCTGGGACATGCAAATGTGCCCACGAATGCCTCTCTACTCAATCCATAGCCATTTTAAATTTATATATATATATATACATATATATATATATATATATATATATATATATACACACACACACATCTCCTCCACACATTCCAGTTATATAAATACACCTCATATAGATTCATATATATATATATATATATATATATATATATATATATATAAAAAAAAAAAAAAAATATATATATATATATATATACACATCTCCTCCACACAGTCCAATTATATAAATACACTCACACAGAACCTTCCAAAGCATCCTTCTTAGGAATCCCTTAGTCAAACACAAATTGTCGTCAAGCTATAGTGTCTCTCGAAACGTAAGGATGGATATGCCATGTTTGTTAAGGGCAAGTTTTAGGAGACCATTTAGTGCGTTTAATTAGTTATAAGTAGGTCATGAATTTACTGCAATGCCATTCAAATCATTGTTTACTACAATTAATTACATATTTAATTCAGGTAACGTACTGTAGGTAGGTACATAAAGACAACCACAGGATTGTGGGAGTTGTAGTAATTTCTATTCACTTGCAATCACTTCTTATATTTGTAAATTGTATTTACACCATGGGTGCTATTGGGTCTGTGTTTATGTATTAATTCTCTGGGTTTACTCTGACTTACTCATTAAATATGGGTTCAGCTCCATATCCTGGTTATATTTACATTTGTTCTGTGAATGTTCCATATTTATTCCCATGCTTTTAAACGACTGAGGAACAGGATCACATTCAGACACCAGTGCTGATTTTTATATATATATATATATATATATATATATATATATATGAATAATCAGAGTGGATTACTGGACATTCATGGCTACTTCACTCTTTATATATATATATATATATATATATATATATATATATATATATATATATATCCTACCTAACTATGCTATTCCCCTATCCTGTAAACATTATGAGAGAACTGCTACGAGTGATAGACATTTCCACAAAAAACCTATGCTAATTTGATCACTCACAAACCAGAGCCTCTCCACCCCTCTACCTCTCTCACCCTTTACTTGACGGGTGGCGCTCATTGCGAGCCTCTCCCCCCTCAACTTTACTGGCCTTGTGATGAGCACCTTCAGCGCTCACCACAGGCCTCGCAATGAGCACCTTCGGCGCTCATTGCGAGCCTCTCCCCCCTCTACTTCCTCTCCCTCCCCTGTATCTCTTCCCCCTCCCCTGTGTCTCTTTCCCTGTTTTCCCTCCCTTGTTTCTCCTTTCCCCTCTCCCTCTCCTGTATCTCTTCCCCATCTCCCTCCCGTGTCTCTTGCCCTCTCTCTCTCCCCTGTGTCTCTCCCCCCTGTGTCTCTTCCCCCCTCTCCCTCCCCTGTGTCTCTTCCCCCTCTCCCTCCCCTATGTCTCTTCCCCCTCTCCCTCCCCAGTGTCTCCCTCCCCCCTCTGTCTCTTAACCCCCCCATCTCCTTCGCCTGTATCTCTTCACCCCCGTCTCCCTCCCGTGTCTCTTCCCCTTCCCCCTCGTCTCTTCCCTCTGACCCCTCTGCTGTGTCTATTTCCCCCCTCTCCTTCCCTTGTGTCTCTTTCCCCTCCTCTGTTTCTCCTTCCCCCCTCCCTCCACTGTGTCTCTCCCCCCTCGTGTCTTTTCACCCCCTGTCTCCCACCCCTGTGTCTCTTTCCCCCTCCTCCCTCCCCTATGTCTCTTCCCCCTCCCCCTCGTCTCTTCCCCCTGCCCCCTCCACTGTTTCTATTCCTCACCTCCTCTCACTCCCCTGTGTCTGTCTCTGTTCCCCCTCCCCTGTGTCTCTTTCCCTGTTTTCCCTCCCTCTTTTCTCCTTTCCCCTCTCCCTCTCCTGTATCTCTTCCCCATCTCCCTCCCGTGTCTCTTGCCCTCTCTCTCTCCCCTGTGTCTCTCCCCCCTGTGTCTCTTCCCCCCTCTCCCTCCCCTGTGTCTCTTCCCCCTCTCCCTCCCGTATGTCTCTTCCCCCTCTCCCTCCCCAGTGTCTCCCTCCCCCCTCTGTCTCTTAACCCCCCCATCTCCTTCGCCTGTATCTCTTCACCCCCGTCTCCCTCCCGTGTCTCTTCCCCTTCCCCCTCGTCTCTTCCCTCTGACCCCTCTGCTGTGTCTATTTCCCCCCTCTCCTTCCCTTGTGTCTCTTCCCCCTCCTCTGTTTCTCCTTCCCCCCTCCCTCCACTGTGTCTCTCCCCCCTCGTGTCTTTTCACCCCCTGTCTCCCACCCCTGTGTCTCTTTCCCCCTCCTCCCTCCCCTATGTCTCTTCCCCCTCCCCCTCGTCTCTTCCCCCTGCCCCCTCCACTGTTTCTATTCATCACCTCCTCTCACTCCCCTGTGTCTGTCTTTCTTCCCCCTCCCCTTTGTCTCTTCCTCCCTCCTCTCCCTCCCCTGTGTCTCTCTTTCCCCTCCTCTCCTTCCCCACGTCTCTTCCCCCTCCTCTCCCTCCCCTGTGTCTCTTCCCCTCCCCTGTTTCTATCTTCCCCCTTCCTCACCCCTGTGTATTTCTTACCCTACTCCTCTCCCTTCCCTGTATCTCTCTTCCCCCTCCCCTGTGTCTCTCTTCCACCTCCCCTGTGTATTTTTCCCCCTCCCTTGTGTCTCTCTTCCCCCCTCCCCTGTGTCACTATTCCCTCCTTCCCTGTGTCTCTCTTCCCCCGCCACTCCCTCCCCTGTGTCTCTCTCCCCCCTCCTCTTCCTCTGCTGTGTCTCTCTTCCCCCTGCCCTGTGTCTCTCTTCTGCCTCCCCTGTGTCTCTTTTCCCCTCCTCCTCTCCCTCCCTTGTGTCACTCTTCCCCCTCCTCTCTCTCCCCTGTGTCTCTCTCCCCCACCCCGTGTTTCTCTTCCCCCCCTATGTCTCTCTTCCCTCCTCCTCTCCCTCCCGTTTCTCTCCCCCACTCCTCTCCCTCCCGTGTCTCTCCCCCACTCCTCCCTCACCTTAATGCTGTGGGCTAGCGCGTGCCACCGGAGCAGAGAGTATGGAGCAGGGAGGGCCACGGGGCTGATGTAGCCCTCTAACATCTTCCACATTCAAATCATGAGTTCCACAAGCACCATATTTGCATAATGGGACTCCATGATTATTATTCTGAAAATGAACCTGTGGCCGATTTTATTTGGATTTGATTTTACAGAACTCCAGTATCTGTCACTACCTGCACGTGGTTCTCTCCTTCCAACCCTCTCACGTCTCTTACTTCTGGGATCTTTCCGATTATGGACAATGTCATAGTGACTGGAGAAGTGTTGGAAAATCTCATAATGACTGGAGAGGTGAGAGATGCTGAACAATGTCATTATGACTGGAGAGGTGCTGAACAATGTCATTATGACTGGAGAGGTGCTGGGCAATGTGGTAACGACTGGAGAGATGAAAGGTGCTGGACAATGTCATAATGACTGGAGAGGTGAGAGATGCTGAACAATGTCATTATGACTGGAGTGGTGCTGGGCAATGTCATAATGACTGTGGAGGTGAGAGGGTCTGGACAATGTCATAATGACTGGAGAGATGAGAGGACAATGTCATAATGATTGGGGAGGTTAAGGTGCTGGACAATGTCATAATGACTGGAGAGATGAGAGGTGCTGGACAATGTGATAATAACCAGGGAGGTGAGAGGTGTTGGACAATGTCATAATGACTGGAGAGGTTAGAGGTGCTGGACAATGTTATAATGACTGGAGAGGTGACAGGTGCTGGACAATGTCATAATGACCGGGGAGGTGAGAGGTGATGGACAATGTCATAATGACTGGAGAGATGACAGGTGATGGAAATGTCATAATAACTGGAGAGATGAGAGGTGATGGACAATGTCATAATGACTGGAGAGATGAGAGGTGATGGACAATGTCATAATGACTGGAGAGATGAGAGGTGCTGGACAATGTCATAATGACTGGAGAGATGAGAGGTGCTGGACAATGTCATAATGACTGGAGAAATGAGATGTGATGGGTAATGTCATAATTACTGGAGAGATGAGAGGTGCTGGACAATGTCATAATGACTGGAGAGGTGAGAGGTGCTGGACAATGTCATAATGACTGGAGAGATGAGAGGTGCTGGACAATGTCATAATGACTGGAGAAGTGAGAGGTGCTGGACAATGTCATAATGACTGGAGAAGTGAGAGGTGCTTGACAATGTCATAATGACTGGAGAGGTGAGAGGTGCTAGACAATGTCATAATGACTGGGGAGGTGAGAAGTGCTGGACAATGTCATAAGAACTAGGGAGGTGAGAGGTGCTGGACAATGTCATAATGACTGGAGTGGTGAGAGGTGCTGGAAATGTCATAATAACTGGAGAGATGAGAGGTGATGGACAATGTCATATTGACTGGAGAGATGAGAGGCGATGGACAATGTCATAATGACTGGAGAGGTGAGAGGTGCTGGACAATGTCATAATGACTGGAGAAGTGAGAGGTGCTGGACAATGTCATAATGACTGGAGAGGTGAGAGGTGCTAGACAATGTCATAATGACTGGGGAGGTGAGAGGTGCTGGACAATGTCATAATGACTAGAGAGGTGAGAGGTGCTGGACAATGTCATAATGATTGGAGAGGTGAGAGGTGCTGGACAATGTCATAATGACTGGAGAGGTGAGAGGTGCTGGACAATGTCATAATGACTGGAGAGATGAAGGGTGCTGGACAATGTCATAATGACTGGAGAGGTGCTGGACAATGTCATAATGACTGGAGAGGTGAGAGGTGCTGGACAATGTCATAATGATTGGAGAGGTGAGAGGTGCTGGACAATGTCATAATGACTCGAGAGGTGAGAGGTGCTGGACAATGTCATAATGACTGGAGAGATGAAGGGTGCTGGACAATGTCATAATGACTGGAGAGGTGCTGGACAATGTCATAATGACTGGAGAGGTGAGAGGTGCTGGACAATGTCATAGTGACACCACTATTATCGCATTAGTATATCACTCAGTATCTCTGTCTAAATGTGAGAACAATGTCCTGGGATAGATTTAAAGGTCCACTACATTTTGGTAATGTCTTCTTATGCTTGTGAAGTATATAACACAATAACATCATTAGCAGCCATACAAGGCAGGAACATAAAACATAGTGAAAATCTTTTATTTAGATTACTCTGATTGTATCAAGTAGGAGTCCATTTTAGATTCATAGAAATGTTTTGTTAACATAAGCAAATACAGATCATATATGCATCCACAGTTCCCCCCACTCCTCCCTGGAGTTCATGATCATTAAATTAAAACTGAATGCAATAGTTAAAAATTAAAAACTGTAATTCTTTATTTTAAATTTGTGTAAAATCATTTTGCACATTATCAAATCAAATCAATCTCTTCAAAACCTTTCCACTTTAGTGGTTCTTTAATTGAGAAAAAGGAAACACTGAGGAAACAGCAAAACAATACAGAGACAAAACTGGTCGGAAGAAGTGAATAGACTCAGAGAGGAGAAGTTTGAGTTCAGAAACACATAGTCCACGTGATGACAGGTTTGGAGCTGGAGGAGATGTGGTTTTTATGGAGGGTGAAGGTGATTTAACTGGATGTATCACTTCTGGTCACGTGTTACTTTCGTATTAACATCACATTCTGTACATATAATAAGTTTACAGAACAAACCGTTAGTTTTAAATTAGACATTATTAGTGTGGTCCACAAAAAAGATAAGTTGGCCATTCATCAGGAGACGTGCACCAGCAGGAATATATCACTCCATGCACTGACATCTTATCTATGTCTCATCCTATAGGAATACACCATTGTGAAGAAGACTTCCCCCCACATTCACCATCTGACCGGAGAGGTGAGCACTGCTGGACAATGTGACATTATACCAGGACTGACCAAGCTCAAACAACCGACAAGTTTTTGAGAATTGTGAATTTCCTATTTGTTTGTTTGTTTATTTTGTTAAATAAGACTTATATGTATTGAATGTAATAATAACAGATAAACTCACTTTATCTCCTGGTTGTGTTAATAGGGCTCCCTGATGATAATCTAGACATGAGGACAGTTATAGAGGAACAAGAGGACGAGAAAAAAGGAAATGTTGATCAGCACCAGGAGATCCAATCTGAGCCCGGTGCCGGTGGGTGATATGTATAATAAGAATATATAATACAGATCTACTTGTATCAGTCATATAGGTTTTACATCACTGAATTCAGCCCATGGTTATATTGATGTCAAATGTAATGATGTTTTAAAAGACCACTGGAGTTTAGGAAAACTTCACATGTTCATGAAGAATGAAACAACTATCAGAAACCTTTGTCTGGCCCAAGAGTATCTAAGATTGTATCTAAAAATTACACTATAAGTGTATAGAATCTGCCATGAGAGTAAGACAGTGTTATGATCATTTTAATAAAGTTTATTCAAAATGACGTCAACGTGTAGACATCCAGGTGACGTCATTGCGCTAACGCACATTTTTTCTCCACAGGATCTCCATCTTGGCAAGTGGATTTCTTTGTGTGTTTGTCATTTTGATAAGGTTTATTGACGGTGACATCATCACGTATACCCACGCGTGACGTCATCGAGCATGCGTGAATATCCATGCTAATTGATTCAGAAGCAGTTCCGATCTTCCTCAATGTATTTAAACCCCTCACATAGTGGTGCCTGCTGTTTTGCATTTATTAGCCTTTGAAAAAGCCAATGCGGCGAAACGGGGGAGCAACCCGTCAGGCAGCTATTTCTTTCTATCAGTGTTAAAATAGTCTGCATTTTCTTTAAATGTGGGTCACAATAGGCTAAACTTGTTGTATGAAAGAGTTTTTTTTAACTTTTATACTTTGGATTTGGCATGTGATCAGTTTGAGTCAGTCTATACTTCTCTATTGCAGGGCAATTAGCCAGCTTGTGTAGAACATCATAGCCCCTCAGATAGGAGGTCTCTGTAATGAGACACAGGGATTGTGTTGTATAGACTTATTTTCTTTCCATTGGTTATTTTATACCTTAATTGAATTTCTTTATTGACCCATCCAACCAGGATGTTGTTGGCACCTTTAGAGGGTCTTTATTGTATATTTTTATGAGTTTCTAATAAAGTTTTTGTTTTTAAGTTTTTGATATGTATAATAAGAATATATAATACAGATCTACTTCCATTAGTCATATCATTATTACAACTATACATTCAGCACATGGCTATACTGATATAAAGCCTTATTAAATTGCGATTCAGTAAATTTAAAAGGGCTCTATTTAAGCACACAGCATATTTTTTTACAAAAGTTTTTAGTTAGTGAACTTCTATCCAAAAGCAATGTCTTCACTAACTAAAAACTTCTGTAAAAAAATATGCTCTGTGCTTAAATAGAGCCCTTTTAAATTCACCGAATCACAATTTAATAAGGCTGATAGCATTTAAATCTGTTTTAGAAGAGTAGACTAGAGTTTAGGAAAACTTCACATACTTGTGAAGAATGCAGCAAGAAGCATAAACAGTTGTCTAGCCCAAGAGTATTTTCTCTAAAAATAATTTAACTCTACAAGTGTATAGAGGCTGCCATGAGAGTAATTATTTGTGCTTCATACATAAGAGGACGGGCAGCGAGCCTGGAAAGCCGGATTACTGGCTACTGAGACCAGTTTGTGTGAGCGAGAGGTCAACTTGTTCACGATCAGAAAACACTGACCCCACCTTCCACTCCCTCCACGCCCTTCGTCCCTCCACGCTCTTCGTCCCTCCACGCTCTTTGTCCCTCCACGCTCTTCGTCCCTCCACTCTCCCTCCACACTCTTCGTCCCTCCACGCCCTTCGTCCCTCCACGCTCTTCGTCCCTCCACGCTCTTTGTCCCTCCACTCTTCCCCTCGCTCCACTCTCTTTGTCCCTCAACTCTCTTTGTCCCTCCACTCTCTTCGTTCCTCTACTCTCTTCGTTCCTCCACTCTCTTTGTCCCTCCACTCTCTTCGTCCCTCCACTCTCTTCGGCCCTCCACTCTCTTCGTCCCTCCACTATACCCCCTTTTCACTGTTGAATAGAAAAGCACATCCATCAGACTCAAAGCTATCAGAATGTGCCAAAGATAGACAACCTGGAACCTTAACACGTAGTCTACTTCTCTAAATACACCATTTTATACTTACTGATTACATACCTGCTATTGTTATCTCGTTTTGTTGCCTACTTTAGAAACGTGTGATTGTATTTCCTAAACTACAATAGTCCTGTAATGTTTCTCTGGGTCAGATCTCCTTAATGAGACAAGATCACAATGTGTTCAGTAGGACTTTATACAGATATAGGGGAGAATCTAGTCATCAGGACAATACCAAACAACAAGAAATCTGATTTCAAGGGGAGAATACACAAGAATAAATCTATAGATTAATAGGCAGCGTATTGTAGTATATATTGATACATTTCTTTATTGGACAGATTTTTCTTTACAGTGACAAGCTCTCGCACGGTTTGACCTCCCTTTATCAAGTCTGAGGCTAAACTGCTATATTGTTATTACATGTAATGACTCCTAACATCATGTAATTCTCTATTGGAATAAACAGGGCGACCTGATGAAGATTTAGAGACTTTATCCATTTGTGAGGACTCAGCGGCTGAGAGAGAGAAGCCGGATATTCATCAGGAGGAGATCTGTCTAGAACCTGTGACAGGTGAGTGATCCACATAACCATATCTGGTGTAATAGATCACCCAGAGTGCATTGCAAGACCTGCTCCTCAGTCCAGTCCCAACATCTCCTGATCACCCCACATTAGTAGAAGAGTCACGGGGGGTTAATGTGACCAATAACCAGAGAGCTGCTGATATTTCCTGGAGCTTCTACTCCATGTATTTCCTTTTGAGATTATTATGCTCTCACCAACTTGTTCATTAAATACTTAAAATGCAGTGGATGAGAAGGGGGCTTAAAGAACCCTTTTAGTAGTCTTATACTGGCATTTCTGAATAATTATTTGGTAATATTTGATGAAAAAAATTAAATTAAACTAATTTAAACAATGAAATGTTATTTTTTAGTCATGTTCTAAGGCTATATAAGCTCTAGGTCTCTCCATCCGTGAATTAAGTATTGTGTCTAAGTGGGGCTACAAAGGGGAAAGGCTAAAGTGACATAACACAACTGCAGTGTTGTAGTGGGCCGTGACTAGTAGCTCAGGTTACACTACTCCCTTATACTGATGTGTGCTTCAGACAGTAATTTTCAGTTTGACACATCACCCTGGGCTAGTCCACTCCACCCCCAACATACAGGTGCTGGAGAGAACTGGATCTTATACACACTGAGAAAATACTAAGTAATTGTTTAAATGTACAGTAAACGTTTAAAAAAAATAATCCAGTCTTACTAAACTGTTCTTTAGGAACCCCTTTATTATTTACTAGCGACTTGCCCGTCAAAAATGACGGCGAATAACAAGTAAAGCTTGGCAATGCTGTTTGCCACAAAATGGGAGCCTCTTCCCCTCTCCTTTACTGGCTCCACAATGAGCGTCTTTGGCGCTTATCACAGGCCTCGCAATGAGCGCATCTGGCGCTCATTGCGAGCCCCCTCCCCACATCTTCCACCATCTACTTTACTGGCCTCGCGATGATCTCCTTTGACGCTCATCACGGGCCTCGCAATTAGCGCCTTTGGAGCTCATTGCAAGTCTCTACCCCTGTCTACTTCCTCCCTTGTGTCTCATTATCCCCCTCTCCCTCCCATGTCTTTAACCCCCTCCCCTGTGTCACTTTCCCCTCCTCTCCCTCCCATGCGTCTCTTTCCCCCTGCCCTGTGTCTCTTTCCCCCATCTCCCTCTCCTGTGTCTGTTCACCCCTGTCCCCTCTGTTTCCCCCTCCTCCGTGTCTGTTCTCCCCTCCCTCGAGTCTCTTCCCTCCCCATTTCCCTCCCCGTGTAACTACCACCATCCTCTTCCTCCCCTGTGTCTTTTCCACTCTTCTCACTCCCCTATCTCTTCCCCCTCCTCTCACTCCCCTGTGTCTCTTGCCCCCTTCCCCTGTGTATCTTTCCCCCCTCTCCCTCCCTTGTGTCTGTCCCCCCTCCCCTGTGTCTCTTCCCCCCCCTCTCCTCCCTCTGTCTCTTTCCCTCCTCTTCCCCCGTGTCTCTTCCCCCCTCTCCCCCTGTGTCTGTTCCCCCCTCCCCTGTGTCTCTTTCCCCCCTCTCCCCTGTGTCTCTTCCCCCCTCTCCTCCCTTCTGTGTCTTTTCCCCCTCTCTCCATCCTGTGTCTTTCCCCCCTCTCCCCCCTGTGTCTCTTCTCCCCCTCTTCCCCCCTTTTGTGTCTCTTTACCCCTCTCCCCCATGTCTATTCCCCCGTGTCTCTTTCCCTCCTCTCCCCTGTGTCTCTTCCCCCTCCCCTGTCTTTCTCCCCTCTCCGTCTCTTTTCCCCCCTCCCCTGTGTGTTTTCCCCTCCCTCTGTGTCTCTCCCCAATCCCCTTACGCGCTGAGCTTTGAGCATGCGCTACTCATGCTTGCTTTGCGTATGCGCCACTGATGCCACGCTATGCGTAAGCGTGCCTCATGCGCGCAGTCTGATCGCTTTTGTGATCGGATCGTTGTCAAACTGCGATTCGTTGCAAAGTGTGGCGACGAATCGCAGTTTGACAATTATAATATGTGATTATTTAAGTAGCTCTCTTTCTTGTGGCAGCAACTGTTACATCACTTATTCCTCAGCCTCTGGTGCTGATGCTGCTCGTGGAATCAGTAGATCAGATGGAGAGAACTAATGGCAATGTATCAGAGAACTTACAGCTGTAAATACCAATGTAAGAGGTAACTGTATATAAGGGATCATTTGGTTACATATAACACAATCACTAATATGCAGGTCCTTATACACAGAGACCACTCTATCCAGACCATGCACACAGCTATACAAGGCATAAGCCATAATATGCAAATTCGTATACACAGAGACCAATCTATCCAGACCATGCACACAGCTATACAAGGCATAAGCCATAATATGCAAATTCGTATACACAGAGACCACTCTATCCCGACCGTGTACACAGCTATACAAATCACAAGCAGTAATATGCAGGTCCTTATACACAGAGACCACTCTATCCAGACCATGCACACAGCTATACAAGGCATAAGCCATAATATGCAGATGTTTATACACAGAGACCACTCTATCCAGACCATGCACACAGCTATACAAATCAGAAGCAGTAATATGCAGGTCCTTATGCACAAAGTCCTCAATATAAAACATACATACAGCTATACAAGTCACAAGCAGTAATATGCAGGTCCTTATACACAGAGACCGCTCTATCCAGACCATGCACACAGCTACTGTATACAATACATAAGCCATAATATGCAGATACTTATACACAGAGACCACTCTATGCAGATCATGCACACAGCTATACAAATCACAAGAAGTAATATGCAGGTCCTTATACACAAAGTCCTCTATATAAAACATTTATATAGATATACAAATCACAAGCAAAAATATGCAGATCCTTATACACAGAGTCCTCTAGATAAAGCATGCACAGAGCTTTACAAGTGATAAGCCGTAATATGTAGATCCCTATACACAGAGATCCCTCTATCCAGACTATGCAATCCCCTTACATGGCTCTATGTATGAGATTTCAACCGCTCAGTAGTATCCTAAGAGCAAAGTGCATGCAGGTAAACACAATCCTCAAGGCAAGCTGTAGAACTACAACTCCCAGCAGCCCACATGCAGAGTGCTTCATGCTCCTGCTGGGAGTCATACGATTTCTCTCCCAGCCAATAAGGAAGAGTCGTTCAGATTCCTCCATGTGGGGAAGTATCTGATTGACAGATCCTTCCCAATAAAAGCACACTGCGCAATATAATGCTGTGATAGGCTGCATCACACACACTTTTTTGCAAAGGAGTGGGTGGGAGCTGGGGGAAGGAATAAATTAGGTAAAAAAATTAAAAAACAAATTGTAACTTTTTTCTATAATACAAATACAATTGAGAAACAAAACTAACATTTTTATATTATTATTATAGTTTATTTATAACACTCCAACATATTCCGTAGCGCTGTACATAAGTTAAGTTCAGACAATGATAAATACAGATTAACATAAACCAAAGCAAGGAGGGCCCTGTCTTTGAGCTAGGAATCCAATGGCCATGGTGCATTCACAAAGTACTTAGGATAGAAACTCGCAGACTTACAATCTAAGGTATAGTGAGTGGTAAAAGAGGGAGAGAGAGGTGATAAGTGTGTTAGGGTGGAAGGTAATACGCTTCTTTAAAGAGATGCGTTTTAAGTGAGGTTTAAAATGTTTTGAGGCAGGGGGATAATCTGGTGCAGCGAGGCAAGTTGTTCCAGAGACTAGGGACAGCACGAGAAAAGTCGTGGAGGCGGGAGTGAGAGGAGGTGAGAAGAGTTGTCGAAAGAAGAAGGTCATTAGCAGAACAAAGAGGGCGGGTGGGGGAGTATTTGGAGATGAGAGCAGAGATGTAAGGGGTAGCATTATTGTTGAGGGCTTTGTAAGTTAGGGTCATGATTTTAAATTTTATTCTGGAGGCTATGGGAAGCCAGTGGAGAGATTGACAGAGAGGTGATGCTGACACTGAACATTGTGTACGGAAGATGAGTCTAGCAGAGGCATTCATAATGCATTGAAGTGGAGATAGTCAGGTGGTAGGTAGGCCAACAAGAAGCGAGTTCTAGTAGTCGAGTCGAGAGATGATGAGAGAGTGTATAAGGATTTTAGTTGTGTATTGTGTAAGATAGTGATGAATTCTGGAGATGTTTTTTAGATGGAGAAGACAAGATTAGTTAGTGATTGTATGTGAGGGATGAAAGACAGAGCGGGGTCCAGTAGAACTCCAAGACAACGGGCTTGGGAGGAGGGGGTGATGATGTCTTTGTTGATAGTGAGAGAGATGTGAGGAATTGACGCTGTGGGAATTGACACTTAATAAGTACCTAGAAAATAATCACATATTTAGTTGTCGTAATTGCAAGTGTTGGTCACGCAATATTAAAAATTATGGGCTTGCGCATGCTCAAGGAGTGCAGAAGGCCCGAAAGTTACAAGTTTAAGAGAGGCTGCAATGAGCACCGTTGGCACTCTGGTGATTCTTGCCAACTCAGAACTGGACCGGTTCCTCCGCCTGATCCTTCTGCTTCCTCTTGTAACTGTAACCCAGTATCTCCCTGGACATCCTAACTAGAGCCTCCATGCTAGGCCCAGCTAAACTGTGCTCAGTGAGCACAAACTCTCTTTCCAGTGGAGCAATATCAGTAAGTGCTGCAATTCTCCTCTCCAGTTCTCCAAATTGATCTTCAAGAGTGGCAACATGCTCACACCTCTCACAGAGGTCCAAGTTCCTGCTTATTATAGAAATTATTTTGTTTGTTTGACATCACTTATTGTTCACATGAATATATTCCTGTATACTGTCCCTTCTTAACTCTTCTTGAAGCCTTACCACTTACAATTAGATATAACAGGTTTGGCTATTACAGAACCTAGTTCCCTCAGTACCCTTGGATTTATTCCACCTGTGCCTCTTGTTTTTTTTTATTGCTTTAACAAATTATTTGATGAAGCTAGTATAGCCCCATTATGTTGCATGTTCCTAACCATTGTTAAGAAAATAGTTTATTTAGCACAGTTTTAGCACAAGTGGTACTGATAGTATCTCGCAAAATACTACCTTGTAGATCCTTGTCCGAAGATTTTTCCTAGATATATAAAATTCCCTTTTTTAGGATACTTGATCTTCCATTTAATTGACATCAGTACCAATATGTACCAAGACCTCTAAGTCATTTCCATGCTCCTCCCAATAATTTATCTACCCGATCCACAACATGCCGAAGCTGACCACTCAGGAACACAAAACTGTTTGAGTGCTGGGATCTGGGTGACAAATCACCCTGCCTACCTTTTTTTAATATAGGAATCCCCAACCACCAAAACCTGTCAATTGCTCTGTCTAATCTCCCTCTTCTCCAGCAGAATGATTCTCCGGCCTGTTAGAGGGAACAGCTCCATGTGCCATTGACATTCCTGAATGGACATCCCTTTGTAACTATAACTCAGCTTTACTTTGGTGCTTTGTTATGAGGTGTAGTAGTTCACACATAAACTGATGTCACTTGGAGAGATTTTGCCTGTGATACCTGTCCATGTGGAGGTATTTATCTAGTCAAATATACAATTTCCTCAGGCATATTCCCGGAACATAGATTGATTATCTAGTAAATAGAAGCTCAAGTCAATGTTCAGCTTATTGCTGAACTGAAATGATTAATCGTTATGAAAAATCCTCAGTTGTTTTCTAACTAACAGTAAAGGTAGTGCTTCAATTGAAGCTAGGTATGCTATTTTCTTTTATTTATTTTGATGTATTATGTTTGTAGTACTAGTGATAATTTTGTACAATTTATAAAAGCATTTAAAAATCCTCCTGTGTTCCTCCATAGAGTGTACCAGAAACAAGGGCACAGCCCTAGTGGGATAGCTGGTCAAATGTGGTATTAACTATTGAATTTAAAGTGAAGCAAATTGCTTTATCTAAAGCACCCAACACGACTGAAAACGTGCAAATGTAAAGTCTAAAGCACAATATATTGCGTATATTATGGCTGAAAGTAATACGTTTCTTTAAATAGAAGAGTTTTTAGTGAAGTTTTAAAGAATTTGCGGCAGGAGGATAGTCTAGTGTGTTTAAGACAGAGGAACTTGTGAAGACACTGATAGAAGCCACTGCATGCCAGAAACATAGAACTTGTGGAAACAAGTAGAAGAGGACATTGCACACTAGAGAAGGTTTAAAGGGAGAGACAAGCAGAAGCCCGTGTGAGGGAAGCTTTGGAAGCACTTTAAGAGTATTGCCATTAGGGAAGCTTTGACTCAAAAGCACTGGGTCACAGCCCTTGCCCCTTATTTTTGTGGTGAAGCTCAGAAAGCCTTAAGTGTTTTGGATGAAGCCTTTGAGAAAGACGTCCCCTGTGATGTCGAAACGCGCCAGGCGTAGGCGGAGCGTCACATGCGTCTCACAGTGACACTCATGTAGACGCACAGTGCTCTGCTTCTCAGCGTCCTCCAAACTTGATCCCAAAATAGACCCCTTATATAATCCTGCTCTATTATACACATGAGTCTACATGGTACTGTGACTATTAACTTACAATATAGAATATACTCAGCCAAACGCTATACTACAATATGGCTTTTTCTTATCAAAAGTAATAGTTAAGATTTTGAAGCACTTTGGCAAAACTAGGATTATTAAGGGAGGGAGGAAATATACAACTGCTATAATTCTTTAATTATAGTGTTGTGGACACTGTATAGAGCATTTGAACTTTAGAATCCTCCTTATTCAAGATTAAAATATATGAGATATTGATTATCCTATTGATTTGGATTCTTTAGCCCATATTAATGGCATTGTTTTTAGTTTACCCTTGTTATCCCTGGTTTTACGTGAGGTATAAGTACCAAATAAATTGCACATATACCGGTATATGTATTTTTCCAATACTTTGTTATACAATAATATTGAGATATGGTATACTAATACCAGAGTGGAAAACACTCATGGGATTTGATAATCCATGTTTACCCCTACTGAAGAAAAGGAAACAAATAATGATGATTTCAAAGAAGCGGTGCTTAACAAAGTTGGAGTACAGAGATTCCACTAATGGAAGGAAGACTAATCAGGAATACTTATCTCTACCCAATTGGCATACTTATCTACCCATGTTTAAATTGCAGCTTCCATGTCAAGGGGTTGCGGAAGGAACTTGATGGAGAAGTGAATCAGAATAAGTGACCCGTGATGGCAGGGAGAGCCCAGGAAGCCAACATGCTCAGCACTGAGAATTAGAAGGATCTGGCTGAAGAAGCTAAACAGACGGCTAAAGATGGAGAAGTTAAAGAACTTTTGCCTTTGCCCCTGAAGCAACATTTTTATATAAAATTGACTGAAGTTGTCAGCAAAGGTCAAATAGTGATAGACACTCATTGAGGTACTTGTGCATAAGAATAATTAGGTATAAAAGTAATGTTACCCAAATGTATTCTCAGTGTACTCACAATAGCCAGGTGTTTTTATTAATACATACACTTCCACTGATAGTATTGGGTCTTCTAACAGTAGAAAGCACCAAGTGAAACATATTTATTTTTATTTAAAAAGTAGTTTATTTTTTCTCAATAGTTTTGCATACAATTAAAATAACAAATACGCAGAAAATATAGCTGAACATCTACCAAAAAAAAAAAAATGGTTACAAATAAGCACAAAGGGATTGTGACTAAACAGATGCATAGCAAACTTGTCTGGCCTCGGCCTCCTGAAACTTTTTTTTTATACACTTCTGATTCTCCTACATGAGATGCATTCATAATCCAGGAAACTTAGATATCCCTTTAAGGGAATTATCACATATATAATTGTGGTATTCACGATTTTGTCCATCATGGAATGTTACAAATTACGGTTTGAGAATGTGCATGCATTGCGAGTTGCGCATTCGCAAAGCACATGTGTTGAGCACGCACATTGTGCTAAGGGGGTGAGCATGCACAATGTGTGGTGTGACTCGCGTATGCGCGTTGTGAGGCAGGGGGGGCGCATGCACAATGCTTGGCGTTAGGCACACATGCGCATTGTGCGAAGGGAGAGGGTAAAGAAGAGGGAGAGGAGGAAAGGAGGGAGAGGGGGGGAAGAGACACAGGGGAGGGGGAAGAGACACATGGGAGGGAGAAGGGGGGAAAGACACCCCGGGGAGAGGGGGGGGAAAGACACAGGAGAGGGGGAATAGACATAGGGGAGGGAAAGGGAGAAGGAGACACGGGAGGGAAAGGGGGAGAGAGACACAGGGGGAGGAAGAGACACGGAGAGTGACGAGATGGAGGGAGGGAGAGGGGGTAGAGACACGGGGAGGGAGAGGGGAAACAGACAAAGGGAAGGGGAAGAGACACAAGGGAGGGAGAGGTGGGAAAGAGACACAAGGGAGGGAAAGGAGAAGGGGAACGGAGGCACAGGAGAGTGGGAAAGATGATACAGGGGAGAGAGAAGGGGGGAGGAGATTTAGGGGAGGGGGAACAGACACAGGGGCGGGAGAGAACAGAAAGAGACAGAGGGGCGGGAGAGGGGGGAAAGAGACACAGGGGAAGGAGAGGGGGTAAGAGACACAGGGGTGGGAGAGGAGGAAAGGAGTCACAGGGGAGAGGGAAAGGAGACATGCAGGATACACAGAGAGATGGTACATAAAGAGATAGAAAACACAATGACACTATATCATGGTTTCATTTTTGACGGGCAAGTCGTCAGTATTTAATGATAGTTGTATAGATACATTTAGTGCCAATAAATTTTAAAGTATCAGCACATCATATTATTCTAACATAACTTATTTTTGTATAATACATGTTATTCTTAATAACAATGGGCTCATGAAATCACTTTAAATTATCTGAAATATCTAGAAAATAAACATTTATCATACTATACATAATAGTATCACTTATAAACAGAGTACATACACTTTTGTAGACAGATCAACATTAATTGGCCTTTCAAGATCTAAGAGCTCATATTGTTTTTTCCTTTTTAACTCAATAAGCTCAATGCCTTGGTTAATGCAACAAAACTCACATAAAGCAAACAAAAATAAATGAAGGGGCTGTCAAGGTTGAAAAACAAATTATATATTAAAAAAGCACTAATATAATGTAAATTACAGTTTCAAAAACTGATTAAGAATGCTCAGCACAATGGTATAGAGCAAAGACCACAAGTTCAGGGTCCTTTGAATTAAAAGGCAATTGGTAATCAAACTCATAGCAGCGATGTACAGAACCAGTGCACCTTCCTACTATGTCTTCTAATAATACAAGCTGATACACTAATACAATTTATTAAAAGTGTAGCACTGCTAAAAAGTTCTGTCAACATGCTTTCCAACTCAAGCCATTGTGTGGGGCCACAATTAAGCCTGAATAGATTTTATGAGCTTACCAAATATTTGTCATTAATTAAATGTATATAATCTTAGTAGAATTAGATGATGTGATTTGTTATATATAATAGCTGACCCAAATTAAAAATATGCCTACATTCCAAACATACAACTTTTTTTCTTCCTGCGAGTACTCATATGTAGATTGAGATGTGTGGCCAGCCTAAATGATTTCACACATTCAGATTCACATTATCCTGTGTGAGTTTTCCTGAGTTGTTTGCATTTTGACTACCACACATCCCACATTCCCAACAAGCAAATAGTCTTCCTGTGTAATTTTTCTTATGTACATTGTGTTTTGAGATTTCACTGAAACAGTTCCCACATTCAGAACATGTAAATGATATTTCTCCTTCGTGAGTTTTCTTATGTTTTTTAAGATGTGTGGCCCGACTGAAACATTTCCCACATTCAGAACAGGAAAATGGTTTTTCTCCTGTGTGAGTTCTCATATGTAGCTGGAGATGTGCGGCTTGACTGAAACAGTTCCCACATTCGGAACATGCAAATGGTTTTTCCCCTGTGTGAGTTCTCATATGTCGATTGAGATGAGTGGAAATACTGAAACATTTCCCACATTCAGAGCATACGAAAGGTTTTTCCCCTGTGTGAGATCTCATATGCTGATTGATATATGTGGCCTGACTGAAACATTTTCCACATTCATTACATGTAAATGGTTTTTCTCCTGTGTGAGTTCTTATGTGTCGACTGAGATTTGAGGCTTGACTGAAACATCTTCCACATTCAGAACATGCAAATGGTTTTTCTCCTGTGTGCGTTCTCTTATGTAGACAGAGATGTATGGCCCGACTGAAACATTTCCCACATTCAGAACATGGAAATGTTTTTTGTCCTGTGTAAGTTATTGTCTTTGCTTCCAAATAGTTATGTGATTCAGCGATATGTTCCAATAAACAATCTGGTGAACTAAAGGATATGTGGTCCTCTTCAATGTTTTTCCAAATCTTGGATCCATCTGTTGGGAATAAAAGCACCAGGAGTAAATTATTTTAAAATCAGAGTTTTAACATACTTCTAAATGGAAATGATTAGTCTAAACCTGAGACCAATTTACAGTTAATAAATGGTCCATTTGGTTGGATTTCTAAAGAGTGTATTGTGATCCTGTGTATTAACAATTCTTGTCAATTATGATCTTGTGTTTAACTAAATATTATTGTATTTGAATTATGTAAGTATAATTATTTTTTAGTGTTTGATGTACAATAATTTGTAAAACATGTTATTTGTTTATTGAAGTCCTGCTAGGCAGATGCAATATGTATTACAAAATAAAGCAAGTAAGCTCTAAAGTAAGCTCCATTTATTTCATGAAAACATTTAGAAAAATGTCACAGTTTAGTGATCTATTAAAGGTTTTTGGTGTATGGATGTGCAGAATCTATATTACTGATATTCCCCAGTGAGAGGGGATTTTAAATGTAAATTGATTACTGGAATTTTTTTATGTATACTAGACCAAAAATAAATTTTGTATTAATCTTCTGACCATAATATTAGAAAATAATTACTTTTCATTTTTAAAATAATATTGGGAATTCTAGTAAATGAACCAAGACATGACATATTTGGCATTCATTTATTTATCGCAATTATGAGTGCTATGGTACCACAGAAAATCCTACTTAGTTATGGTAGTCAACTTTCCCGTAAAAATTGTGATAGAACAGTTACAACTCACTGCAGCAAGCTGTAACTGTGATTTACGGCACTCTTTTCCATTGTTTTTTGGTCTGATAATAGATTACTATATAAGACTATACGGATCGCTCGTAAAGATTTATGTGTACCAGAAACCACTTGCAAGTGGTTTTAACAGCCTTGGCGAGTCTCGAAGCAGGAGTTTAAGTGACACTACAGCATAAAAGCACTAATAAATAATGAAATGTCAACATTATTTGACTCTTAATCAGATATCAACATATGTGTAATTAAAAAATATGAGATATTAGTTTAAGTCCATTTTATTATATAAAATCCAGGGTAACACACAACCCAGGACTCAAGGGGTTACCTACGAACACAAGCTCTGATAAAATTATATATTTATAGATAATGTGACAAAATAAACATATTTTTACTGTCTGAATATAGGGGATATTACATAATATTAATATTTGACAGGTTTAATAATTTTCTTTATTCTGATAAAAACATTTTTTATCTTAATGTAATGTTTTTTTTACCTTTTTTTATTTTTAGTAAACTTATTATTTTCAGCAAATATATAATTTTTTGTAACTTTTGTTTACATGATGTAGCCTTGCTGAGGTTAGTTTTAGGAACTATGGGGGTCCATATGGAGATGAAGCTCCCATAGTAAGGGTTAGGTGTGATAGGGGTCTACAGGAACCCCTATGACATTATGTTAGGGTACCTTGGTTCACTGAAGCAAAGAATAAGTCAGCATAGGAACTTGGAACATTAGAACTATGAACCAAGGCAAACTGGACATGGCAAAACATGAGATGACAAGGTTAAACATTTTTATCCTAGGAATTAGTGAACGCAGGTGGACTGGATTGGGACATTTCATATCAGACAACCACCAGATCTTCAACTGTGGTCAAGAATCCTGCAGAAGTAATGGAGTAGCCCTCATAGTCAATCAAAGAGTGGCTAAAGCAGTGCTTGGTTACAACCCACTAAATGACAGAATGATTTCAATTAAAAAAATCAAGGTAAGCCATTAAATATCACAGTAATCCAATTCTATGATCCAACCATGTATGTTGAAGTTGTCCAGTTCTATGAGGATATTCAACACGTCATAGATATAACCGCAAGAAAAGACGTTACTCTTACCATAGGAGACTGGAAAGCTAAAAGTAGGAACCAAAAGATACCTGGAATAACTGGAAAGTTTGGTCTTGGGAGTACAAAATGAAGCAGGTCGGAGATTAGTAGAATTCTGTTAAGATAATTATCTTGTTGTAGCAAACACCATCTTCCAAAAGCCTCCAAGATGACTCTACACATGGACATCACTAGATGGACAATATAGAAATTAGATTGACTATATACAGTTGGACCTCAACATTCAGGGGATTATGTTCACGGCATACCCGCGAATGTGGTAAAACCGTAAATAACTGAAACAAGCCATAAATGATGTAGAATAGTTATTTTAATAAATAGAGACATAAGCAGGGAGAATTACAGTATAACCAATATATGGTGCTCTCATGATATATTGGGAAAGTGAACTAATAAATGTAATAATCCTAAAATTATAAGTTTTATTTACCCAATTTTAGAAATTGGTACAGTACTGTATAGCACTGTTAATGATGCAAAAAAGGAAAATGTAATTAAAATCAGAACATGTCCTCCACTAAAATATAAAGGCAAATGTAAATACACAAAGTTACCTGAAACCAATAAAATAGTCACATGGAGTATGTAAATCAGAGCACATTTTTGTATATACACCTTTACTGTATATTGGAGAGGAGTTCATGTTGTGATTACCATGACATTTAACTTTTTTGCTCCATATACAGTACTGTACAGTGTTCAGAGACTGTACTGTATAACAATTTCTAGAATTTGGTGAATGACCGCTATATTTTCAGATTATTTTCTTATATTTATTTTTTCCCTTTCACGTCAATCATGAGCGCAGCATAAAATGGTTACAGTAATTCTCTTTCTCGCTCTGTTTGTCAATATGAGACTTGCAACACAGTTCGTTGCCTACAAACAGAACAGCAAAACATGTTTACTGTACATTACTGTATCTAGCTACAGTACAGTACTGTACAGTATTTAGTCCAGCATTGGAAGATCATCAGGGTCTGCATCCAGGTCTTGTAGGGGTACAATGGGCATAGAAGAGCCAGGTGCCTCAGGTGCAGCAGAGGTAGAAGGAGTGGAAGAGGAAGCAGGACTTGGTCTTTTATTCTTGAATTACTGGAATGATATAGTAATCACAAGGTTTTGGAGACCAGCAGCCTAGGTCAGCAATGATCCAATTCAGCAACTTGTAGGTGAAACAGGAACAAGCTTTATTGAAGGGAACAGGAACCACAATAATCTGGCAAGGTACATAGACAGGAAGTGCCTTATATAGGTCCAGGACCAGACACCTGACCAGACACAGCTGAAGAGACTAGTCACTGATACTATTGCTATCAGAGTCAAGGTTTACCAGATCTCAAGGAAATTCACAAAGGCAGGCTGGCACAGTGGTAGGGAAGAGGTTCAGCAGCCTGGGGACCAGGGTTCAAAACCCAGCAGAGTCAATTCCTCACATTACCCCCGCCTCTATAGGTGCAGCCTCTGGATGCCCTATAACCCGGTTTAACAGGGTACTGCACATGAAAAGACCGAAGAAGATCAGGAGCGTGAATATTGTCCACTGGTTCCCACAAACTATTCACCTCACCATAGCCTTTCCAACGAACAAGATACTGAAGCTTGTTGCGGAAGATCCTGGAGTACAGAATTTTCTCCACCTCGTATTCATCCTCACCATCCCCGAGGACTGGAGGTGGGGCAGGCAGGGCTCGGCCAGGGAAAGTGTTGTCATGGAAAGGTTTCAGCAGTGCAACGTGAAACACTGGATGTATTCTCATGGAATCTGGAAGTTGCAAACGAAAAGTGACAACATTGATCTGAGCGATGATCTCAAAAGGTCCCATGAACCTCTAAACCAATTTATGAGAAGGAACCCTAAGCTTAAGATTCCTTGTTGACAGCCAAACCTTGTAACCAACATGATAAATTGGGGCCTCCATTCTATGCCTATCAGCAGCTCTCTTGTAACATTCCTGAGCCTCCGAAAGAGTCTCCTTCAACAGGTCTTGGGAATCTCGTAAGGTGGTTAGCCGATCAGTTACTGCAGGAATGGAAGTAGTAATTGGGAGACTCACTAGAAAGGTTGGATGGTAACCATAATTGACAAAAAATGGGCTCAGAGAAGTGGAGCAGTGTTGGGCATTGTTATAGGCAAACTCTGCAGTGGGTAGAAAATCCAGCCAGTCATACTGCAGGTAACTAATATAGAACCGCAAATATTGCTCTAAAGTCTGGTTGGTTCGCTCAGTCTGTCCATTAGTTTGTGGATGAAAATCTGACGACAGATTTACATTAATACCTAGATTAGAGCAAAAATGTTTCCAAAAACAAAATGTAAACTGCACTCCCCTGTCAGAAAATACTTCATCAGGCACTCCATGCAAGCAAAATATTTCCTGAATAACCAGGTCAGCCGTCTGTTTAGCTGAAGGGAGACCACGAGCTGGTATGAAATGACCCATCTTAGTTAACCTGTCCACAACAACAAGAATGGTAGTGTGTTCCTTAGAGGGAGGTAGTTCCACAATAAAGTCCATGGATATAGATCCCACATACTTCTTAACATCCTCATAATACTTCGGCCACCAAAATGATCGGGCGAGTAACTCTTGTGTCTTTCGGTTTCCTGGATGACCTGCTGGTTTTGAGTCATGGTAGAGACGTAAAACGTCCAGTCGCACTGAGTCCAGAGCAAGCAGACGTTGTTGAAAAATCCAAAACCCATTAAGCATCGTCATATGGAGATCACAAGGAGGATCACGAAGAACTGGATCTTCAGCGTAGCCCTTTTTAATGCGAGACATCAGATCAGAAGGAAATGTAACTCCAATAAATATATCCTCCGGCAAGATTGTGTTCTTGGTTACGGTAGTAAGGAGGGGGTCAGCTATTCTAGACAAGGCATCCGTCTTACCATTCTTGGAACCAGGACGGTATGTAACCAAAAAATTAAACCTCGAGAAGAATAGGGACCAGCGTGCTTGTCTAGCTGACAGTCTCTTAGCTGATCGAATACATTCCAGATCTTTGTGATCTGTGAGGACAGTAATTGGTTGGGTAGCTCCCTCCAAGAGATGTCTCCATTCGGTGAAGGCAGCTTTTATAGCCAATAGTTCTTTATTCCCTATGTCATAGTTTCTTTCTGCTGGCACCATCTGGCGGGAATAGAAGGCACATGGATAACAGCATCTTAGGTCCAGTCCTTTGAGACAGTATAGCACCAACAGCTGAATCAGAAGCATCAACTTCCACAATAAATGGTAATTCCGGCTGAGGATGTACCAGGACAGGGGCAGATGTAAACAGAGTCTCAGCCTTATCGGACCACTGAAAAGGAGTCCCTTTACGTGTAAGTTCAGTGATCGGTGTAATAATGGCAGAGAAATTCTTAATGAAACGCCTGTAAAAATTGGCAAACCCCACGAATCTCTGAATATCTTTTTCATTCTTGGGGATGGGCCAGTCCAGCACAGCTTTAAGTTTACTTGCGTCCATACTTAAACCTTTAGGAGTTATTACATACCCCAGGAATTGAATTTCTGTCTGTTCAAACTCACATTTTTCCAGTTTAATGTATAGGTGGTGGGTACGAAGGCGCTCCAGAACTATACGGACCTGTTTTCTGTGGTTTTCAAGATTATCAGAAAATATTAGGATATCATCCAAATATGCCACAACAAACTGATCCAGGAGATCTCGTAGTACATCATTGATAAGATGCTGGAAAGTTGCAGGGCATTACAAAGCCCAAATGGCATTACTAGATATTCGTAATGCCCGTACCTGGTTCTGAAAGCTGTTTTCCATTCATCATTTGGTCTTATGCGAACCAGATTATATGCCCCCCGAAGATCAAGCTTTGTAAATATTTTAGCTGAGCGAAGTCTCTCCAAAAGTTCAGGAATGAGAGGCAAGGGGTAGCAGTTTTTAACAGTGATGTTATTAATGTCCCTGTAGTCAACGCATGGCCGTAGGCTGCCATCTTTCTTTTCTACAAAGAATATAGGAGCTCCTGCTGGAGAAGTAGATGGTCGAATAAAACCTTTGGCAAGATTTTCTTGTATGTATTCACGAAGAGCTTTCAATTCAGGCTCAGAAAGGGAATATATACGGCCAAATGGGATAGCAGCCCCAGGTAACAGCTCTATTGGGCAATCATAAGGCCTGTGGGGTGGAAGCTGATCAGCATTCTTCTTATCACAGACATCTGCAAAATCCTGATATTGTAGAGGAAGCTTAGTCAAGATTGTAGCAACCATTTCATTAATTGTTGTGGCAACAGGTGTTACCTTAGAGGGTTGACAATTCATTAAGCAGTGTTCTGAAGGAAAGGACAAAGTTCTGGTCTTCCAATCAATCTGTGGGTTATGCAGAGCAAGCCAATGTACCCCCAAAATCACTGGAAACTGTGTTGAGGAAATTAGGTGGAAAGATATAGCCTCATGGTGATTCACTTCCAGAGTCAACTTTAAGGGCACAGTCTCATGTGTAACCGGGCCTGGCGTAAGTGGAGAACCGTCTACTGTCTCCATTAACACAGGTGAAGAGTTAGGGATAGACTGAATTCTATTTCCTGCTGCAAACTTGATGTCCATAAAGTTTCCGCCTGCTCCAGAATCTATCATTGCAGTAGTTGAAATTTTACGATCACCACATTGCAACGTGATAGGCACCACAAAATGAGGATGTTGAGTCAACATACCCTCTTCACCATGAGCCAGAGAAAACAAGGGTTGTGTGACAGAATCCAGTTGATCTGAAATCTGGGATTGGTGTTGAATCTGTGCACCCTCAGCCGCCATAGCTATTGTTCTTTTGGATTTGCTAGGGTAATTGATGGCATAGTGCCCTGCACTACCACAATACAGGCATAAATTGTGAGTGCGTCGCCACTGTTTTTCTTCATTGGATAATGGCCCTCTTATTAGATTTACCTGCATAGCCTCAGGCTCAGAGTCTGTAGGTGTTTGTGGGGTCGGAGTAGAAATTCTTGAATAGGAAATAGGAGTAGTACTTGGTCTAAAAGAGCTTTGTCTTTCCAATCTTCTTTCAGAAAGTCTTTGATCAATACGCATAGCCAAACGCACAAATGCATCAAAGTCAGTAGGAAAATCAACACAAACTAGCTCATCTTTTATAGCTTCTGAGAGACCTTTTCTGAAGTGGAACCTCTGGGCTGATTGGTTCCAGGTAGTATCAGCAACCCACTGTCTGAATTCAGCAGCATATTCAGCCACAGAGCGCCTCCCTTGATGCAAATGAAGGAGAGTGGCTTCTGCTGTAGCACATCGATTGGGGTCATCAAAAACTAGGCACATGGCCTCAAAAAAGTCATTTAAATTACCCAAGACTGGACTATCCTGTTCCAGAAGAGGGGAGCCCCAAGCCAGGGCTTCATCTTTAAATAGGGAGAAAATAAATCCCACCTTCTCTCTTTCAGATGGACAATGGTGAGGTAACATCATGAAGTGCAAACGGCATTGATTCAGGAAACCCCTTTTGCGATCTCCTCCAAACTTTTCTGGTAGGGGCAAAAGGGCATCTTGTGCAGGTGTAACAGTAGCAGCCGCAACATCACGTGCCCTGTAGCTGGTATACTCACTGTGCATTGACTGAACTTTATTTTGCAGTTCAGCTACCTGGTCCTGCAGCACTTGAATGGTCTGTGCCTGGGTCTGCACAGTTCTTGCAGTAAAAGCAACCTGCTGGGCCAATGCAGAATCTGACCCGGCGGTCTCCATGAAAGGGCCAGATTATTCTGTAATGATATAGGACCACATTGCAACGTGATAGGCACCACAAAATGAGGATGTTGAGTCAACATACCCTCTTCACCATGAGCCAGAGAAAACAAGGGTTGTGTGACAGAATCCAGTTGATCTGAAATCTGGGATTGGTGTTGAATCTGTGCACCCTCAGCCGCCATAGCTATTGTTCTTTTGGATTTGCTAGGGTAATTGATGGCATAGTGCCCTGCACTACCACAATACAGGCATAAATTGTGAGTGCGTCGCCACTGTTTTTCTTCATTGGATAATGGCCCTCTTATTAGATTTACCTGCATAGCCTCAGGCTCAGAGTCTGTAGGTGTTTGTGGGGTCGGAGTAGAAATTCTTGAATAGGAAATAGGAGTAGTACTTGGTCTAAAAGAGCTTTGTCTTTCCAATCTTCTTTCAGAAAGTCTTTGATCAATACGCATAGCCAAACGCACAAATGCATCAAAGTCAGTAGGAAGATCAACACGAACTAGCTCATCTTTTATAGCTTCTGAGAGACCTTTTCTGAAGTGGAACCTCTGGGCTGATTGGTTCCAGGTAGTATCAGCAACCCACTGTCTGAATTCAGCAGCATATTCAGCCACAGAGCGCCTCCCTTGATGCAAATGAAGGAGAGTGGCTTCTGCTGTAGCACATCGATTGGGGTCATCAAAAACTAGGCACATGGCCTCAAAAAAGTCATTTAAATTACCCAAGACTGGACTATCCTGTTCCAGAAGAGAGGAGCCCCAAGCCAGGGCTTCATCTTTAAATAGGGAGAAAATAAATCCCACCTTCTCTCTTTCAGATGGACAATGGTGAGGTAACATCATGAAGTGCAAACGGCATTGATTCAGGAAACCCCTTTTGCGATCTCCTCCAAACTTTTTTGGTAGGGGCAAAAGGGCATCTTGTGCAGGTGTAACAGTAGCAGCCGCAGCATCACGTGCCCTGTAGCTGGTATACTCACTGTGCATTGACTGAACTTTATTTTGCAGTTCAGCTACCTGGTCCTGCAGCACTTGAATGGTCTGTGCCTGGGTCTGCACAGTTCTTGCAGTAAAAGCAACCTGCTGGGCCAATGCAGAATCTGACCCGGCGGTCTCCATGAAAGGGCCAGATTATTCTGTAATGATATAGGAATCACAAGTTTTTGTCGACCAGCAGCCTAGGTCAGCAATGATCCAATTAAGCAACTTGTAGGTGAAACAGGAACAAGCTTTATTGAAGGGAACAGGAACCACAATAATCTGGCAAGGTACATAGACAGGAAGTGCCTTATATAGGTCCAGGACCAGACACCTGACCAGACACAGCTGAAGAGACTAGTCACTGATACTATCGCTAGCAGAGTCAAGGTTTATCAGATCCCAAGGAAATTCACAAAGGCAGGCTGGCGCAGTGGTAGGGAAGAGGTTCAGCAGCCTGGGGACCAGGGTTCCAAACCCAGCAGAGTCAATTCCTCACAATTACATTGGTATCTCTGTTTGCCGTATTTGCTTCTTTAAAAAATGTTGGTGTACGTTAACACGGCCTCATCTACCAATTATTATACAAGGAGCATACAAAACATGGGTTGATGTCTTGGAAATATTCCATTGCAGATTTGACCTTACGTAGCCCCTCTGCTATGTTTTTCAAGGTAAATACTTCTTCTGCATCTTCTACCTCTAGTATTGTCTCAGCCTCAGGAGCAGTCAGCTCCATTAGGTCATCCTCTGTTAATGTCAATCATTTCTTCAATTTCTTGGATTCCCACATTGTGGAACCCTTCTCCATCCACCTTCCTTGCCAACTCTACATTGTCTCTCGAGATCTCTTGGATTGACTCATTAGACATGGACGTGTGCTGGTGTACACATTGGGGCCAAAGGTTCTTCGAACATGAGTTGTCTGTTCCTGCTTTAACAGCTTTCACGTCTCTGTCAACGACACTAATGGCATCGGCTATAGTGTAATCCTTCCAGATATTTATAACATTTTCTACAGCAGCATATTGTTCAGTAGCCTGCACAATTCTCTCCATTGAGTACCACTTGTAGTAGGCCTTAAATGTTCTTATCACCCTTTGATCAAGTGACTGAATTATGGATGTTGTATTTGGGGGGCATGTAGAGGACCTCCACACCGTCAATCTTGAACTCTGCAACATCTGGGTGTCCTGGGGTATTATCTAGTAAAAACAAAAAACTTTAAAAGCCATTTGTTTACTTGCAAGAAATGTTTTGACCTTCACAACAAAACACGTTTTAAACCAATGAAGGAAAAGTGTTCTGGTGGTCCAAGCTTTTTTGTTGCTCATCCACAAAACTGGGAGCTGGGACTTATAATCTTTTTCCTTCAATGCTCGTGGATTAGCATACTTAAAGATGATGGTAGGCTTTATTATAAATCCAGATGCATTTGCACAGCGCAAAATGGTAAGCCTATCCCGGCCTGCCTTAAAGCCTGGTGCTCGGCTTTCATACGTTGAGGCATTTTTTTCCAATAACCCTTCTCTTCAATAATTTTCCTTAAGGTCTCAGGAAATTCTTTTGCTGCCTCTTTTTCTCCTGTAATCTTTATATTACGAAGGCCAAATCGTTTTCTCAAATTATGAAACCAGCCTCTGCTCGCATGAAACTCTGTAGAGCTTGACCCATCACCGTCACAACTCCTTTCTTTTATAGAAGCGTATAAAGACATGGCCTTTTCTTTTATTAGGTTGGTATCTACTTGAATACATTTTTTATAGCAGTCCTGAACCCACAGAAAAACTGCACTTTCTGCGCGGTTGACATGCGGATCTTGCACTTGATGCAAAGTTTGCGCCCCCACTGGTGTGGCAACTTCTGCAGCAGAACGAATTTGGACTTCCTTTTTTTTTTTTTCTATATCTGACCATAGATTCATTAATGCCATAATGGCGGTCAACCTCAGCAATAGACTTTGCTTTACTAAGCATATCCAACATTTCAACTTTTACCTTTTTTAAATTTTACCTTTTTTTTGTCTCTTAGAACCACTAGGCGCACTAGGAGCATGTTTTGGATCCATCTTATACAGACATCTGTGTTCTCCATGCCAATGTCAAAGCCAGGAATGTCGAGGGTCTACTGTACTTTGCAGCCAAAGATGGAGGAGCTCTATACAATCAGCAAAACAAGACCTGGAGCTGACTGTGGCTCAAAATAGGTTATTTAATGAGTCGTAAAGTAGCACAGGAAAGAAGGAAAGTTCAAGGTAGTGGAGAGAGGAAAAGATTTGTCCAACTGAATTCAGAATTCCAGAGGATAGCAAGAAGAGAAATTATATAATGAGTGATGTAGAGAAATGCAAGAAATTAACAGAATGGGAAATACAAGAGATCTCTTGAGGAAAATCGTAAATCTCAAGGGAACTGTTCACATCAAAGTGTGCCTGATAAAATATAAAAAGAAAAAGAAAACCGATAAATAAAAGGTAAATAAAAGGTTGACAGAAATACAGAGAAGATACAGGAAGCATATTAATAGGATTTATAACCCGAATAATTTGTCCAATGAGATGGAGTTAGATGACAGAAAATGAGGAGGAACTCAAGAGCCTATTGATGATGGTGAAAGAAGAGCATGCAACAGCTGGCCTGCTGCTTCACTTTAAAAAAGTGACGATTATGGCAGGCAGCAATCTCAGTTCCTGGCAAATAGATGGGGAAAAAGTGGAGGCAGTGACATATTTTATTTTCCTGGGCTCCAAGATCTCTGCAGATTGTGAAATTGAAAGAAGTTTCTGAGAGGAAAGCTTTGACAAGCTACTAAAAAGTAAACATACTATCAACAAATGTCTACACAGTGAGAACTATGGTATTCCAAGTAATAACATGCGAAAGTGAGAGATGAACCATACAGAAGGCTGAGCGCAGAAGTATTGACGCTTTTGAATTGTCGTGCTGGGTAAAACTGCCTTGGGTCAAGTCTCGTCTCTCCCAACAGAGTGATCCAGCCCTAAAATACCAGGCAATTCTACAGTGAACAAGAGGAACAGTAAACTCCAGATGTACGATTCGACCTTCGTTAGGCCTTGTCAGTAGGGTGTAGCTGAACTCCCTGTGGCACAGTGAGCAAAGGGTCCACATCTGGAATCCCCTATCACTCTTAGGGAGACGAAGCCTTAAGGGTCTTTTTGTTTAGTGTCATTTTATAAGAAGACAGGAATCCCTTGAAAAGACTCTAATGCTGGTAAAGATCGAAGGCACATGAAGAAGGGGATGGCAGAGATGGAGATGGATAGATGAGGTTTATGTCGCTTTCCAGTAGGACTCCTCATGTAATGGTACATACAAATGCATAAAAGTGAACTTATTTCAAACCTCAGAACTGTAATGGGCTGCAGTATTATTTTCTATATGTTACCAATAGGATGATTGTTTGTCCATGGAGTCCCCGCCCCTTGTGACTCATACACCTGTCACTCACCTGTACAGCTCTGAGTCTCCGCCCCCTTGTGACTCATACACCCGTCACTCACCTGCAAAGGAGTCTGAAAAGATTTCCACCTGGTGAATATCCTGACCATCTCTCTCATCCTCCTCTTCCTTAATAACTGATATTCTGTCCATGTTTCCACTATGAAGACCTAATGTGGACAGGAGAATATTGAGAGGGTTTAAATTTACCAAATTACAAGCTTGGTCTATCTAATAATCACATAACTCCACGCATAAAATAAGATACCGTTACATTAAAGTGACAGCTAAAGTCCCAGTTATTTGAACAAATTAAAAGTACACATACATAAATATATGTAATTACTAAAAAAAATAAACAGTAGATAATTGAGCTTGAAAGTTGGGTATTTACATGGAAAACTCACACTCACGTGATTCATTTTCACCACTTATGATTATACTGAAAACAATATACCCAGATGCCAAGGGATAAGTGACAATTATTATCAATAGTCACCCATTTGAATAAGATAACAGACTATGCTTGTGTTGGGTAAGAAATGTTGATTGACTGGAAAAAATATAAACTTCAATGTTTGTGAACTGTAAGAAAATGTATTATAGTAAAACAATGAAATTGTGTTATATATAACATTGAATAGATTAGTACTTTTTATTACACCAGATCTGAAATATATGTAATGTCTTGAATTAGTTTTATTTCTCACCGTCACTGATATTTACAGGAATTTCCTCTTCCTTAACCTGTTGGTGACCCCTCACATCTGTTTGTGCTTCTTGGTCAAACTTTGAGACAACAGAAGACCTCACATGTCCTGTATAAATATTATATATTATATTTACAAATTATTTTCAAACAAAAATAAGATAGCAAAAGTCCCAGTTATTGCACAAATGAAAAGTAGACATATAAATACATATAATTGCAGCTGATAAATTAGCTCTCACATATAGTTAAAATAAAAACAGTACACCTGGATCCCAAGGCATTATTGCAAATTATTATCAATGATAACCCATTTTAATAAGATAACAGACTATGCTTGTGGTGGGGCAAAAAGACAACACAAATTTCTTGAATTAGTTTTATTTCTCACCTTCACTGATATTTATAGGAATTCCCTCTTCCTTAATCTGTTGGTGACTCCTCACATCTGGTTCTGCTTCTTGATCAAACCTTGAGACAACAGAAGACTTCACATGTCCTGTATAAATATACACAAATTACTTACACATGATATATTTATCCAGTATATGTGGTTGTGGGATGGGGAAACTGTACCTTGTCTGACCCACCTGCGCAGAGACTGGGCTCAGTAGTGATAGCTTTTTAATATGTGTTTATGTTATGTTTGACCTATGATGTGATGATTTTGTATGTTGCATGTTCGGTTCATGAAGAGTTTACAATGTGATGATTTAATCTGTATCTGTCATTTTAGAGAAAGATAGAGATAACAAATGTATTATTTTGCCATATTATTTTGTCTTCTGTGTTCCTGTGGTCCTGAGCCAGTTCCCACCCTGGAGAAGTCAGAAGTGCTGAGATTACCAGAACCCAGAACATCCAGGGGTGCCCCTGTAACAGTAAGTAGGAGGGTTAGGGGATGAACGTGGTCCCCCTAACACCTGGATCATTACAATTGGTGGCACATGGTGGTTTTCTCAGCAGCAGGTTCTAGAGCTGGCCCTGGGTACACCCATAATAGCCCAACCACAGGAAAAAAGAGTGAGACTCCAGCCAGAAGAATTGGCCAAGTGGAAGGCTTAGAAGGGAGACACTGTGCCCCCGGGTTCTTCAATAAACCAATTATGAAATATATACTGGGAATGGACTGTGAATCTGACAGAGGATCCAATATATACCTACTGTACAGAGGCAACCGCAGATCGTGAGGTGGACACAGAAAATAGCCCCGGGACCTTTCTAGACCAGGGGGACCAGCCATATCCAAAGAGCTGGGGTACCATCGCTAGCATCAAGGTAGCGGGGAGGACAGAGGACATCAGAGGTTAGCCTGATGTCCCAAGGGGAGTCTGGATGGGAACCGCCATACCCACCAGCCCTTGAGGAGAAAATGTACTGTGCACTGGGTATGGATTGTTACCCTAGCCTGTCCAGAATCCCGTCATAGACAATGGGGCAGATCAGGAAAGTAGCCATGGGACCTTGGCCAACCAGGGGTCACAGTCATACCCAGTCAGTGGGGATCCCATTGCTAATGACAAGACAGTGAGGCAAGAAGAAATTGACTGTCAGGTCGATGACACAAGGGAGAGCCAAGATGGGGCAGCCAGGCCCACCAGCTATTGGTCGAGATAATGGATTGTACCGTGGACTCTGAACTTAGCATGGGGCTCCCAGAGGTGACTACAACTCAGGAGCTAGGAATGGACCACGGGGCAGACTCAGAGAGCAGCCCAGGGATTTTGCCAGACCAAGAGGACCAGCCCTGCCCAGATGGCTGGGACATCATCGCTAACGACAAGACAGAGGATAATATACAGAAATCAGGCCAAGTGGAGGGCCTGGAGAGGAGTCACCATGCTCCAGAGTTCTTGGAAGAACCAAACATGGACTGTGAACCAGTAATGGGACTCCAGATGTTAAAACAGTCATGAGTTAGCCACAGACCAGTGATAGAAGAAGGGATGAGCCCATATATCCTGCCACACAGAAACCAGGATGAAAAAGATGCATCCTGCCACCAAGAGGCCCTAGTAGTATACAGCTGTTGGGATTATAAAAAATAAAAAAAAACAGTCCAAGTGGAGGGTCTGGGGGAGTCACCATGCTCCTGGTTTCTTGGAATAACCAGACATGGACTGTAAACAAGTAATAGGGTGCCAGCTGATAAAAACAGTCATTGAGCTAACCATGAGCTTTCCACATTTTGTCCAATGGGTTTGAATAGCACTCCTGTAACAGCGGAGGAAATCAGGTTACTGCTAAAGAGTGGGGTGCTTGTGCAGTCACTTGACTCTTCAGGATGCCTGACCATAGTCAAAAACTCAGGAAAGTTGATTGTTCCATTCGGACTTACACTTGGACGTTATACAGCAGCATGCCAGAGTTCATCGGATAGAGATGCTGCATAAGTAGGGGGGAGTAGCTGTCATGATCCATGACCCAAATGTCTTGAATTAGTTTTATTTCTCACCTTCACTGATATTTACAGGAATTTCCTCTTCCTTAACCGGCTGTTGAATCCTCACATCTGGTTCAGCTTCTTGATCAAACTTTGAGACAATGGAAGACTTCACATATCCTGTATGAATATACACAAACCACTTACACATTATATATTTATCCAGTATGGAGATATATGCTTTAATTTTGTTCTGTGCTTCATTTAAAAAAATAATATATATATATATATATATATATATATATATATATATATATATAAAATATATTATGATCAGAATACACTTTAAGGTCAAAATCATAAATACTTTTAATAAATGAGTCATTATTACAGTGCCATGATCCCCATGACCACCATTTAGACTCATGTAACGGAGCTGGAACACGCAGTCCAAAATCTCCGCTGGTATACGATAAAATACCCAAGAGGCACTACAGTTTCACCATCCCCGACCTCCCATATTGGACGACACACAATTTGGGAGTCAAACGAATACTGACTTTATTTTGTTATTGCAGAAATATTTATACATCTCTTCCCACAGGCAATCCACATCCCCCATATTTGGCTGCACAATACCCATAAAGAGAACAATAGGTGGGTCACACCTCCCTGGCAACTTTGATACAATCAGACATTGATTCAATTACACCTCTTTGTTCTTATCAGAGAATTAAAACACTTTGGAAAATGCAAGGATCCTTTACAACTTTCTTATCTCTTGAATCTCTGTAATAGGATTATCTATTAGCCTAGGTCTGCAAAAGTCTGGCTAATATTCTGCAGAGCATCAACCAGCATACATATTGTAGGATCATATTTTAACCAAGAATAATCATAAAACAGGGTAAAACAGTGATGGGTTCCGCTACACACCTCCCCCGTGACCATAAGCCGGCATACACGGTCTGATCCCAACGGATCGGCCTGGGGATGTCCGGACAAAAGTATTTGTTGGTCAATTCTCTAGTTTGACAACCCATCAGCATTACTGCAATTCACATTTCCCATATCCCCAGATAGCTGGGATCTGCGCGCACAAAACCACCGAATAGCGCTCAGATCCTCTTCACACAGTTCAATTGCCATGTAGCTAAAGTCTTTCCCATAGTCTTTCATTATATGAATGGGCTCCATGGCACAGTTATCTGGGGTATCATGGTTCACACAGGGCAAGTACAGAATGCCCCCCCTGTATGTAAAGGGCCAGAATGAGTGACTTACACTCTGGTATGGCCGAACACTGGTTCCAAAGGGCAATATGTACCAGGGCCATAGTCGCAGGGCAGGAGGCTGGCAAACAGTCCTCTCCAAGCCAAGGTGGCGAAGGGCACTTCGTCACACATCTCTCCTTTGGGGGGAAGTCTAACCAGGCACCTGGATATTTTGCTGTGGTGAGGGGGCAACACGCTGAGGGGACTTGAGGGGCAGAGGCCAGCGGCACTCTGCCCTGATGCCAGCTCTTCTGCTGGTATAACCTGCAGGACCTCCTGCTCTGTACCAGGGACAAAGGGAGGGCAGAGGCCGACTGCACTCTGCCCCGCTGTCAGCTCTTCTGCTGGGGTACTTGGAACATATTCCGGCTCAGTAGCCAGGGAAACCTGGGGGTCAGTGGGGGTTAACATTTCCTCTGTTAACCCTGGGGCCACATTAGAAGTTAGCTGGGGAGGGGAGTTTTTACTTACCCCCTCCTCCGGTTGTCCCAGTGACGGTAGTTGGGGATCTGGACAAGCTGTGGGCACAGAGACCACGGTCCCATCTGCGCCGTCTGGGAGATTGGTGTCTCCCCTGGTTAGGGTAAACTGTCGCTGGGGGGGAAGGATGACACGTTCTGCCCCCTGTGTTTCACACTGCCGCTGGGGGGGAAGGACGACACCTTTGGCCCCCTGGGGTACCCACTGCCGCTGTGGAGGAAGGTAGACACCTTCTGCTCCCTGGGGTACACACTGCCGCTGGGGGGAAAGGACGACACCTTCTGCCCCCTGGGGTTCACACTGCCGCTGGGGGGAAAGGACGACACCTTCTGCCCCCTGGGGTTCACACTGCCGCTGAGGGGGAAGGAAGACACCTTCTGCCCCCTGGGGTTCACACTGCCGCTGGGGGGAAAGGACGACACCTTCTGCCCCCTGGGGTTCACACTGCCGCTGGGGGGGAAGGACGACACCTTCTGCCCCCTGGGGTTCACACTGCCGCTGGGGGGAAAGGACGACACCTTCTGCCCCCTGGGGTACACACTGCCGCTGGGGGGAAAGGACGACACCTTCTGCCCCCTAGGGTTCACACTGCCGCTGGGGAGGAAGGACGGCCCCTTCTGCTCCCTGGGGTACACACTGACGCTGGGGGGGAAGGCCGACACCTTCAGCTCCCTGGGGTACACACTGCCGCTGGGAAGGAAGGACGACACCTTCAGCTCCCTGGGGTACACACTGCCGCTGAGGGGGAAGGACGACACCTTCTGCCCCCTGGGGTTCACACTGCCGCTGGGGGGAAAGGACGACACCTTCTGCCCCCTGGGGTTCACACTGCCGCTGAGGGGGAAGGACGACACCTTCTGCTCCCTGGGGTACACACTGCTGCTGGGGGGAAATGATGACACCTTCGGCCCCCTGGGGTACACACTGCCGCTGGGGAGGAAGGACGACACCTTCGGCTCCCTGGGGTACCCACTGCCGCTGTGGAGGAAGGTCGACACCTTCTGCTCCCTGAGGTACACACTGCCGCTGGGGGGGAAGGACGACACCTCCTGCCCCCTGGGGTTCACACTGCCGCTGAGGGGGAAGGACGACACCTTCTGCCCCCTGGAGGGCCGGTAGAGAGACCTCGGTCCCATCTCTACCTGCCATCTGGAGGTCATCCCAGGACCAGTCAATGAAGTCTGGTTCTGCTTGTCGAGTAGGTTGGGGCTGCACAAGGCTGAGCAGGTGTTGGTAGTCCTGCTCCAGCTCCCACTCTCTCGTTACCAGGTGGGTCATGTCTTTGCTCACCTCGCCTTCATCATTCCAGACATACATGCCCATCCGGTAGTCGTAGATGTCCCAAAACCTAGACCCCTCCGTGCTGCCAAGATCAATATCGTCCTCCAAGGCATCCCATAATAAACCCGGGCCATCATAATCATCCCCCTCCGGTAAGTCGTGTTCAGCCGTCCAGGGGGTAAGTCGAACGGTATACCACCAGAGGGCCTGGTATGCGTTGTCTAGCCAGATCTCTCGCCATACCAGGGTCTCTAGTCTTGTAATCCACTCATCCAGGGGCTGCTCTCCCAATAGATACATCCGCATCGCCACACGCTTCTGTAGCCGCTGCTCATCACTGGGGAGACTCTCACCTCGCCGCCATTGGGCATCTTGCAGGGCATCATACCAGAGTTCCTTTCTTTCTGTTTCCCTGTAGTCTGTGGCCTCCTTCTCATCCTCATCATGGAACGCTGTCTGAAAACTAGCCGGTTCCATCCTGCTGTAGCCAGGGGCGCTGTACGGATACTAGCGTTGCCCTCAATCTGTACTTCACGGAATGGTGTCTCCTGTAGCTGTCCTTCTGACCGTGGGAACAATCCCACCACTTGCCAACAAATGTAACGGAGCTGGAACACGCAGTCCAAAATCTCCGCTGGTATACGATAAAATACCCAAGAGGCACTACAGTTTCACCATCCCCGACCTCCCATATTGGACGACACACAATTTGGGAGTCAAACGAATACTGACTTTATTTTGTTATTGCAGAAATATTTATACATCTCTTCCCACAGGCAATCCACATCCCCCATATTTGGCTGCACAATACCCATAAAGAGAACAATAGGTGGGTCACACCTCCCTGGCAACTTTGATACAATCAGACATTGATTCAATTACACCTCTTTGTTCTTATCAGAGAATTAAAACACTTTGGAAAATGCAAGGATCCTTTACAACTTTCTTATCTCTTGAATCTCTGTAATAGGATTATCTATTAGCCTAGGTCTGCAAAAGTCTGGCTAATATTCTGCAGAGCATCAACCAGCATACATATTGTAGGATCATATTTTAACCAAGAATAATCATAAAACAGGGTAAAACAGTGATGGGTTCCGCTACAACTCATATAATGACTCCTATCAGGACTGCCTCCTGGGCATATGTAGTTATGGGGTGGGGAAGTTTCTTCTCTGATCCACCTGTGCAGGGACTGAGTTCAGTAGTTGCTATATATATTTAATATGTTTTTATGTTATGTTGATTACCCTATGTGTGATAATTACTGTATGTTATGTTGCTTCTCTATGTGTTTTGTGATGTTAGATTCTGTATGTCCGGTTCATGAAGAGTTAACTGATTTATAATGTGATGATGTAATCTGTAACTGTCATGATGAGAGTCAGTTAGTTAGTAAAGTTTTCTCCGATAGTTGATAAAAAAAGTGTAGCTGATTTTTTTAAATGCATCCAAGGAAGAGGATTTTAGAGACATCTGCTGCCTTGGTAAAGGGATCAAAAGGACCTGAAAGATCTACTGGGTAGGTTTGGCCATAACAGCCTTATCACGCACAACTTAAGAAAGCAGATCATAACATAGAGTAAAAACTAAGATATTTAAGTAATTGAGTTATGTGAATCGTCACTGACAGAATATCCTCCTCATCCATCTCACCCTCTCCTTCCTCACTAACAGGGTCTACATTATCATTTTGGAGACCTGGTAATTCCAATAGAGAATTAAATGTTCATATGAACTTACTACTATTGATAATTATCCCAACTGGTAATAACATGGAAGGAGCGTGTTCTGGTGACACTGCAAGGACTGCCTGCAATTTATCTTCCCATGTGTCCTACATAAACCTCACAAGCGATATTTTACCTCTATTTTTACCTTTGATTTTGTGATTTTAGAGAAAACATTTTGTTATGTGAGCTACTGTGAGATTCCCCAAGGTCTCTTTATGGCAATCTGTATCACACTTGGAAACACAACACAAGATGAAGTTACAAAATAAATTCTGACGAACCTATGGAATGACCATGGGCCTCATTCTATTAGCGGCCGCAGCCGTTGCGGGGCCGCAAGGACCGGCCGCAAGCTATTCGGCTATTCTAATCCCTTACGGCCGGGGGCTCCGGCAGGCTTGCGGCAAGAGTTTCGGCCGTAAGAAATTCCTATTTGCAATTCAATTGCTCCGGGAACCCTCTCTGCAAGGCTAAAAACGAGCCGCTGCTTACTTGCAGGAAAGAGGTCCCGCTAGCACCAATTAAGCACATAAAATAGCTCAAATAAAGCCATCCTGCACTTTGATAAGACTATAAAGGGATTTTAGGTGTAAGAAAAAATAGCACATAATTATCCTATACTCAAATCCGTAAAATATTTTATTTTTAATATCCGTAAAATATCCATGTAAAAAGTCCAGAGTGCTTGGAGCACCTCAGACCCGCCCACGCCGCAGCCGGAAAATAAAGAGTTAATTTGAACTCGGGTTTGGGCTGATGTGCAAGCTTGAGAGTGGGTTACTTTTAATCCTCATGTCCCCCAATATGATCCTTAGCATTTACAGAGCTGTACAGTGCAGGCTTGAATTTATTTTTGCGTTTTTAGATTTCACAGCTTACGGCCGGTTCCAAGATATGCGGCCGGCCGTAAGATGAGATCCTTGCGGGGCCGTATAATAGAATCGCGAGTTAACAGAACCCCCGCAAGGAATCGCAGCCTTACGGCCGATTTACGGCCGCTAATAGAATGAGGCCCCATGTATTTTACCCAATCCCGTAAGGACATAAAAGAAAATTTGAGTCTTCATCTTTAGAAAGCCATATGTCAATCTGCATGGGTATTCAATGTATCTACTACTGTTTATAATAATTAGTGTTTCCTGCGCACTACTTAACATTATTAAGCATGCTTTGTCGGCTGGAGCATGCTCACTAGGCGGATGCAGGGGGTCATATTTAGCTATAGCCCCCTTGCTCATGCACTTATTTCCAGATAAAGTTTGGTCAGTAAAGCAAGTCACTGTGTCCTGAAGCTGATATATAATGCCACATTGTCCAGCAGTGCTCACCTTTAAATACAGCTGGTGAATGTCGGGAGGAATTCTTCTTCATAAAAGTGTAGTCCTACAAGATAAGAGAGGAACATGTCAGATGCCAGTGGTGTAATGGAGTTTTCAAGAAATACAGTTATTACACTGAATTCTGGGAACCTGGTCAGGGACATGCAAATGTGCCCACAAAGGCTTCACGCTTGTAATCCATTACCATTTTAAACATGGCTTTCTTTAAGCATATGCCTGCTGTATTACAAAGCTTTGAGCAAAGCTCAGGATAGATTATACACAAGCTAGGAAACCTACCCACATGCAGCTTTTTCAAGATTACTGCATCTTATCAGCGTGGGGCCGGTTCCTAGCTTGTGTAGTATATTTTTTGAGGAGGTAGTTTACCACAACAATCATTTAGTTTTTGGTTGGCAAAAGAGCGATAGAAGTCCTCCACCGGGCACATTTGTGTTCACATCTCTTCTTACACCACTCTTCAGTAACACCAATAAAAAAAAAATTTTAAATATCACATCTACTTAGCTCAAATCCCAGACCCCGTACAGACCCTGTTCAGTGCATCTTACTCACTTTAAATATTTTGTCACCTTCTACACTATTTACATCAAATGGTGACACAAACATTATACATTGTGTGGTCCGGATAACACTTCCAGGAGAAATTATGCAGAACAAACTCACTCAAATAGTTACAGAGTTACCCACATATAACCCATCAAGTACAACATTATTATATATCCACTGATCTACAGTGACTTGCAAAAGAATTCACCCCCTTGGCATTTTTCGTGTTTTGTTGCCTTACAACCTGGAATTAACATGGATTGTTTGCGGATTTGCATCATTTAATTTACAGAACATGTCCATAACTTTGAAGATGTTTTTTTTTTTTATTATTGTGAAGCAAACAACAAATAGGACAAAGTAACAGAAAAAGTCAATGTGCATAACTATTCACCCACCTAAAGTCAATACTTTAGAGCCACCTTTTGCTACAATCACAGCTCCAAGTCGCTTTGGATAAGTCTCTATGAGCTTGCCACATCTTGTCACTGGGATTTTTGCCCATTCCTCCTTGCAAAACTGCTCCAGCTCCTTCAAGTTGGATGGTTTGCACTTGAACAGCAATCTTTAAGTCTGACCACAGATTTTCTATTGGATTGAGGTCTGGGCTGTGACTCAGCCATTCCATCACATTTACATGTTTCCTCTTAAACCACTCAAGTGTTGCTTTAGCAGTGTGTTTGGGGTCATTGTCCTGCTGGAAGGTGAACCTCCGTCCTAGACTCAAATCACGCAAAGAGTGGTACAGGTTTTGCTCAAGAATATCCCTGTATTTAGCACCATCCATCTTTCCCTCAACTCTGACCAGTTTCCCAGTCCCCACTGCTGAAAAACATTTGCACAGCATGATGCTGCCATCACCATGTTTCACTGTGGGGATGGTGTTCTTTGGGTGATGTGATTTGTTGGGTTTGCGACAGACATGGCGTTTTCTTTGATGGCCAAAAAGTTAAATTTTAGTCTCATCAGACCAGAGCACCTTCCTCCATACATTTTGGGAGTCTCCCACATGCCTTTTCGCAAACTCAAAACGTGCCATTTTGTTTTTTGCTGAAAGTAAAGGCTTTCTTCTGGCCACTTGCCATAAAGCCCTACTCTATGGAGCGCACGGCTTATTGTCGTCCTATGTACAGATACTCAGATAATGTCTGCCGTTTGGAGAGTACCTTGCTCTTCATGGGAGTGCTTAGTTAATGGTGCCTCTTGCTTAGGTGTTGCAGCCTCTGGGGCCTTTCAAAAAAGGTGTGTATATGTAATGACAGATCATGTGACACTTAGATTGCACACAGGTGGACATCATTTCACTATTTATGTGACTTTTCTGAAGGTAATTGGTAAAAAAATAGTTTAAAAAAAAAATATAGTTTTATGTATATATTTTGATCATTTCACTTCACCAACTTAGACTATTGTGTTCTGATCCATCACCTAAAATTCAGATTAACAAAACATTGAACTTAAGGCTGTAATGTAACAAAATAGGGAAAAAGTCAAGGGGGGGGGTGAATACTTTTGCAAGGCACTGTATGTAGATAAACTCATCAAGAGGAAGGAAAAACAATTAATTAATTACTATTGGTGTCATTATGACATTGTCAATCAGCTCTCACCTCTCCAGTCAGCAGGTAGATAATCTCCAGGGTGTGAGACAAGATCCTCTCAGACATCTCCTTATCCTGGGTCACCTCAATCACAGTCAGTGAATTAGTCAGATGATCCAACACTGAGACCTGGGAGATGTAGAGAAAAGTGCGAGGGAATAAGGTTGTGTTACTACCTGCACTTATTACCCTGCAGTAACAGGTAACATTTCCCAGCAGCCCTCACCTTCCCAGTCAGCAGGCTGAGGATTCCCAGGATGTGATGTAAGATCCTCTCAGACATCTTCTTATCCTGGTTCATCATTGATGAGTTAGTCAGAGGGTGATTTGAGATCTAAATGAATGAGAGAGTCAGAAATAATAGACAAGAGTGAATAAGGATCTGATTGTGTGAGGAACCTGAGACAGAGCCCAATTATTGTTAAAAGATACAATGACTTTATTCTGCATTTATTACAGTAATCATGTTCTACAATGACACATCCATTTGGCATCAATAATTTAAAAAACAGAGCTGACAACAGAAGTTAATTGGTTTAGAAGCAAAGCAGCAGCATCAGAGAGAAGTCATGGTGGTCAATACAGACTCCCATAAGCTCTTAATTAACCCTGTCACTTATGGGGGTCAGTACAGACCCCCATAAGCCAATAATTAACCCTCTCACTCGTGGTGGTCAATATAGACCGCCATAAGCCCTCAATACAGACCCACATAACCCCTTAATTAACCCTGTCACTCATGGGGGTCAGTACAGACCCCCATAAGCCAATAATTAACCCTCTCACTCATGGGGGTCAATACAGAACCCTATAAGCCCTTCATTAACCCTGTCACTAATGGGGGTCAATATAGACCCCCATAAACCCTTAATTAACCCTGTCACTCATGAGGGTCAATACAGAACCCCATAACCCCTTAATTAACCCTGTCACTCATGGGGGTCAGTACAGACCCATATAAGCCAATAATTAACCCTCTCACTCATGGGGGTCAATACAGACCCCTATAAGCCCTTTGTGACAGATCCATCTGTATAGTATAAGTATTAAATGTGTATGTACCCCTAGACATGGATAAATCCCTTACAATGTCCCCCCATGCATGATGTTTATACTCATTTTAATGAGAATCAGGTGATAGAGTCAATGTGATGGGTGAGTGGTATGTGAGTGGCATGACCGGTGAGTTATGGGGACAAATATGAAAATGTGTTACAGATTAGTACCAGCCCCATCTATGAGCGGGGAGTCACTGGTGCCAGATATTTGGAGGGCAAAGGTTATCTAATATGCACAGCAGTAGGTCAGACATATAGGCACCAACTATATGGCCTGTCTACAGGGTTCCTCTGCCCCAGAACCAGGGGCAGAGAGAGAGAGAGAAATGCATGTTCTTCCTTCTCCTACCTGGGCAAGAATGAATTAGGTTGACGCCCCTAAAGGCGGCCCCGGGGCGGACACTAAAAGTTCCCACAGATTAGCCCCGTCTGATTAGACAGAGGTAATTAACTGATTGTAAGAGTTACTCCATTGGCCCAGGGGGGATGGGGATTTGGCTAAAGGTAGCCACTCCCTATAATGTGTTGTGCAAGGTTTTAAAATAAGCTGAACCAATTCAATAAAGTGTTCTTAATTTCCATCACAACTTGAGTAAAGATGTATTATTGACCAAAGGACATGCTGGTAGTAAAGATCGTCAGACTTACTATCCAGGCTGCACAACGCACACTACCCAAATGCTGGGACATATAGGTCTTTGTACCGTAACACCCTTCATTAACCCTGTCACTCATGGGGGTCAATACAGACCCCCATAAACCCTTAATTAACCCAGCCACTCATGGGGGTCAATACAGACCCTCATAAGCCTGTATTTAACACCATCAGTCCCATAAGGATATATTATGACCCTTATGGGGCAGTTACAACCCTAACATTAACCGCATAAGTGCCATGACGGTTCTCATGGACCCTCATGACACTAAGTACAAACACTACACTGCACTATATCCCCCAATAAATCATTACATCTAAACTAACCCCCTCTACAGTAACCTATTAACACCTACACTACCTACCTACCCCCTAATAAACCCCACCACCACACTAATTACACAAAATATTAAAACCTAAGTCACACAAAAAAAAGGTACAATACAGAAAAAAAAAAATACATCAAAACCCATTACAGAAAATAAATATTCTAAATATTCTACTTACCTTTCCAGCATGCCCTCCCCATCCTTCTTATTTTCTTCTCCGGTGCGGCCCCTGTTAAAATAAAACATTACATTACTACAATATACACACACACACACACACACAAAATAAAGTAAAATAAAAATAATATACATTGAACTTACCTCCCCACAATGTCCCGGCCTCCTCCTCGGCTGCCCCGGCTGGGCCCTGGAAGAATCTGCGCTCTAAAAAAAAATTGGAGAAAACAAAACTGTCAATCAAATTTCAGCCAATCAGAAGACGCCAAGGTGTAAGCCAATCACAATGGGATACATCCCCAAAGGGTGATTGACTGGAGGCATCAGCGCCTTCTGATTGTCTGCAATCTAATTGACAGTGACAACAGCCAATCAGAAGGCGCTATTCCCTTAAACCAATAAGAAGGCTTTATTGCCTTTATCCAAACACAATGGGATACACCCCACGGGGTGATTGGCTGTAATCTGATTGACAGTGACAACAGGCAGTCAGAAGGCACAGATGCCTCCAGCCAATCACCCTGAGGGGGGTGTATCCCATTGTGATTGGATGAAGGCAATAAAGCCTTCTGATTGGTTTAAAAAAGATTGACAGGTGCATTCACCAATCAGAATAGGATATGGGGATGTATCCCATTCTCATTGGCTTACACCTTGGTGCCTTCTGATTGGCTGAAAATGCTGTCAATCAAATTCAGAAGGTGCCATTGTCAATTTTCTTCTGGAAAAGTCTCTAGGAGGCTCATTAGCGTCAGGGAGGTCAGAGAGTGCGGACCTCCGTTATTTTTTTTGTTTTTTGTTTTTTTTAGAGCGCGGATTCTTCTAGGGTCCAGCCGGGGCAGAAGAGGAGGAGGCCGGGGACATTGCGGGGAGGTAAGGTCAATGTATATTTTTTTTATTTTCTGTGTGTATATTGTATTAATGTAATGTTTTGTTTTTTTAACAGAGGCCGCGCCAGAGAAGAAAAAAAAAAGGATGGGGAGGACATGCTGGAAAGGTGAGTAGAATATTTATTTATTGCATGTAAATGTGTTGTACTAATTTGTTTTTGTTTTTTTCCCTAGGTTGGTGATCTGAAGGGACATCTGCAAAGGTAAGTGGTCTTAATCCTTTAATTTTAGGTTACAATTAGCGTTTATATATGGAGATAGGATATATTGTATATTAAATAGGGAGGATGTATGTTAGATAGATAAGGGGGTATGTGTATATTTTAGATAGGATTTATTGTATTTTAGATAGTGGGGTATGTACTGTATGTTAGATAGTATTTAATGTATTTTAGATAGTGGGATATGTATGTATGTTAGGTAGTATTTAATGTATTTTAGATAGTGGGGTATGTATGTATGTTAGATAGTATTTAATGTATTTTAGATAGTGGGGTATGTATGTATGTTAGATAGTATTTAATGTATTTTAGATAGTGGGGTATGTATGTATGTTAGGTAGTATTTAATGTATTTTAGATAGTGGGGTATGTATGTATGTTAGATAGGATTTAATGTATTTTAGATTGTGGGGTATGTATGTATGTTAGATAGTATTTAATGTATTTTAGATAGTGTGGTATGTGTAGATTTTAGATAGGATGTAATGTATTTTACATAGTGGGGTATGTGTGTATTTGAGATAGTATATTTAATATATTTTACATAGGGGTATTTTATTTTATTTTATTTGTACTGTATTGTAATGTACATGTATTTCCTTTTCCGGTGTGTATTTTTATATTTATTTTTTTCAGTAGTGGGGGGTTGTAATGTAGTTTTTTTTCTGTAATGTACCTTTTTTTTGTGACTTAGGTTTTTTTATTTTCTGAAACGTAGATTATTTTTTTTTGGGTGACTTAGGTTTTTTCTTTTCTGTAATGTAGATGTCTTCATTTTTTGTAATGTACATTTTTTCTTTTCTGTAATGTAGCTTTTTTATATTCAGTTGTAACGGTACCCCCCAAACATAGAAGGGGGCACCCAGGCCTTTTTAGCCGATCCGCCCGTCCAGTGCTATAGGGACAGCTACTGCAGGACACCCATTCCCCCAAGCACGAGACACACGCTCTGTGTTTGAGGGTCAAGCAGTGAACTCTCTTCTTTATTAAAAACCAAGACATATATAAAAAACCCATTTCCACATACACCGTAGGGGCAGTGACTACCTTTGGTCAACCCCTAATTACCTATGGCCAATCAGACAGGGTAGGAACCATGAGACTCCTCCCATGGGCCACCCCCCAGGCATGGCTACCATGCTCATTCTCACCCAGACTGTCCTCATGGAAACTTCCTGTTTGCTCCTTGTCTATGCCCCTGGGAAACCCCATACACTGGCCCTTTGTTCAAGTCCTGGCGACACCCTGTGTTTACCTAATGGGGGATGGTCAGAATCTGTAACACATATCTACACATTTTTCATAACTTTAAAAGTATGCATCACATACACATAAAACATACATTTTCAGAATCAGCATACTCCAAATACAAACATGTGTCAAAATGATACAAATTGGTCCAGTGGTTCAAAAGTTAGATCACAGTCCTTTCTGACAAAATGGAGCATGGCTTCTATGTCTTTGTAGGTGGAAAGTCAACATGGGCCGTAGTCAAAAGGCAGAATGTGTGCCTCCAAGCTTCTCCAATTCGCAGTGACGAGACTGATCTCGTCACATCTCTCCCCCTTTCCAAACAGACTAACAGGATATCTGACCTTCCGGTCAGATTCCGGGTTAGTCTGGAAGGCCACCCACAAAACACAATCAGCAGTACAGCCCACCCACAATAACTGGTTACTACACCTGGGTAGAGGAGAAACTTGTCCATGTCCAGGTGCCTCACCACGGCTGTGCTGGGCACTGGTAAGCTGCCTTGGTGGGTTGCTGAGTGGGCAGAGACCAGCGGTACTCTGCCCTGGTGCCAGCGCTACCACGGAAGTAGCCTGTTTGGGACCTGGTTGTAGGGGGGGGAGACCGACGGTCTCCCCTTTGGCTAAACAGCCCTGTTGCTGGGGGATGGAGTCTGAGCTCTCAATTCCCTGCAGCTCACCCTGACGCTGGGGAATGGAGACGGGGCTCCCAATTCCCTGCATATCACTCTGTCGCTGTGGAATGGAGACGGGGCTCCCAATTCCATGCATATCAATCTGTCGATGGGGAATGGAGTCTGAGCTCTCAAATCCCTGCAGCTCACCCTGACGCTGGGGAGGGAGGACGCTGCTCTCCTCTCCTTGCAAGGTACACTTCCGCTGGGGAGGGGAGACAATGCTCTCCACTCCCTGCACTTCACACTGGCGCTGGGGATCTGGGCTGGCCACCCAGCATCCCTGTAGGGCCGGTGGAGAGACCTCGGTCCCATCTCCACCTGCCGTCTGGGATTCCTCCCAATAAATCTCTACAACATCTTCCCAGCTGAAGGGGTCTGGATCTGCGTCTCTCACCTTGTTGTAATGCTGAGCCTTCCCAATGGAGTGGAAGAGATCTCGGTAGTCCTTCTCCAGTTCCCACTCCAGGGTTGCTAGGTGAACAAGGTCTTGCTCTACCTCATGGGGGTCATCCCAGTCATGCCTAGCCTCCCTCTCATAGAAAATATCCTCAAGTCTGGTCTGCGCAGGGCTCCCGAAGTCAGGCTCTGCAAATGACTCCCATAACAAGCCAGGACCATCAAACTCCTCTCCCTCTGGCTTGTCATGCTCGGCTGTCCAGGGTATATACTGTGCCATATACCACCAGAGCGCCTGGTAGGCATCCTCCAGCCATAGCTCCTGCCATGCACGGAGCTTGAGTTCCTCCACCCATTCCTCAAGGGGCTGCTCTCCCAGGAAGGGCATGCGCAGGGCCACTTGCTTCTGCAACCGTTGCTCTTCACTGGGGAGACTCTCACCCCGCTGGTATTGTACATTATCCAGGGCCTGGTACCAGATGCCTTTCCTTAATGCATCCCGGCCATCCAGGTCCTCATCCTCGTATAGCACTGCTGGTTCCATTCTGCTGCTTTTAGGGTCGCTGTGCAGGGACATGCGTTGCCCCCAACTTGTAAATCCACAGAATGGTGTCTCCTGTAGCTGTCCTTCTGGCTGTGGGAACAATTCCGCCGCTTGCCACCAGTGTAACGGTACCCCCCAAACATAGAAGGGGGCACCCAGGCCTTTTTAGCCGATCCGCCCGTCCAGTGCTATAGGGACAGCTACTGCAGGACACCCATTCCCCCAAGCACGAGACACACGCTCTGTGTTTGAGGGTCAAGCAGTGAACTCTCTTCTTTATTAAAAACCAAGACATATATAAAAAACCCATTTCCACATACACCGTAGGGGCAGTGACTACCTTTGGTCAACCCCTAATTACCTATGGCCAATCAGACAGGGTAGGAACCATGAGACTCCTCCCATGGGCCACCCCCCAGGCATGGCTACCATGCTCATTCTCACCCAGACTGTCCTCATGGAAACTTCCTGTTTGCTCCTTGTCTATGCCCCTGGGAAACCCCATACACTGGCCCTTTGTTCAAGTCCTGGCGACACCCTGTGTTTACCTAATGGGGGATGGTCAGAATCTGTAACACATATCTACACATTTTTCATAACTAAAGTATGCATCACATTCACATAAAACATACATTTTCAGAATCAGCATACTCCAAATACAAACATGTGTCAAAATGATACAAATTGGTCCAGTGGTTCAAAAGTTAGATCACAGTCCTTTCTGACAAAATGGAGCATGGCTTCTATGTCTTTGTAGGTGGAAAGTCAACATGGGCCGTAGTCAAAAGGCAGAATGTGTGCCTCCAAGCTTCTCCAATTCGCAGTGACGAGACTGATCTCGTCACATCAGTGAATTAGTTTTTTTTTATTTTATGTGACTTAGCTTTTATTATTTTGTGTAATTAGTGGGGTGGGGGGTTTATTAGGGGGTAGGTAGGTAGTGTAGGTGTTAATAGGTTAGTGTAGAGGGGGGTTAGTTTAGCAATTTTTATGTTAGCAATGAGCGCCGAAGGTACTTAGAGAACTAAATGCCTTACATTGTGTGCCAAACAGCATTCCCAGCCTTACAATTTTTTGACGGGCAAGTCGCTAGTATATATATATACATGAGAGAGAGAATGATAAGATTGGGTTGAGTGTATGCATTATACAGTTACAGATAAGTTATGTGCAGCTAAGGATAAATATTGAACGTCCAGATGACTAAATGGTACAAATGTGCACAATTTGTGTATATAAGTAATAACTGTAAGACAGTAGGTGAGGAGAGCTACAATTATATTACTGCAAGGATGAAATAAAAAGACTGAACTCTAATATCAGTTAGTACAAAAATATCTGTATATCTATAGGTAGAGATTGTTTTACCAAAGTGATCAGGTGATAATGATATGAGGGATATAAAATGTATCCCCTCACGATAATTATAATATATATATATATATATATATATATATATATATATATATATATAATATATATATATATATATATACAGTAATAGAGAGATAGATAGATAGAGACATAGAGAGATAGATAGATACATAGATAGATAGATAGATAGATAGATAGAGATAGATACCGACATAGATAGATACCGACATAGATAGATAGATAGATACAGACATAGATAGATAGATATATAGATAAATAGATACAGACATAGATATAGATATAGATAGATAGATAGATAGATAGACAGGCAGTCATATAGATTGATAGATAGATAGATAGATAGATAGATAGATAGATAGATAGATAGATAGATAGATAGATAGATAGATAGATAGATAGATAGATAGACAAAGACCCACTCCCATCACTATGTATTATATCTATTATACTATCATTATATCCGGGTATCTGTTCCTGTCTTTCTCCCACTCGCACCTGATAACCAGTCACAGACACAAGTAACCCCCTAAATGATCTCGTGATCAGCAAAATGAACATTAATCACTTTATTTACCTGCTGAGAGCGCGGAAACACAGAGATCAGTTCCAGGCCGCCAACGTTGGAAAGAACAGGAAGTGAATAAACCGGAAGTCATAGCGTAAAACTACAAGTCCTAGAATCCCCTCCAGTGCAAGCATAAGTTAGTCGGCACAGTAAGGGCGGGTCATTTTTTATTATCCGATTTCCATGGTGACGCTGAGTGCATCAATCTGTCCCGCTGTGGAGATACAACTGTAACGATAGGTCTGAAATCTTATTAATAAAATGCTGTGCCTAGCAACTTGTGATGTCACTGCCCCTCTAATTATTTCATTGGTCAGGATATATGGGATGTCATTTTGGCCCTGTAATGTGTGTTTATAAAGTTAATGAGACATCTGTCTGTAATTGAATAAAACAAACATGGGATTTAAGTGACACAAAAGGAAGTAAAAGGGGCTGTGAAATTCTACTGGGAAAAATCTATCTATCTATCTATCTATCTATCTATCTATCTATCTATCTATCTATCTATCTATCTATCTATCTATCTTTATACCTACTATATTAGAATGTCATTAGTTCATCTTTCTCATCTTTCCCATAATCACAGATAACATCTAAATAATGTATTCTTGTTTAATGACCTCAATTGATTCTTTCTTTCAAAACACATTTCCAACATACTTTATAAATGTTAACTTTTGAGCAATCCAATTGGCTCATTTAATTTTCTTAGACTACATGGGAAGTGTAACTTAAGGGAAAAGCATTATGATTGGCTGAAAATGATGGACATCTATGTCAGCCAATCAGAATAGGTACAATTAGCAAAAAAAAAGCTCCTCTTAGGTCAAGTTATTTTTTTTATATATATATATGGACCCCAATGGCAGTTAAGGGTTATTTTAAATAACCCCATAGTAGTTAAGGACTCCCATGGTAGTTAAGGGGTTAATGGTCATATCATCGGGATCTGTATAGGAATTTAATAGAGATACCATGCTGGGCCTTTAAGGATTTCCATAGAATGTTTTTGTAAGGCCTCCATGGCAACTACCACATTATACTGTATGCCACCCAGGTTCTGCAATGACCCCCAAGGCTTAGTAGGATGATCATGCCACGGTGGTCCTTCTAGGACTCCTATTGTGCCACAGGGGTCCATTAGGGAACAGTGTGGTGGGGTTAACATTTAGGTGCCGCTGGGATCCTTTAAGGACCCACTGAACAATGGGTTTATTTTTTTAGTGCCATGAAGATCACAAAGGACACCCATGGTTATGCAGATCAGGGATGAGGGAAGATCAGGGAACGGGGGATCGGATTTAAGCGGGGAAGGGGGTGATTGAGTGTGAACAGGGAGGGGAAGAAACAACAAAGGCATTGTTATCGTGTTACCTTGTTAATTCTACCTAAATAATACCTTTCATTCTCTAATAAGAGGGTCATCATTTTTTATAATGCATTTAATATTTAAAAGTTACATTCTTTGTTTTTCAGCTATTTCCACCTGTTAACTCACTGAAGAAAATCTGTGCAAATATGATAATAAGAAAATGTTCTTTGGAATTAGTGATGCAATATGGAGATTCACATTTGTTGCACTTCCTTCTCACACAGTGATACTCTCTGATGGAAGGGAAGGGGGTGAGAGACCAACGTGACGCCCCCTAGAGCCAGCAGAGAAAGTAAAAAGAGAAATTAATAAACATAGTCATCATATTTACAATTATGCTAATATAGCTGTCATTGTGTTAGATGTACATTTTATTCATGATTTTAAAGGACCACTAAATTGTGATGTTTATAGTTGGCTTTTTGGAAGAATATGACAGAATAATGGACATTATCTTTTTAAACAGTTTAAAATAATTAATCACAGACTTTAATTTCTAAGTTTTATATTACATTTTGGTTTAATAATGACAGAGATTTCATCTTTGTAAAATGCTTAGAAAGCTGCTATGAGTGGGAGGAACAGTGGGCATAAGATCTCTATTCACTTCTATTATAATACATTATTCAAAAAGCCCCTTGATAGTAGATGTTAATGGTGACATAACGCAGCATAGGATAACCCGCCCCTCTAAAGTGCTTTTATGTCCCTGTCTTTCATAGCTTCTCATGATGTTATTTTGTTACATACATCACAAGTATGGTCCTTAAGACTGGACATATCTGTAAAGCACAAAATAAACATCTGAGTCCTACAGACAGACCAATAACAATGTAAAGTCTGTCTTGTAGAAAGAAGATTAACAATCCAGAAAAAGAAATAAGATGATTGGGAACTGAATGATTTGTACAGGTAGAGGAGCCGAGTATGAGGAGCCAGCTGGGGGATCAGGAGCAGAGAATCCAGGAACATACAAGCACATGTGAGTGTACATGTATAACATGACTGAGACAAGCAGAGCACAGGTGAGTGTACATGTATAACATGTCTGAGACATGCAGGGCACAGGTGAGTGTACATGTATAACATGTCTGAGACATGCAGGGCACAGGTGAGTGTACATGTATAACATGTCTGACACATGCAGAGCACAGGTGAGTGTACATGTATAACATGACTGAGACATGCAGAGCACAGGTGAGGGTACATGTATAACATGTCTGACACATGCAGAGCACAGGTGAGTGTACATGTATAACATGTCTGACACATGCAGAGCACAGGTAAGTGTACATGTATAACATGTCTGAGACATGCAGAGCACAGGTGAGTGTACATGTATAATATGACTGAGACATGCAGAGCACAGATGAGTGAACATGTATAACATGTCTGAGACATGCCGAGCACAGGTGAGGGTACATGTATAGCATGACTGAGACATGCAGAGCACAGGTGAGTGTACATGTATAACATGTCTGAGACATGCAGGGCACAGGTGAGTGTACATGCATAACATGTCTGAGACATGCAGGGCACAGGTGAGTGTACATGTATAACATGTCTGACACATGCAGAGCACAGGTGAGTGTGCATGTATAACATGTCTGACACATGCAGAGCACAGGTAAGTGTACATGTATAACATGTCTGAGACATGCAGAGCACAGGTGAGTGTACATGTATAATATGACTGAGACATGCAGAGCACAGATGAGTGAACATGTATAACATGTCTGAGACATGCCGAGCACAGGTGAGGGTACATGTATAGCATGACTGAGACATGCAGAGCACAGGTGAGTGTACATGTATAACATGTCTGAGACATGCAGGGCACAGGTGAGTGTACATGCATAACATGTCTGAGACATGCAGGGCACAGGTGAGTGTACATGTATAACATGTCTGAGACACGCAGGGCACAGGTGAGTGTACATGTATAACATGTCTGAGACATGCAGGGCACAGGTGAGTGTACATGCATAACATGTCTGAGACATGCAGGGCACAGGTGAGTGTACATGCATAACATGTCTGAGACATGCAGGGCACAGGTGAGTGTACATGTATAACATGTCTGAGACACGCAGAGCACAGGTGAGTGTACATGTATAACATGTCTGAGACATGCAGAGCACATGTGAGTGTACATGTATAACATGTCTGAGACATGCAGAGCACAGAGTACAAATCCTTATTATTTCTAAATGGCTAATAGCGGGATGCTGAAAACAACAAAGCATTCCTACGTGGAATGAGATAGTAATTATAGTAAACCGTAATCGATTTTTAGAGAAAGACTTCAGTGCATTAGAATTGATTAAAAATAATTGGATTAATTGGAGTATTTGGAACAAGCATTGCCTGGCAAATACTAAAAATGAAGACCTAACTTGGGGTTTCTTATCCGCTTTCATAAAAAAGGTAGATATGATGAAGTGGGAATTAGAAAAGAGGCAGATTATCTCAATCCTTTTGCGGACAGGGTTAGCCCACGAATGGATACGCTAACGCTTTTTCTTACATAGGGATGTTGACCTCTCCCCTCCCTACATTGACATTTTTCCCCTCTAGCTTATGGTGATGTTTTAGGGGGGGAAATTTAAAATTGGTGTATTTTTCAAAGTGTGATCATTATATGAAGCCACAATTTTATTGAAAAATGATCAGACATTATTGTATAGACCCCTACTTGTGACTGAGGTATATCTCTTATTGTATTGTATTTATTTGTATGTCTCTGTTTTATAAATAATACAAATATTTGAAATAAATAAAAAAGAAATCAGCAGGGGATCAAATACTTTTCCCCCCACCCTATGTTTGCCAAGAAAGATATATATATGCCTCACATCCTCTTTATAAAGTAGCAGCCAGTTCACAGTTAGTAGCAGTCTTATAAATACAGTAAAGCACCACTAAAGTTCAAGAAAAAATACAGTTGTTTGTCAAGTATTTACCAAACTAACAATATTAGCAGCTGTGTGAGTCATGGACATAAAACATTATTTAGGAAAATAGTTTTTTTGGACTCGGTTTATAGTACAGGAATCCATTTTGTGTTTATTACATCATATCCTCAGAACTGATGGCCTGTGTTTTTAGCTATCAATGTAGAGAAGAGTGAGGAATGAGGCCACAGAGATCCATTGTTAAGATACTTAAATAAGATTGAAATCAACAAAGATCAATCCCTCAAGCACAGCAGAAAACCCCTTGCATCATTCACTGCAACCTCAGCTCTCCAGAAATAAAAAAAAACTCTATCTCAAACACAACTTTCTACCAATGTATCATGGATCCTGGAGGTAGATGATTCTAGTGGAGGCATTCATTATGGATTAAAGTGGGAAAGACTGGTGGTGGGCAGGCCAGCATGAAGCAAGTTGCAGTAGTCAAGACGAGAAATGATGAGAGATTGTATTAGAGTCTTGGTTGTGTCTTGTGTATGCTACTGACTTATTTTGGAAATGTTTTTAGATGGAGAAGGCAAGATTTTGTTAGTGACTGTATGTGGGGGATGAAAGAGAGGGCAGGGTCCAGTAGACCCCCAATGCAACAGGCTTGGGAGATGGGAGTGATGTTGGCATTGTTGACAGTGAGAGAGATGTGAGGAATTGACGCTGTAGTAGAGGGTGGGAAGATTAGGAGTTCAGTTTTAGACATGTTGAGTTTGAGATGTGGGCGGACATCCAAGAGGATATGCTAGAGAGGCAGTTGGAGACGTGTGTTAGAAGAGAGGGGGATATATCTGGTGCGGAGAGGTAGATTTGAGTGTCATCTGCATACTGTAACCCAAAAGAGTTTATAAGGGTACAAAGTGAGGATGTGTAGATGGAGAAAAGGAGGGGACCTTGAACTGAACCTTGGGGTACGCCAAGAAACAGAGGGCGAGGAGAAGAAGAGGTGCCAGAGAAGGAGACGCTAAATGTTTGATCTTGTAGGTATTATGAGAACCACGAAAGAGCAGTGTCTCGAATGCCGAAGAAGTCGAGGCTATGGAGTGGAAGTGGATGGTCAAATGTGTCAAAGGCAGCAGAGAGATCCAGAAGAAGAAGTATAGAAAAGTGACCTTTTGACTTGGCGGTGAGCAGGTCATTAGTGACTTTAGTGAGAGCTGTCTCAGTCGAATGTTGGGGCCGGAAGCCGGAAACAAAGCTGGTAAGGTGGTTGCAGACAAGCTACTCCAGTAGTTTGGAAGCCAGGGGAAGAAGAGAGATAGGGTGGTAGTTAGATGCAACATCAGAGTCAGATGAGGGTTTCTTAAGAATGGTGTAATTATGGCATGTTTTAGAGAAGATAGAAACATGCCAGTATTTAGGGAAAGGTTGAAGAGGTGTGTGAAAGCTGGGATTAGTGTGGCAGAGAGGGGAGGGATGAGATGTGATGGAATAGTATCCAGAGGACAGGTAGTAAGATGAGAGTATGGCTGGAGACTTTGTCCTCTGTTGCAGGGTCAAAACAGTTCATAGTGGCTGTGGGAATGAAGAAAGGAGAAGGCTGGGTGTTGTCGGTTAGTTGAGAAGATGGCGTGTGTGAGCTGCAATGATGAGAGTTTGTTGCAATGTTTTCAATTTTATGCATAAAATGGTTGGCAAAGTCTTCAGCTGTTAGACAGGAAGGGTCGAAGGAGGTGGTGGGCAGAGGAGAGCATTGAAAGTGGCGAACATATGTTTGGGGTTGGAGGACAGAGTTGATATTAGTGATGAGAAGTAGTGCTGCTTGGCAAGATTGAGTGCAGAGAAGTAGGAGCAGAACATAAACTTGTAGTGGAGGAAATCTGCTGAAGTGTGTGATTTTCTCCATAGTCTTTCAGCAGTGCGGGAGCACCACTGAATGTATCATGTTTGTGTAGTGTGGTTATGGGGGCAATGGTGTCAAGGGTGGAAGAAAGAGTTGAGTTGTAGTTTGAGGTGGCATTGTCAGGGCAGTTGAGCTTGGTAATGAGGCTGAGAAGGGGTTGTTGCACAGTGGAGAGCTGTTGTGGGTCAAGTGCTAGCAGGTTTCTATTGGTAATGGTGGCCGTGTTTGAAGAAAGGTAGTGAGAGGAAGGTGTGGTGAGGTTGAATGTTAAGATGTGGTGGTCAGATCGAGGGAGTGGGTGGATGACTAGGTTGGAGGTGGTGCTGAGATTGGTGAAAAAAGGATTGAGAGAGTGTCCAGCATGGTGAGTTGAGGAATCTGTTAGTTGTGAGAGGCAGAGGGAAGAGGTGAGTGTAAGTAGTTTGGCTGCTGCCAGGGAGGTGGGAGTGTCGATGGCAATGTTGAAATGCCAAGTACAAGTGAAGGAACGTTGGAGGAGAGAAAGTAAGGGAGCCAGGCAGAAAAGTGATCAAGAAATTGAGAGGGTAGCCCTGGCGGGCGATAGATCACCACAACATGTAAAGATATAGGTGAGAAGAGGCGGATAGTGTGAAATTCAAAAGATGAGAATTGGAGGGATGGAACATAGGGTATGAGGTGAAATGAGAGCGAGTGGAAAGTAATACAACCACACCACCACTTTGTTTGTTCCCGGGTCTAGGAGTGTGACTGAGGTGAAAACCACCATGACTGAGTGCTGCAGTGAGGGCCAATAGATTGAGGAAGTTAGTAATGAATAGGTCATGAGTGAAAGTGATTTTGTTGCAGATAGACTGTGCGTTCCAGAAGGTGCAGGAGAAAGGTAGAGTAGAAGATTTGTGACAAGTGATGGGTATCAAATTCTGGGTGTTTCAGGTGTCTGCTCCCCATGGAGCAAAGCGTGCCCAACCGCAGGTAGAGATGAGTGAGGGGCCTGGGTTAGGGGATATATCTCCAGCAGCCAGGAAAAGAAGGAGTGGGAGCGAGATAAGTTGGGTGTGGGACTTACAGTAGTGTTACTGCTTATGAGTGTTATGGAGGGAATGAGATTGTGACTGGAGTAGGGAGAGGAGCTCATGGGAGCAAAGAAGAGGAGAACAAGTTAGGTGAGATGGTTATATTGTTGGGGACATGATGTCGAGAGGCTGCAAAGGAAAGTCTGAGAAAGAGGCAGTAAGATATAAGAAAGAGGAAAGAGTGAGAAAGCATTGTGACACAGTGTAAAGCTGAAAAGAGAGACAGAGGTTAGGGACTGACCCATTAAATACTGTATACATATAAGAAGGGTGTGAATAGGAGGAGTTGGGAAAGTTAGAATGTATAACAGCTTCTCCAATTACCAAAGTATAAATAAAGTTACCATGTGCTCTAAAATAATAACAGATATGGATATTAATAGAGTAGCAGTAGGACAAGCAGAGTAATGTTGGATCATCCAGATGACTGTAGATACCTTGTTAGCAGTGTTTGTGTAAAAGTCTAGAGAGAGAGCAGGTACGTTTCAAGATGGAGGGGGTCTTAAAGCTGAAATGAAAGCTTTTAGCAATTGGGACCCTAGCAATACATTAGGACTTCCAGTCAGGAGGTATCCCTTCAGGGATTATAGTATTTTCATCTATTTATTGGATAACCCACATTATGGAATTACTGCTTGCTTATACTTCTATGCAGACAGTTATCACCTTTTTATTATTGTCGCTGGTGATTATCCTTTATTTGGGTATGTACTCTGAATGTGTTATCATATAGGGATTTCAGCTTGCTTTGGGACTTTAGTATTTTACTAAGCCTTCCAGCTAGGAGGTATACCCTCAGGGATCATAGATTTATCTTTGTGTATATGACCATGCTTCAGTATTTTGTATCATTATTTCTACTGAGTCATTTCACTATAAATAATCAATAATTGATATTTTTATTGATATATTGGTGTTGTGTACCTAGAAAATATAAATATATTCTGTGTGATGTTGTCAGTGTCATGATGGCCCCATAACAACACTCCATGGACACCAAGTCATTTTCAAAGAATACATCTGCGGGAGCCCATCTTGACTCCCACCTCTTTCATGTCCGGGCCACAGTTGATATGTACTTAGGCTAAGGGGATGGATAGCTGCTGACCCTCAGCTACCACTATGTCCAGTGGATGGGCTCAGTTAGCCTGGGTGGATCAGGGTCAAGATTCCTCTGTAATAGATTGAACAGGTGCTACTAAATTCTGCTCCTTTGGCCAGTTTCCCTGCTGGGAGTATCCAAAGAACTTCTTGCAAGCCTGCCCCAGCGCAACAACCTGGGCCACCTTCTCAATAATCTGGACATGATGCCCCTTCCACCATCCATCACAAGTGTGGCAGAGCTTCCTCACCAGTTCAACCTATGAGTCCTATGCACCCTGGGCCAGGTCCTGGAATTGCTTCCTGAAATGTTAAGGGGTCATTTGCTATTGGGCCAGCAGCACCTCCTTGACTTTGTGGTATGTCCCAGTAGGCGGTGCTGGCTCTATCCCTAAGCAAGCCCTGGTCTCTTAGTTCGGCCACACTGAGCTCTTCATATTAGGCCATTTTACCAGCTGCTTCTCGGGTTTTTGTAACTTGGCTTTTCCAATTGATAAGCATATATTTCTTGCAAGCCCATAACCTATAGAATTCAAAGGTTAACTGCATAAAAGTTTTTAAGGCATATTGCCCATGTAGACAGTATGCCAAAAAAATTATAATTGAACAACTTAACATACTTATTGTAAAACTGTTTTATTTTTCTAAGTGACTCAGCTCTGATCAAGCAGATGTCCTCCTTTGTTGACGAGTCACTCTAGGAGGGTTCTAGTTAATTATGGAGGTGCACACAGTTCCTCCAAGATCTATGAGTGAGCCCAGAAGCAGCACTGTGCCATATACAGTATACACAGCCATCATTTACATAGAAGGCTCCTAGAGTGATTCAACAGTGCTTGATCAGAGCTACAGACAAGGATGATGTGCTCAATTCTCATTAACAACCCTTTAAAAGAACAATTGGCCATTTAATAAATATCCAATATGGTTTAGCTTTCAATCACTAATCTTTTCCGAAATTAGTCATGTTTTTCTAAAAGTGTGCAGAATTTCAAATTTGCCAACAATGAAGACACACTGAGTATGACTTGTTAGGGACCTTCTAAGCAGCCTGGAGCTTATTCTGTGGAAATCTTCTCCTTAGTTTGGGCAGCCTCTACATGTTTCTTGACTAGCTCTGTGAAGGCTCTCAGGACATAGGGAAGCAATGGTGTCTTCTGCTGAAAACCCTTGCAAAACAGACTTCATAAGTGCAGGGTACTCCTCATCTGGTGGCCATTAAAAAACTGGGAGAACACAATATATTTTTGGTATGCAAACAATAAGATGCAACAATGACTTGGTATGCACACAATAAGATGCAACCTGTATGATATCTATATCCACACAGTGGAAGGGAACCCTGGACTCCAAAGAGGCATGAGCAGCCAATCGGGGCCACGCAGATCAGAAAATGACCTAATCCAACAGCTGACCCATGCCCAAGAATTGCTGCAGCTTTTTCCCAAGCAGCATGGATGTCCTATACAGACTATTGGGAGTGCTAATAGAATAGGTTTAATTCTTTATCACCCATTGTTTTAATGGAGCCATAAATATATTTAATTTGTAAGGATTTGCTGATGTCACAAATACCAACCAATGAGAAAATAGAACCCCTTACCTTAGCCTACACCCACAATAAGGTAATAATAAGTGCCTTGTGGGTCTTAATGGACCTTCATAGTTAAAATACCCTAAGGTGGTCTTTACAGACCCATACAGCCCTATCTATAGCCTCTATGGGGGTCACCTTTGATCCACACACCCAAATCTGCTACCAAAGGGTTCATGAGGAGAACCATAGTCCCTAACACTAGCCCACAATCTACTTAATTTAAAATTACACTATATCCAATTTGAGGAGGTCCTCAGTACTGCTCTAATACAACTGGATATAGAAAGTCAGGGTCGAACTGTGCAATGTTTATCAAAGATTTACCTGACCAGGTCACCAACATGATACTGGCTCTCACATTGAAGTATCTACCCAATTATCTCAGACCATTTTTAGAAAAAGTGCTAACTGGACTAGAGAACTTCCATGATATAGGCTAATAGTTCTCATGTTCCTAGATTTTAATAATACTATAGTCACAATACAGTTTATGTATCCTCAGTTTGATGAAGGAGATAGTAGTTTCCAATCAATTGGCTTCATAGATAGCAAAGGTACTATAATTTGTCTAGATATAATTGAACAGTGGCACATGAATAATGGTATTGGTCCAAAAAAAGGATATTTCACTATAAATCCATCCTGCAAAATAATGGGGTAAACTGTTGTATGTGGGTGTCATGCTGTACATGACATTGAGGGTAACATTTGTGTCTCCTGTGAAATTCTCAACATCAAGCAAGGATCAGGGGCTTGGCAAGTCTCTGAATCACAATGGTGTGTACATTCACCTCCAAGAGTTCAAGCAATGGTGTATGGGGGATTGGTGTTAAGCGCCAGGTAATAATACAAGCTTGTTTATGGTAGAATGGTTTCCTAGTAAATTAGGGTTTTACTAATGGAGGAGCACAAGGATTGGGTACATTTATTGTAAAGGCATTTTATTTATATGTTTCTGTTACAACCCAGATTTGGGGGGCCAACTGCAACATTTTGTGTTCAAGATCTTAGCACCCAGCCAAAACACCTCTTAGGAGAACTCGAACTCAAAATCAGCAATAAAGTTACTACTTATTTAAAAGAATACTCTGTTGCATCCTGTTGTTTAAGATGAGAAAACACCCTGAAAGACACAGGTAGACATTCCTTTTGTTAGAATCTCCTACTTCGAGCATACCCTCGCTTAGTATCTCAGAGTCAGACTGACTGTTTACTTGCTTTTTAGAGGGATCACAAAACACAAACAACAAAATTCCCCACATGCCCCCTTGTCAGTCCCTCCCTATTACTACGCCTACCAACCTACCACAGGTTCTCCTCCTGAGATATCTGATCTGATATGTTTTACAACCCCAGAAAGTATTAAACTAGCTTTTGTTACTGAGGCCAGAGACAAAGCATCTGCCCAAATTTAGCTTGGCTTCCCCAACTTGGAACAGCACACTCCAAATTCAGGTTTATTACTTTTTGACCCTCTAACAGGAGGGTTTATTACTTTTTGACCCTCTAGCAGGAGGGTTTATTACTTTTTGACCCTCTAGCAGGACTGCACATTCCATGAGGTTTAACTACCTACAGTCCAGGCCATGACACACAAGTTCTTGAAACTTTATACAATGACCCAAATCATCCTATAAAATCAGATCAATATTCTAAATATTATATCATTACTTTTTAAATGGCCATGTTCTAACCACAACCTGAACACTAAATATTATATAAACAATTCTTATTAGGCCTGAATACTCAAAGGCCATGCTCCTTGGGGATCTGGGGGATCAGATCAGAGCCTGAGGCCTAACATTAAAAAGGTTATTACGTTCATACTAAAATAGTCCTTGAGTTCAGGCGGTGACATTTCGATCCTGAGCCATACAGGCCCTTGCTGATGGGGTTCAGGGGTCTCTCATCCTGGCTCCCATAAGTCAGTCATGACAGCTGGTCCTCCTTTTCAAATGCAGCATCCCAGCTTCTCCTCTGATGGATGCAAGCATGCTGTGGCTTAGAAACACCATCCAAGGTTCTCCATTTTCCTGCAGCTGCAGAGAGAAACAAGCAGTGGGAGGTTCTGGCAATAGCATCCCAGTGGACCCCGCTTTGTGTTTTGTAAGCAGAATAATACACCCATGCTAGCACTTTATGGGGCCCTCTGAGAGCAAGGTCTCAGTGGTTCCAATGTCCATACAGTCCCCATCTGACCCAGCCATAGCACAACTTATCTGGGTTCCCTTGGCACATGATCTTGTCCCCTTCCCAACTGGTAGGGTTTTCCCCAACTTGGCGTCCTATGCCCATCCATGGAAGTCTCATCCAAAAGACCCATATACTTTCTCTCTAGTTGTTACTCCTGCTGGACCAGGGGCATAAGTAAAGCAACCTCATTAGACCAGGGCTCCATCCCTAGTATTTCAACAATTTTATGTGTCGTGTATAAGTCCCCAGGCCACATTCTGGATCACAATGTACAATCTCCCAGAGCCCTTCCATCAGCTCTAATGGAAAATTACAATCTTTGCTCGGAGTACCACCAGGCCCTGCCCAGACGCCATATTCATCTTGTAATATAACCTCTCCATACCAGTCCAATAGCTCATGCTCTGACCACAAGCCCAGAAATGCCTTCCATTGACTTAGAAGAGTATCTCATCGACAGTGGTGTATGGCCATCCCGGTTCTGGGTATATCACTGCACTGGTGGCACCATGTTCATGTCTGGGTATATCGCTGTACTGGTGGTACCATGTTCATCTCTGGGTATATCACTGTACTGTAGGTACCATGTTCATGTCTGGGCATATCACTGTACTGGTGGCACCATGTTCATGTCTGGGTATATCTCTGTACTGGTGGCACCATGTTCATGTCTGAGTATATCACTGTACTGGTGGCACCATGTTCATGTCTGGGTATATGTACCATGTTCATGTCTGGGTATATCACTGTACTGGTGGTACCATGTTCATGTCTGGGTATATCACTGTACTGGGGGTACCATGTTCATGTCTGGGTATAACACTGTACTGGTGGTACCATGTTCATGTCTGGGTATATCCCTGCACTGGTGGCACCAGGTTCATGTCTGGGTATATCACTGCACTGGTGGTACCATGATCAGGTCTGGATATAGTCACTGTACTGGTGGCACCATGTTTATGTCTGGGTATATCACTGTACTGGTGACACCATGTTCATGTCTGGGCATATGTACCATGTTCAGGTCTGGGTATAGTCACTGTACTGGCGGTACCATGTTCATGTCTGGGTATATCACTGTACTGGAGGTACCATGTTCATGTCTGGGTATATCACTGTACTGGGGGTACCATGTTCATGTCTGGGTATATCACTGTACTGGTAGCATCCTGTTCATGTCTGGGTATATCACTGTACTGGTGGCACCATGTTCATGTCTGGGCATATGTACCATGTTCATGTTTGGGTATATGACTGCACTGGAAGCACCATGTTCATGTCTGGGTATATCACTGCACTGGAAGCACCATGTTCATGTCTGGGTATATCACTGTACTGGTGGCACCATGTTCATGTCTGGGCATATGTACCATGTTCATGTTTGGGTATATCACTGCACTGAAAGCACCATGTTCATGTCTGGGTATATCACTGTACTGGTGGCACCATGTTCATGTCTGGGTATATCACTGTACTGGTGGCACCATGTTCATGTCTGGGTATATGTACCATGTTCAGGTCTGGGTATAGTCACTGTACTGGTGGCACCATGTTCATGTCTGGGTATATCACTGCACTGGTGGCACCATATTCATGTCTGGGTATATCACTGCACTGGTGGCACCATGTTCATGTCTGGGCATATCACTGTTCTGGTGGTACCATGTTCATGTCTGGGTATATCACTATACTGGTGGCACCATGTTCATGTCTGGGCATATCACTGTTCTGGTGGTACCATGTTCAGGTCTGGGTATATTACTGCACTGGTGGCACCATGTTCATTTCTGGGTATATCACTGTACTGGAGGTACCATGTTCATGTCTGGGTATATCACTGTACTGGTGGTACTATGTTCATGTCTGGGTATAGTCACTGTACTGGTGGTACCATGTTCATGTCTGGGTATAGTTACTGTACTGGTGGTACCATGTTTATGTCTGGGTATATCACTGTACTGGTATTATTATTATTATTATTATTATTATTATTATTATTATTATTATTATTAATAATAATAATAATAAGTATTAATTTCTTTATTTGTAATGCACATACATATTCTGCGGTGTTTGACAGGGGTTAATTACAAGCCAAAAACAATATTAACATGTTACAGACAAGTGGAGCGTCCAGTCTGCTTAAAATCTAGAGTGTATAGCTCTTTCCCTAAAGCACCTTGCAAGTTTCAGGCCTGCAGACTTATAATCTAATGGGTTGGATGTAGTAGATATGGAGGTGATTGGCTTCTTTCAACCGATGCGTTTTTAGTGAGTTTTTGAAGGTCTTGAGTCAGGAGGATAGTAGAGTGGAGTGAAGCAAGGAGTTCCACAAAGTACGGGAAGCACAAGAAAAGTCCGAAGGCGAAAGTGAGAGCAAGAAAGAAGAAGGTTAGCAGAATGAAGAGAGCATTTCAGAGAGTATTTTCAGACAAGAGCAGAGATATAAGGGGGTGCACTCTGGTTACGTTAGGGTCATGATTTTAAATTTGATTCTGGAGGTTACACGAATCCGGTGAAGTGAGTGACAGAGAGGTGATGCCGACACTGAATGTTGAGTACCGTAGATGAGTTTAGTGGAGGGGTCATTATGGATTAGAGTGGGGACAAACAGGTGATGGGGAGGCCAGCCTGGAGCGAGTTACAGTAGTCGAGGCGAGATATGATTATAAAGTGTACTCAAATTTTTGTTGTGTCCTGTGTAGAATTGTGATGTATTTTGGATATATTAGATTAGACATTTTCATCTCTGGGTATATTACTGTACGTTTGGTATCATGTGCAGCTCTGGGTATATTCACTTGATTGCACTGTACAGACTCTCATCCCATAATATATCACCATCTATAGTCTATTACTTCTCTGTCCTGCTCTCCGTGTCCTCATTAAACCTCCATCCTTCCTGTCCCTCCCCTGTACAGACTCTCACCTCCTAATCTATCTCCATCTATAGTCTATTACTTCTCTGTCCTCCTCTCCGTGTCCTCATTAAACCTCCATCCTTCCTGTCCCTCCCCTGTACAGACTCTCACCTCCTAATCTATCACCCTCTATAGTCTATTACTTCTCTGTCCTTCTCCGTGTCCTCATTAAACCTCCATCCTTCCTGTCCCTCCTCTGTACAGACTCTCACCTCCTAATCTATCTCCATCTATAGTCTATTACTTCTCTGTCCTTCTCTGTGTCCTCATTAAACCTCCATCCTTCCTGTCCCTCCTCTGTACAGACTCTCACCCCCTAATCTATCTCCATCTATAGTCTATTACTTCTCTGTCCTCCTCTCCGTGTCCTCATTAAACCTCCATCCTTCCTGTCCCTCCTCTGTACAGACTCTCACCTCCTAATCTATCTCCATCTATAGTCTATTACTTCTCTGTCCTTCTCCGTGTCCTCATTAAACCTCCATCCTTCCTGTCCCTCCTCTGTACAGACTCTCACCCCCTAATCTATCTCCATCTTTAGTCTATTACTTCTCTGTCCTTCTCCGTGTCCTCATTAAACCTCCATCCTTTCTGTCCCTCCTTTGTACAGACTCTCACCCCCTAATCTATCTCCATCTATAGTCTATTACTTCTCTGTCCCTCTCTGTGTCCTCATTAAACCTCCATCCTTCCTGTCCCTCCCCTGTACAGACTCTCACCTCCTAATCTATCTCCATCTATAGTCTATTACTTCTCTGTCCTCCTCTCCGTGTCCTCATTAAACCTCCATCCTTCCTGTCCCTCCCCTGTACAGACTCTCACCTCCTAATCTATCTCCATCTATAGTCTATTACTTCTCTGTCCTCCTCTCCGTGTCCTCATTAAACCTCCATCCTTCCTGTCCCTCCTCTGTACAGTCTCTCACCTCCTAATCTATCTCCATCTATAGTCTATTACTTCTCTGTCCTTCTCTGTGTCCTCATTAAACCTCCATCCTTCTTGTCCCTCCTCTGTACAGACTCTCACCTCCTAATCTATCTCCATCTATAGTCTATTACTTCTCTGTCCTTCTCCGTGTCCTCATTAAACCTCCATCCTTCCTGTCCCTCCTCTGTACAGACTCTCACCCCCTAATCTATCTCCATCTATAGTCTATTACTTCTCTGTCCTTCTCCGTGTCCTCATTAAACCTCCATCCTTCCTGTCCCTCCTCTGTACAGACTCTCACCCCCTAATCTATCTCCATCTATAGTCTATTACTTCTCTGTCCTTCTCTGTGTCCTCATTAAACCTCCATCCTTCCTGTCCCTCCTCTGTACAGACTCTCACCCCTTAATCTATCTCCATCTATAGTCTATTACTTCTCTGTCCTTCTCCGTGTCCTCATTAAACCTCCATCCTTCCTGTCCCTCCTCTGTACAGACTCTCACCCCCTAATCTGTCACCATCTATAGTCTATTACTTCTCTGTCCTTCTCTCCGTGTCCTCATTAAACCTCCATCCTTCCTGTCCCTCCTCTGTACAGACTCTCACCCCCTAATCTATCTCCATCTATAGTCTATTACTTCTCTGTCCTTCTCCGTGTCCTCATTAAACCTCCATCCTTCCTGTCCCTCCTCTGTACAGACTCTCACCTCCTAATCTATCACCATCTATAGTCTATTACTTCTCTGTCCTTCTCCGTGTCCTCATTAAACCTCCATCCTTCCTGTCCCTTCTCTGTACAGACTCTCACCCCCTAATCTATCACCATCTATAGTCTGTTACTTCTCTGTCCTTTTCTGTGTCCTCATTAAACCTCCATCCTTCCTGTCCCTCCTCTGTACAGACTCTCACCTCCTAATCTATCTCCATCTATAGTCTATTACTTCTCTGTCCTCCTCTCTGTGTCCTCATTAAACCTCCATCCTTCCTGTCCCTCCTCTGTACAGACTCTCACCCCCTAATCTATCTCCATCTATAGTCTATTACTTCTCTGTCCTCCTCTCTGTGTCCTCATTAAACCTCCATCCTTCCTGTCCCTCCTCTGTACAGACTCTCACCCCCTAATCTATCTCCATCTATAGTCTATTACTTCTCTGTCCTCCTCTCTGTGTCCTCATTAAACCTCCATCCTTCCTGTCCCTCCTCTGTACAGACTCTCACCCCCTAATCTATCTCCATCTATAGTCTATTACTTCTCTGTCCTCCTCTCTGTGTCCTCATTAAACCTCCATCCTTCCTGTCCCTCCTCTGTACAGACTCTCACCTCCTAATCTATCTCCATCTATAGTCTATTACTTCTCTGTCCTTCTCTGTGTCCTTATTAAACCTCCATCCGTCCTGTCCCTCCTCTGTACAGACTCTCACCTCATAATCTATCTCCATCTATAGTCTATTACTTCTCTGTCCTGCTCTCCGTGTCCTCATTAAACCTCCATCCTTCCTGTCCCTCCTCTGTACAGACTCTCACCCCCTAATCTATCTCCATCTATAGTCTATTACTTCTCTGTCCTGCTCTCCGTGTCCTCATTAAACCTCCATCCTTCCTGTCCCTCCTCTGTACAGACTCTCACCTCCTAATCTATCTCCATCTATAGTCTATTACTTCTCTGTCCTTCTCTGTGTCCTCATTAAACCTCCATCCTTCCTGTCCCTCCTCTGTACAGACTCTCACCCCCTAATCTATCTCCATCTATAGTCTATTACTTCTCTGTCCTCCTCTCCGTGTCCTCATTAAACCTCCATCCTTCCTGTCCCTCCTCTGTACAGACTATCACCTCCTAATCTATCTCCATCTATAGTCTATTACTTCTCTGTCCTTCTCTGTGTCCTCATTAAACCTCCATCCTTCCTGTCCCTCATCTGTACAGACTCTCACCCCCTAATCTATCTCCATCTATAGTCTATTACTTCTCTGTCCTCCTCTCCGTGTCCTCATTAAACCTCCATCCTTCCTGTCCCTCCTCTGTACAGACTCTCACCTCCTAATCTATCTCCATCTATAGTCTATTACTTCTCTGTCCTTCTCAGTGTCCTCATTAAACCTCCATCCTTCCTGTCCCTCCTCTGTACAGACTCTCACCCCCTAATCTATCTCCATCTATAGTCTATTACTTCTCTGTCCTTCTCCGTGTCCTCATTAAACCTCCATCCTTCCTGTCCCTCCTCTGTACAGACTCTCACCCCCTAATCTATCTCCATCTATAGTCTATTACTTCTCTGTCCTCCTCTCTCTGTCCTCATTAAACCTCCATCCTTACTGTCCCTCCTCTGTACAGACTCTCACCCCCTAATCTATCTCCATCTATAGTCTATTACTTCTCTGTCCTCTTCTCCGTGTCCTTATTAAACCTCCATCCTTCCTGTCCCTCCTCTGTACAGACTCTCACCCCCTAATCTATCTCCATCTATAGTCTATTACTTCTCTGTCCTTCTCCGTGTCCTCATGAAACCTCCATCCTTCCTGTTCCTCCTCTGTACAGACTCTCACCCCCTAATCTATCTCCATCTATAGTCTATTACTTCTCTGTCCTTCTCTGTGTCCTCATTAAACCTCCATCTTTCCTGTCCCTCCTCTGTACAGACTCTCACCTCCTAATCTATCTCCATCTATAGTCTATTACTTCTCTGTCCTCTTCTCCGTGTCCTCATTAAACCTCCATCCTTTCTGTCCCTCCTCTGTACAGACTCTCACCTCCTAATCTATCTCCATCTATAGTCTATTACTTCTCTGTCCTCCTCTCCGTGTCCTCATTAAACCTCCATCCTTCCTGTCCCTCCCCTGTACAGACTCTCACCTCCTAATCTATCTCCATCTATAGTCTATTACTTCTCTGTCCTCCTCTCCGTGTCCTCATTAAACCTCCATCCTTCCTGTCCCTCCTCTGTACAGTCTCTCACCTCCTAATCTATCTCCATCTATAGTCTATTACTTCTCTGTCCTTCTCTGTGTCCTCATTAAACCTCCATCCTTCTTGTCCCTCCTCTGTACAGACTCTCACCTCCTAATCTATCTCCATCTATAGTCTATTACTTCTCTGTCCTTCTCCGTGTCCTCATTAAACCTCCATCCTTCCTGTCCCTCCTCTGTACAGACTCTCACCCCCTAATCTATCTCCATCTATAGTCTATTACTTCTCTGTCCTTCTCCGTGTCCTCATTAAACCTCCATCCTTCCTGTCCCTCCTCTGTACAGACTCTCACCCCCTAATCTATCTCCATCTATAGTCTATTACTTCTCTGTCCTTCTCTGTGTCCTCATTAAACCTCCATCCTTCCTGTCCCTCCTCTGTACAGACTCTCACCCCCTAATCTATCTCCATCTATAGTCTATTACTTCTCTGTCCTTCTCCGTGTCCTCATTAAACCTCCATCCTTCCTGTCCCTCCTCTGTACAGACTCTCACCCCCTAATCTGTCACCATCTATAGTCTATTACTTCTCTGTCCTTCTCTCCGTGTCCTCATTAAACCTCCATCCTTCCTGTCCCTCCTCTGTACAGACTCTCACCCCCTAATCTGTCTCCATCTATAGTCTATTACTTCTCTGTCCTTCTCCGTGTCCTCATTAAACCTCCATCCTTCCTGTCCCTCCTCTGTACAGACTCTCACCTCCTAATCTATCACCATCTATAGTCTATTACTTCTCTGTCCTTCTCCGTGTCCTCATTAAACCTCCATCCTTCCTGTCCCTCCTCTGTACAGACTCTCACCCCCTAATCTATCACCATCTATAGTCTGTTACTTCTCTGTCCTTTTCTGTGTCCTCATTAAACCTCAATCCTTCCTGTCCCTCCTCTGTACAGACTCTCACCTCCTAATCTATCTCCATCTATAGTCTATTACTTCTCTGTCCTCCTCTCTGTGTCCTCATTAAACCTCCATCCTTCCTGTCCCTCCTCTGTACAGACTCTCACCCCCTAATCTATCTCCATCTATAGTCTATTACTTCTCTGTCCTCCTCTCTGTGTCCTCATTAAACCTCCATCCTTCCTGTCCCTCCTCTGTACAGACTCTCACCCCCTAATCTATCTCCATCTATAGTCTATTACTTCTCTGTCCTTCTCTCCGTGTCCTCATTAAACCTCCATCCTTCCTGTCCCTCCTCTGTACAGACTCTCACCTCCTAATCTATCACCATCTATAGTCTATTACTTCTCTGTCCTTCTCCGTGTCCTCATTAAACCTCCATCCTTCCTGTCCCTTCTCTGTACAGACTCTCACCCCCTAATCTATCACCATCTATAGTCTGTTACTTCTCTGTCCTTTTCTGTGTCCTCATTAAACCTCAATCCTTCCTGTCCCTCCTCTGTACAGACTCTCACCTCCTAATCTATCTCCATCTATAGTCTATTACTTCTCTGTCCTCCTCTCTGTGTCCTCATTAAACCTCCATCCTTCCTGTCCCTCCTCTGTACAGACTCTCACCCCCTAATCTATCTCCATCTATAGTCTATTACTTCTCTGTCCTCCTCTCTGTGTCCTCATTAAACCCCCATCCTTCCTGTCCCTCCTCTGTACAGACTCTCACCCCCTAATCTATCTCCATCTATAGTCTATTACTTCTCTGTCCTCCTCTCTGTGTCCTCATTAAACCTCCATCCTTCCTGTCCCTCCTCTGTACAGACTCTCACCCCCTAATCTATCTCCATCTATAGTCTATTACTTCTTTTTCCTTCTCTGTGTCCTCATTAAACCTCCATCCTTCCTGTCCCTCCACTGTACAGACTCTCACCCCCTAATCTATCTCCATCTATAGTCTATTACTTCTCTGTCCTCCTCTCTGTGTCCTCATTAAACCTCCATCCTTCCTGTCCCTCCTCTGTACAGACTCTCACCTCCTAATCTATCTCCATCTATAGTCTATTACTTCTCTGTCCTGCTCTCCGTGTCCTCATTAAACTTCCATCCTTCCTGTCCCTCCTCTGTACAGACTCTCACCTCCTAATCTATCTCCATCTATAGTCTATTACTTCTCTGTCCTTCTCTGTGTCCTCATTAAACCTCCATCCTTCCTGTCCCTCCTCTGTACAGACTCTCACCCCCTAATCTATCTCCATCTATAGTCTATTACTTCTCTGTCCTCCTCTCCGTGTCCTCATTAAACCTCCATCCTTCCTGTCCCTCCTCTGTACAGACTATCACCTCCTAATCTATCTCCATCTATAGTCTATTACTTCTCTGTCCTTCTCTGTGTCCTCATTAAACCTCCATCCTTCCTGTCCCTCCTCTGTACAGACTCTCACCCCCTAATCTATCTCCATCTATAGTCTATTACTTCTCTGTCCTCCTCTCCGTGTCCTCATTAAACCTCCATCCTTCCTGTCCCTCCTCTGTACAGACTATCACCTCCTAATCTATCTCCATCTATAGTCTATTACTTCTCTGTCCTTCTCAGTGTCCTCATTAAACCTCCATCCTTCCTGTCCCTCCTCTGTACAGACTCTCACCCCCTAATCTATCTCCATCTATAGTCTATTACTTCTCTGTCCTTCTCCGTGTCCTCATTAAACCTCCATCCTTCCTGTCCCTCCTCTGTACAGACTCTCACCCCCTAATCTATCTCCATCTATAGTCTTTTACTTCTCTGTCCTCCTCTCTCTGTCCTCATTAAACCTCCATCCTTACTGTCCCTCCTCTGTACAGACTCTCACCCCCTAATCTATCTCCATCTATAGTCTATTACTTCTCTGTCCTCTTCTCCGTGTCCTTATTAAACCTCCATCCTTCCTGTCCCTCCTCTGTACAGACTCTCACCCCCTAATCTATCTCCATCTATAGTCTATTACTTCTCTGTCCTTCTCCGTGTCCTCATGAAACCTCCATCCTTCCTGTTCCTCCTCTGTACAGACTCTCACCCCCTAATCTATCTCCATCTATAGTCTATTACTTCTCTGTCCTTCTCTGTGTCCTCATTAAACCTCCATCCTTCCTGTCCCTCCTCTGTACAGACTCTCACCTCCTAATCTATCTCCATCTATAGTCTATTACTTCTCTGTCCTCTTCTCCGTGTCCTCATTAAACCTCCATCCTTTCTGTCCCTCCTCTGTACAGACTCTCACCTCCTAATCTATCTCCATCTATAGTCTATTACTTCTTAGTCCTTCTCTGTGTCCTCATTAAACCTCCATCCTTCCTGTCTCTCCTCTGTACAGACTCTCACCTCCTAGTCTATCTCCATCTATAGTCTATTACTTCTCTGTCCTCTTCTCCGTGTCCTCATTAAACCTCCATCCTTCCTGTCCCTCCTCTGTACAGACTCTCACAACCTAATATATCACCATCTATAGTCTATTACTTCTCTGTCCTTCTCTGTGTCCTCATTAAACCTCCATCCTTTCTGTCCCTCCTCTGTACAGACTCTCACCTCCTAATCTATCTCCATCTGAAGTCTATTACTTCTCTGTCCTTCTCTGTGTCCTCATTAAACCTCCATCCTTTCTGTCCCTCCTCTGTACAGACTCTCACCTCCTAATCTATCTCCATCTATAGTCTATTACTTCTCTGTCCTCCTCTCCATGTCCTCATTAAACCTCCATCCTTCCTGTCTCTCCTCTGTACAGACTCTCACCTCCTAATCTATCTCCATCTATAGTCTATTACTTCTCTGTCCTTCTCTGTGTCCTCATTAAACCTCCATCTTTCCTGTCCCTCCTCTGTACAGACTCTCACCCCCTAATCTATCTCCATCTATAGTCTATTACTTCTCTGTCCTTCTCTGTGTCCTCATTAAACCTCCATCCTTCCTGTCCCTCCTCTGTACAGACTCTCACCTCCTAATCTATCTCCATCTATAGTCTATTACTTCTCTGTCCTTCTCTGTGTCCTCATTAAACCTCCATCCTTCCTGTCCTTCCTCTGTACAGACTCTCACCCCCTAATCTATCTCCATCTATAGTCTATTACTTCTCTGTCCTTCTCTGTGTCCTCATTAAACCTCCACCCTTCCTGTCCTTCCTCTGTACAGACTCTCACCTCCTAATCTATCTCCATCTATAGTCTATTACTTCTCTGTCCTTCTCTGTGTCCTCATTAAACCTCCATCCATCCTGTCCCTCCTCTGTACAGACTCTCACCTCCTAATCTATCACCATCTATAGTCTATTACTTCTCTGTCCTTCTCTGTGTCCTCATTAAACCTCCATCCTTCCTGTCCCTCCTCTGTACAGACTCTCACCCCCTAATCTATCACCATCTATAGTCTATTACTTCTCTGTCCTTCTCTGTGTCCTCATTAAACCTCCATCCTTCCTGTCCCTCCTCTGTACAGACTCTCACCCCCTAATCTATCACCATCTATAGTCTATTACTTCTCTGTCCTGCTCTCCGTGTCCTCATTAAACCTCCGTCCTTCTTGTCTCTCCTCTGTAAAGACTCTCACCCCCTAATCTATCTCCATCTATAGTCTATGACTTCTTTGTCCTCCTCTCCGTGTCCTCATTAAACCTCCATCCTTCCTGTCCCTCCTCTGTACAGACTCTCACCCCCTAATCTATCTCCATCTATAGTCTATTACTTCTCTGTCCTCTTCTCCGTGTCCTCATTAAACCTCCATCCTTCCTGTCCCTCCTCTGTACAGATTCTCACCCCCTAATCTATCTCCATCTATAGTCTATTACTTCTCTGTCCTTCTCCGTGTCCTCATTAAACCTCCATCCTTCCTGTCCCTCCTCTGTACAGACTCTCACCTCCTAATCTATCACCATCTATAGTCTATTACTTCTCTGTCCTGCTCTCTGTGTCCTCTTTAAACCTCCATCCTTCCTGTCCCTCCTCTGTACAGACTCTCACCTCCTAATCTATCTCCATCTATAGTCTATTACTTCTCTGTCCTTCTCCGTGTCCTCATTAAACCTCCATCCTTCCTGTCCCTCCTCTGTACAGACTCTCACCTCCTAATCTATCTCCATCTATAGTCTATTACTTCTCTGTCCTTCTCCGTGTCCTCATTAAACCTCCATCCTTCCTGTCTCTCCTCTGTAAAGACTCTCACCTCCTAATCTATCTCCATCTATAGTCTATTACTTCTCTGTCCTTCTCTGTGTCCTCATTAAACCTCCATCCTTCCTGTCTCTCCTCTGTACAGACCCTCACCCCCTAATCTATCTCCATCTATAGTCTATTACTTCTCTGTCCTTCTCCGTGTCCTCATTAAACCTCCATCCTTCCTGTCCTTCCTTTGTACAGACTCTCAACTCCTAATCTATCACCATCTATAGTCTATTACTTCTCTGTCCTTCTCTGTGTCCTCATTAAACCTCCATCCTTCCTGTACCTCCTCTGTACAGACTCTCACCCCCTAATCTATCACCATCTATAGTCTATTACTTCTCTGTCCTGCTCTCCGTGTCCTCATTAAACCTCCATCCTTCCTGTCCCTCCTCTGTACAGACTCTTACTCCCTAATCTATCTCCATCTATAGTGTATTACTTCTCTGTCCTTCTCTGTGTCCTCATTAAACCTCCATCCTTCCTGTCTCTCCTCTGTACAGACTCTCACCTCCTAATCTATCACCATCTATAGTCTATTACTTCTCTGTCCTGCTCTGTGTCCTCATTAAACCTCCATCCTTCCTGTCCCTCCTCTGTACAGACTCTCACCCCCTAATCTATCACCATCTATAGTCTATTACTTCTCTGTCCCTCTCCGTGTCCTCATTAAACCTCCATCCTTCCTGTCTCTCCTCTGTACAGACTCTCACCCCCTAATCTATCTCCATCTATAGTCTATTACTTCTCTGTCCTTCTCCATGTCCTCATTAAACCTCCATCCTTCCTGTCCCTCCTCTGTACAGACTCTCACCCCCTAATCTATCTCCATCTATAGTCTATTACTTCTCTGTCCTTCTCCGTGTCCTCATGAAACCTCCATCCTTCCTGTTCCTCCTCTGTACAGACTCTCACCCCCTAATCTATCTCCATCTATAGTCTATTACTTCTCTGTCCTTCTCTGTGTCCTCATTAAACCTCCATCTTTCCTGTCCCTCCTCTGTACAGACTCTCACCTCCTAATCTATCTCCATCTATAGTCTATTACTTCTCTGTCCTCTTCTCCGTGTCCTCATTAAACCTCCATCCTTTCTGTCCCTCCTCTGTACAGACTCTCACCTCCTAATCTATCTCCATCTATAGTCTATTACTTCTTAGTCCTTCTCTGTGTCCTCATTAAACCTCCATCCTTCCTGTCTCTCCTCTGTACAGACTCTCACCTCCTAGTCTATCTCCATCTATAGTCTATTACTTCTCTGTCCTCTTCTCCGTGTCCTCATTAAACCTCCATCCTTCCTGTCCCTCCTCTGTACAGACTCTCACAACCTAATATATCACCATCTATAGTCTATTACTTCTCTGTCCTTCTCTGTGTCCTCATTAAACCTCCATCCTTTCTGTCCCTCATCTGTACAGACTCTCACCTCCTAATCTATCTCCATCTGAAGTCTATTACTTCTCTGTCCTTCTCTGTGTCCTCATTAAACCCTCATCCTTTCTGTCCCTCCTCTGTACAGACTCTCACCTCCTAATCTATCTCCATCTATAGTCTATTACTTCTCTGTCCTCCTCTCCATGTCCTCATTAAACCTCCATCCTTCCTGTCTCTCCTCTGTACAGACTCTCACCTCCTAATCTATCTCCATCTATAGTCTATTACTTCTCTGTCCTTCTCTGTGTCCTCATTAAACCTCCATCTTTCCTGTCCCTCCTCTGTACAGACTCTCACCCCCTAATCTATCTCCATCTATAGTCTATTACTTCTCTGTCCTTCTCTGTGTCCTCATTAAACCTCCATCCTTCCTGTCCCTCCTCTGTACAGACTCTCACCTCCTAATCTATCACCATCTATAGTCTATTACTTCTCTGTCCTTCTCTGTGTCCTCATTAAACCTCCATCCTTCCTGTCCCTCCTCTGTACAGACTCTCACCTCCTAATCTATCTCCATCTATAGTCTATTACTTCTCTGTCCTTCTCCGTGTCCTCATTAAACCTCCATCCTTCCTGTCCCTCCTCTGTACAGACTCTCACCCCCTAATCTATCTCCATCTATAGTCTATTACTTCTCTGTCCTTCTCTGTGTCCTCATTAAACCTCCACCCTTCCTGTCCTTCCTCTGTACAGACTCTCACCTCCTAATCTATCTCCATCTATAGTCTATTACTTCTCTGTCCTTCTCTGTGTCCTCATTAAACCTCCATCCATCCTGTCCCTCCTCTGTACAGACTCTCACCTCCTAATCTATCACCATCTATAGTCTATTACTTCTCTGTCCTTCTCTGTGTCCTCATTAAACCTCCATCCTTCCTGTCCCTCCTCTGTACAGACTCTCACCCCCTAATCTATCACCATCTATAGTCTATTACTTCTCTGTCCTTCTCTGTGTCCTCATTAAACCTCCATCCTTCCTGTCCCTCCTCTGTACAGACTCTCACCCCCTAATCTATCACCATCTATAGTCTATTACTTCTCTGTCCTGCTCTCCGTGTCCTCATTAAACCTCCGTCCTTCTTGTCTCTCCTCTGTAAAGACTCTCACCCCCTAATCTATCTCCATCTATAGTCTATGACTTCTTTGTCCTCCTCTCCGTGTCCTCATTAAACCTCCATCCTTCCTGTCCCTCCTCTGTACAGACTCTCACCCCCTAATCTATCTCCATCTATAGTCTATTACTTCTCTGTCCTGCTCTCTGTGTCTTCATTAAACCTCCATCCTTCCTGTCCCTCCTCTGTACAGATTCTCACCCCCTAATCTATCTCCATCTATAGTCTATTACTTCTCTGTCCTTCTCCGTGTCCTCATTAAACCTCCATCCTTTCTGTCCCTCCTCTGTACAGACTCTCACCTCCTAATCTATCTCCATCTATAGTCTATTACTTCTTAGTCCTTCTCTGTGTCCTCATTAAACCTCCATCCTTCCTGTCTCTCCTCTGTACAGACTCTCACCTCCTAGTCTATCTCCATCTATAGTCTATTACTTCTCTGTCCTCTTCTCCGTGTCCTCATTAAACCTCCATCCTTCCTGTCCCTCCTCTGTACAGACTCTCACAACCTAATATATCACCATCTATAGTCTATTACTTCTCTGTCCTTCTCTGTGTCCTCATTAAACCTCCATCCTTTCTGTCCCTCCTCTGTACAGACTCTCACCTCCTAATCTATCTCCATCTGAAGTCTATTACTTCTCTGTCCTTCTCTGTGTCCTCATTAAACCTCCATCCTTTCTGTCCCTCCTCTGTACAGACTCTCACCTCCTAATCTATCTCCATCTATAGTCTATTACTTCTCTGTCCTCCTCTCCATGTCCTCATTAAACCTCCATCCTTCCTGTCTCTCCTCTGTACAGACTCTCACCTCCTAATCTATCTCCATCTATAGTCTATTACTTCTCTGTCCTTCTCTGTGTCCTCATTAAACCTCCATCCTTCCTGTCTCTCCTCTGTACAGACCCTCACCCCCTAATCTATCTCCATCTATAGTCTATTACTTCTCTGTCCTTCTCCGTGTCCTCATTAAACCTCCATCCTTCCTGTCCTTCCTTTGTACAGACTCTCAACTCCTAATCTATCACCATCTATAGTCTATTACTTCTCTGTCCTTCTCTGTGTCCTCATTAAACCTCCATCCTTCCTGTACCTCCTCTGTACAGACTCTCACCCCCTAATCTATCACCATCTATAGTCTATTACTTCTCTGTCCTGCTCTCCGTGTCCTCATTAAACCTCCATCCTTCCTGTCCCTCCTCTGTACAGACTCTTACTCCCTAATCTATCTCCATCTATAGTGTATTACTTCTCTGTCCTTCTCTGTGTCCTCATTAAACCTCCATCCTTCCTGTCTCTCCTCTGTACAGACTCTCACCTCCTAATCTATCACCATCTATAGTCTATTACTTCTCTGTCCTGCTCTGTGTCCTCATTAAACCTCCATCCTTCCTGTCCCTCCTCTGTACAGATTCTCACCCCCTAATCTATCTCCATCTATAGTCTATTACTTCTCTGTCCTTCTCCGTGTCCTCATTAAACCTCCATCCTTCCTGTCCCTCCTCTGTACAGACTCTCACCTCCTAATCTATCTCCATCTATAGTCTATTACTTCTCTGTCCTTCTCCGTGTCCTCATTAAACCTCCATCCTTCCTGTCTCTCCTCTGTAAAGACTCTCACCTCCTAATCTATCTCCATCTATAGTCTATTACTTCTCTGTCCTTCTCTGTGTCCTCATTAAACCTCCATCCTTCCTGTCTCTCCTCTGTACAGACCCTCACCCCCTAATCTATCTCCATCTATAGTCTATTACTTCTCTGTCCTTCTCCGTGTCCTCATTAAACCTCCATCCTTCCTGTCCTTCCTTTGTACAGACTCTCAACTCCTAATCTATCACCATCTATAGTCTATTACTTCTCTGTCCTTCTCTGTGTCCTCATTAAACCTCCATCCTTCCTGTACCTCCTCTGTACAGACTCTCACCCCCTAATCTATCACCATCTATAGTCTATTACTTCTCTGTCCTGCTCTCCGTGTCCTCATTAAACCTCCATCCTTCCTGTCCCTCCTCTGTACAGACTCTTACTCCCTAATCTATCTCCATCTATAGTGTATTACTTCTCTGTCCTTCTCTGTGTCCTCATTAAACCTCCATCCTTCCTGTCTCTCCTCTGTACAGACTCTCACCTCCTAATCTATCACCATCTATAGTCTATTACTTCTCTGTCCTGCTCTGTGTCCTCATTAAACCTCCATCCTTCCTGTCCCTCCTCTGTACAGACTCTCACCCCCTAATCTATCACCATCTATAGTCTATTACTTCTCTGTCCCTCTCCGTGTCCTCATTAAACCTCCATCCTTCCTGTCTCTCCTCTGTACAGACTCTCACCCCCTAATCTATCTCCATCTATAGTCTATTAGTTCTCTGTCCTTCTCCGTGTCCTCATTAAACCTCCATCCTTCCTGTCCCTCCTCTGTACAGACTCTCACCCCCTAATCTATCTCCATCTATAGTCTATTACTTCTCTGTCCTTCTCCGTGTCCTCATGAAACCTCCATCCTTCCTGTTCCTCCTCTGTACAGACTCTCACCCCCTAATCTATCTCCATCTATAGTCTATTACTTCTCTGTCCTTCTCTGTGTCCTCATTAAACCTCCATCTTTCCTATCCCTCCTCTGTACAGACTCTCACCTCCTAATCTATCTCCATCTATAGTCTATTACTTCTCTGTCCTCTTCTCCGTGTCCTCATTAAACCTCCATCCTTTCTGTCCCTCCTCTGTACAGACTCTCACCTCCTAATCTATCTCCATCTATAGTCTATTACTTCTTAGTCCTTCTCTGTGTCCTCATTAAACCTCCATCCTTCCTGTCTCTCCTCTGTACAGACTCTCACCTCCTAGTCTATTTCCATCTATAGTCTATTACTTCTCTGTCCTCTTCTCCGTGTCCTCATTAAACCTCCATCCTTCCTGTCCCTCCTCTGTACAGACTCTCACAACCTAATATATCACCATCTATAGTCTATTACTTCTCTGTCCTTCTCTGTGTCCTCATTAAACCTCCATCCTTTCTGTCCCTCATCTGTACAGACTCTCACCTCCTAATCTATCTCCATCTGAAGTCTATTACTTCTCTGTCCTTCTCTGTGTCCTCATTAAACCTCCATCCTTTCTGTCCCTCCTCTGTACAGACTCTCACCTCCTAATCTATCTCCATCTATAGTCTATTACTTCTCTGTCCTCCTCTCCATGTCCTCATTAAACCTCCATCCTTCCTGTCTCTCCTCTGTACAGACTCTCACCTCCTAATCTATCTCCATCTATAGTCTATTACTTCTCTGTCCTTCTCTGTGTCCTCATTAAACCTCCATCTTTCCTGTTCCTCCTCTGTACAGACTCTCACCCCCTAATCTATCTCCATCTATAGTCTATTACTTCTCTGTCCTTCTCTGTGTCCTCATTAAACCTCCATCCTTCCTGTCCCTCCTCTGTACAGACTCTCACCTCCTAATCTATCACCATCTATAGTCTATTACTTCTCTGTCCTTCTCTGTGTCCTCATTAAACCTCCATCCTTCCTGTCCCTCCTCTGTACAGACTCTCACCTCCTAATCTATCTCCATCTATAGTCTATTACTTCTCTGTCCTTCTCCGTGTCCTCATTAAACCTCCATCCTTCCTGTCCTTCCTCTGTACAGACTCTCACCCCCTAATCTATCTCCATCTATAGTCTATTACTTCTCTGTCCTTCTCTGTGTCCTCATTAAACCTCCACCCTTCCTGTCCTTCCTCTGTACAGACTCTCACCTCCTAATCTATCTCCATCTATAGTCTATTACTTCTCTGTCCTTCTCTGTGTCCTCATTAAACCTCCATCCATCCTGTCCCTCCTCTGTACAGACTCTCACCTCCTAATCTATCACCATCTATAGTCTATTACTTCTCTGTCCTTCTCTGTGTCCTCATTAAACCTCCATCCTTCCTGTCCCTCCTCTGTACAGACTCTCACCCCCTAATCTATCACCATCTATAGTCTATTACTTCTCTGTCCTTCTCTGTGTCCTCATTAAACCTCCATCCTTCCTGTCCCTCCTCTGTACAGACTCTCACCCCCTAATCTATCACCATCTATAGTCTATTACTTCTCTGTCCTGCTCTCCGTGTCCTCATTAAACCTCCGTCCTTCTTGTCTCTCCTCTGTAAAGACTCTCACCCCCTAATCTATCTCCATCTATAGTCTATGACTTCTTTGTCCTCCTCTCCGTGTCCTCATTAAACCTCCATCCTTCCTGTCCCTCCTCTGTACAGACTCTCACCCCCTAATCTATCTCCATCTATAGTCTATTACTTCTCTGTTCTGCTCTCTGTGTCTTCATTAAACCTCCATCCTTCCTGTCCCTCCTCTGTACAGATTCTCACCCCCTAATCTATCTCCATCTATAGTCTATTACTTCTCTGTCCTTCTCCGTGTCCTCATTAAACCTA